>SKCR01006526.1:0-527511 GCA_019454045.1 Zanthoxylum bungeanum
CAAAATTTCAATGAATAAACATATTAAATTCTAGTTCCATTCCAACGGGCAGACTTCCAACCACCCTGTCCATCAAATTGAGCAATGTTAAATGGATACTAGACCGTAACCTCAACCGCATAATGGAGTAACGAAAAGAATCTCAAAAGGGAATTGATGGAGAAAATATTATGTTTTCGATGATTTTTTCTAGTGGGCTTTAGTCCTATCTAGTGAATTGATACCGTTAATAGAATTGTAGAAAAGAAAAAACATTTTGAAACATCAAGTGGATTTTAGAATAGTATCAAATATTTCGGGTAAATCATTATATGAAAAATAGATAATTTTGATTTGACAATATTAAATGGCATAATTGCCCTCGTTACGTCAGCACTTGTTTTACACCGTCAATAAAAATATGAAAAAGTGAATAATTTTTTATAAAATCCCCAATCCGTGAGATACTACCGGCAGGGAATAGGTCGTACTATCCCAATGAGCCTCTGTCTTTCTAACTAAAACAACACTGATACTCTTTTTAAATATAGTCTCATATATGGGACAATTCCCATAACCATGACATAGAATATAAAATAGTACACAGACAACTGAATACTTAACATCAATAATCTTAACAACTTTATACAAGAATACAACTTTATTATACAATTTTTGAAACTGGACTTTACTTGTTTTGACTGAACTCTATCTCTAACTTGACCTGGTGGACCGAACACCCTAGTGACTACCATCAATATATGTCCTTCCGAGCTCGTTCTCCGAGTAACCTGCAAAACAAAGAGACTGGGAGCGGGGGGGTTAGATCGTTTGAACGATCTAAGTGAGTGGATGATTAAAACAAAAACTGATGTACTTTTATAAAAAATTATGGTTCTAAAATCGAAACTATCATATTTTTCTGAAAACTCTTTTCTTATCTGGAAACACCACTTTTCATGCAAAATTTTTCTGTGAAAGCTTTTCTGTCTGCAAATTCTGAGTCTTTTCTGTGAAACTATATTTTCTTTCTAAAATTATTTTATAAAGCTTTCATTTCTGAAAACCGCATCTTTGAAAACCTTTTCTCTAAAAATCTGTCACTGAAATCTGTCTCTGAAAAACCTGACGCATGGGTGCATTACATATCGCCGTCTCTCCATATGCCTAAGTAGTGGTCTTGGGGCGTTACGAGTCGTCCTCCCCCAAGCCACTGAACTAGAGTTTGGAGTGCAGATCTATGTTACTGTCTGACCTTGAACTAGGATCTAGGGGCATATGTCATCCCTAGTCCTGAACTATGATCTAGGGGCGTTACGTATCGTCGTTCCCCTAGTCCTCTACATGTGCACATGTTTATCCATCAATTCCATACGTCAAAGCTGAGGTGGGTTTTTCCCCATGCCTCCTAAAAATCACAACTCATATTTTTAAATCACTTTTTCTAAAACATTTCTTAAAACATGCTCTTTAATGAAATAACTGTAATAAATTAGCTAACGCCCTAGGTACGTAAAAATAAGTCTTTACGTAAAATAATGTAAATAAAAAGTCAACTTAGAAAGAGGGTGTCCACTCACTGATTTGGAATCTGGCTAGCATTACTCACTTGCTGAAGGAAATTGCGGTTCCTGCGATGGTTTATAATTGATAACTTTAATTAGAAAGTGGGCTGGGGAACATATTATGAAATTAAACTAAGTTTATACATTTAAACATTTGTTATCATCTCAATGCATATCATACTTATATTATGATATAATGTGTCTATACGAGCTGATACGAGACCCTTAGGGTGGCCTCTAACACGCTAGGGTGGAACTGAATTGAACTAAAACTGATTTGGAGAAAATTATGATCATGTGTCGTGACATTCACACATGCTAACAATCCAGTGAGCATCATCTGTTCTACGCATCGTGACGCAAATCCCTAGGCGTCGTGACGTTCACATTCCAGAGATGAATATGTGGAAAATTTTCAATACGCGTCGCGACGTCAGGGGTCGCGCGTCGCGATGCTGACCTGAATTCAAGACCCAACTTCAACATTCATCTTTATTCTCAACTTCTACAATATTACACAAGCAATAATAACAATAAGTATCCAAAATATCATTAATATCACCTTTTTCATCATCTCGTGTCCATTCCATAAACTCCCCTTAGTTTCATACCCAAAGATTTAATCAAGTTGAGGTTTCTCACAATCACCCATTTCTTAAAATAATAATCATTCAATCATCATCACATTAAAGCCAACAACATACTACAATTATTAAAACATCAAAACTCAATGTATCACAATTTGGGTCAAGTTTATACTTACCTTGAATCACATTCTTCCATTACAACTAAAGCCTCCAAGCTCCATTTTTCTCCTTCCTAGGCTTGATTTGGGTTGGATTCTCTCTATTCTTTTTCCAATTTCTTGCAAATATCCCTCTCTTTCTCCTTCTTCTTCCTTTCTCCTCTCTCTCTCTTCACGTTTTCTTCTCTTCTTCAAATCTTTTGAGAATGCAAGAATAATAGCCTTTAAATACTTGGGGTTATTAACTCATTTTCTTCTTGTTGTTTTGTTTAATCTTTTCTAGAGAAGTCTAGGGGATTTGAGGGATATTTAGGGTTTTGGGCCATCTTAAAAAAAATATTGGGCTTGGATTTAAAGAATAATTTCCAAATTTATGTCTTATTTTCGTCACTGTGCAGAGAGTCTGAGAAAATCACCAAATTCAACCTAGTTATTCTCAGAATTTGGAAACATATTCAACGTGAAGTTTTAGATCCCGATCTTAACTTTCCGACGATATAAAATTCATAAAAAACGGAGTTCGTATGAGAAAGATATGACCCAATTACCATAAGCTGTTCGGAGTGAAACATTGTACAATCTCGTATCGGAATCTCGAAGAATTTTGCCGACTGTCCCCTACAATCATTTCATGAGTGTATACGTGTCCAAACATAATTTATGTTATGTGACCCTCGTCCCACAGTGTTATAGTAATTATGACTTCCGGTCGTTACATTTTTAAATAATTTTTTTTTCAGGTTTTCCCACACGATTTACCGATTATGATTTTAACGAAACTAATATTTTCTATATTATTTCCTTTATTCAGTTTTGTCCTATTTATACTAGCTTCTTCTCTAGTCAATTTCTCTTTTTCGATTTGTCTTTTTTTTCTTAATAATATTTGGAATGAGACTTGAGTGCCAACCGAATTGAGATATAAATTCTTGTTTTATCGCATTTCCATGGCTGTGACCCCCCTGGTTTGTTATCCTAACTCTGACAGGACCCATCAGTATGTGATGATTTTATTGAAAAATTTTGGAAAATAAGTGAGCTCTTATAATTTCAGACCACAGAATACAGGCAAAATGTTAGGAAAAGAAAGGCTGTAGCTATAATGTGAGTTAAATAAGAAACAAATTTGTGTTAACAACAATATGTATTCTGAATTTCGGTGCAGTAGAATTGCCTGATATCGGAATTATTATTTTGTCACCTGAAGCGTAAGTATTATTTTCTATGAAAAATTTGAAAGTATTTTCTTTTTCCTCATTTATTTAAAAATTATTTTAAGGGAAATTATCCATTTATAGCTTATATTTGTTGAAAGTTTACTTTCACACTAAAAGTTTGAAAGTGTTTCAAAATCCACCTAATGTTTCAAACTTGTTTTCTTTTTCACAATTTCCAATACTTAAATTATTAATATTTTTAAATATTGCATAAAAAACCATAAATTATTTTAATTTTACATATTATAAAAAGATTAAAAAATTCATCATGTGTGTAAAATTTAATCAAAAAATCTATCCCTTATGAAACTCTTGGCTCTCAATACCAAAATTTCAATGAATAAACATATTAAATTCTAGTTCCATTCCAACTGGCAGACTGCGACCCTTGTCCATCAAATTGAGCGATGTTAAATGGATACTAGACCATAATCTCGACCACATAATGGAATAAAGAAAAGAATCTCAAAGAGAATTGATGGAGAAAATATTATGTTTTCGATGATTTTTTCTAGTGGGCTCTAACCCTATCTAGTGAAATGATACCATTATTAGAATGGTAGAAAACATAGCACCTTTTGAAACATAAAGTGGATTTCCGAATAATATCAAATTTTTCGGGTAAATCATTAGATGGAAAATAAATAATTTTGATTCCACAATATTAAATGACATAATTGCCCACATGATGTCAGCATTTATTTAACGCCATCAATAAAAATGTGAAAAAGTAAATAATTTTCAAATAATTTTTTTTCCGGGTTTCCCACTCGGTTTACTGACTATGGTTTTAACAAAACTGGTATTTTCTATTTTCTTTCCTTTATTCAGTTTTTTCCTATTTAGACCAGCTTCTTCTCCTAGTCACTTTTTTCGATTATAATACTCTGGGCATTTTTTCTATTAATAATACTTCTCTCACAAAGGAGCCGCTCTGGAATAAGACTTGGGTGGTAACCCAATTGAGATATAAATTCTTGTTTAAGGTTTCCTCTCTCGTTAAGGTTATTTTAAAAAAATAAAAAATAAAAAAATCTTGTATGGCCAAAGAGGGCAAGAAGTCTTCTAGTGCTTATACATTTGCATGACTTACGTAGCCAACGAGGAGAAGAAGTCTAATGAGTGTGCATGTGACCATCCAATATTTAAGATATTATCATTGGATTAATATTAGAAGTATAGGGTTAGGATAAGTATCAGTCTTTTAATTTCTTTCCATTTAAATAAAAATGTGATTTTCTCTCACCATAAGATTACCAAAATCTATCATATTTGAACAGGACCATGCACCTTTACTAGTATCAGGGAACTTTATCGCATTTCCATGGCTGTGACCCCCCTGGTTTGTTATCCTAACTCTGACAGGACCCATCAGTATGTGATGATTTTATTGAAAAATTTTGGAAAATAAGTGAGCTCTTATAATTTCAGACCACAGAATTTAGGCAAAATGTTAGGAAAAGAAGGGCTGTAGCTATAATGAGTTAAATAAGAAACAAATTTGTGTTAGCAATAAATGTATTCTGAATTTCGGTGCTGTAGAATTGCCTAATATCGGAATTATTATTTTGTCACCTGAAGCGTAAGTATTGTTTTCTATGAAAAATTTGAAAGTATTCTCATTTTCCTCATTTATTTAAAAATTATTTTTTTTCCATCTTTTTATCGTGTTATGTCACGAGAGTATTTATCTTTATTTTATTAATATACAGCTCTAGATGAGATCTGATTAGCATATGATTAGACTTATTTTGGGTGCCAACCTAATTGGATTGATTGATTTCGTGCATTTATTTAAAAGAAAATAAAGACAAATCAAAACCGAATGGAGGAAGGTATCAACCAGATTTTAACGATACATCAAAAAAAACAAAAAATACCGACCTTTAACTAGAAAACTCGGAATCTTCTAACAACAAGCGGCCGTTATTCTAAAAAAAATCAAACAAAACAAACACGTACACAGTTGGTACATGACGTAACTGATATGCCGCAAGACATCAGTTGCATGCCCCTGGCCAAACTACACTTTTCAAACAAACACACAGTCAGTACATGAGTTTATCACATTGTCGTTCTTTCTCCGCTTAGGCTTCGGAGAATCTTCCGGCAACGAAGATGACGGTGATGATGTTGAAGACGTCTCAGGCTCCGACTCCGGCAATCCACGCTTATTGTTTTTTTTAGCGGTTACAGGAACCGGCTTAAAGTTAACCCTGCCGAGTAAGTGAGGAAAATTAAGCTTAGCTTTTGAGCCACGCATCTCGAACGCAGCCTTATCATATGCCAAAGCTGCACCCTCAGGCGTATCATAAGTCCCCAGCCAAACACGTGCCCCATTCTTCTTAGGGTCTCTAATCTCCGCTGCATATTTTCCCCACGGCCTCGTCCTCACGCCTCTGTAATGCACCGCCTTCACGTTCTGCCCCGCCACGTACCTCTCACGTGCTGCCTCCCCCGTCTGGTAAGTCACGATATCAACGCTTCTAACGGCGTCGTTTAAAGGTTTGTGAGGATCATAGGAGGAGATTATTGGGTTGTTTTTTATATTACTCGTTACTTGTATGCTCGAGGTTGGTGAATAACAGAGGGGTGGTGCATTGTTGAAGTAATTTGATGGGAAAGATGAGGTTGTCTTGGTAATTTCAAAGTCATCTTCTAGAAGATTTTGAAGAATATCAAAATCAGTTTCAGAAAAATATTCTAGTGGTTGCATCATTGAATTAATGTCTTCAAAGTCATCATCAAGAAGATGACGCTGGATTGACTCCAAAAGGGCCAAATCCGTTTCTGGGATACTTTCTGAAAGCATTTTTTGAAATGGGGGTGTTTTGATTAATTTTTTAAAGTGTTTTAAGAAATGTGAGTGAGATCAGAGTGTTCATTGAGTGAAGTTGAGTGTTTATTGACATAATTTATACATGTGTTGCTCAAGCTTTTTCGGGTTTCGAGTGACAAATTTCAGTGAGATATTATTAAATTTTATTTTCTAATTAATTATATTTACATGCATATATATATATATATATATATATATATATATATATATATATATATATATTTGTAAATACTTAAATTAGAAATTATTGCTAAAACAATACCAATATTTTTTATAAGGAAAATAAAAAATAAGAATAATTTGTAAAGAAGTAATAATAAAAATTAATTAAAAAGAATAATATAATGTTTAGATTTTAAAAAAAAAAATGATGATGTGATGATAATACGGTATATTTATTTATGTATTGTTTAGAGTTAAATCAGGATTTTACCTGCTCCGCTTAAGCTTGGAAGGGGTGGTTTGGCGGCGGGATTTCCAACAATTTCAAAAACAAAAACGAACAAAAAGAAAACAAAACTTAATAGTGAATCAAATTTATTGTTTGGAAAATAATAAAATTAAGGTAAACTTTTATTAAAATGTAATAATTTAATAAGTCTACAATTAACAAATCTAAAAATTGTTATTTAAACAAAATTGATAATAAAAGCCATTAATGAGGAAAAAAATATATTTACAGAGAGAGAATATGACTTCCTATTACGGACTCCCGCAAATAATAACGTAATTGAATATTTATTTGAATGAGAATTCTTAAGTCCGGGATCGTCCGCATAATAATAAAGTAACATTGCTTTATTCGTTTCTGAGCCGGCTTGATATTTGAATATATAAATATTAAAAAATAAAAAATATTTCATTATAAAATAAAAAACACTTCACTACATAACAAATTTATTTTATAATTTTAATTATCATGTGCACAATTACGTGCATGTTGCTCGCAAAATCTTTAAAGTGTTGGACATTGTTCTGTCCGTAGGATTTGTCTAATGGAATCCAATGGCCCGAAATTACTTAATCGAAATGAAATAAACAAACACAGACATCTAAAAGTTGCGGGACACGGGCAATTAAAATAAATATTTTAATTGATTATGGATTTTACTATATAGGGCCCACTAAAAAAAAAGTTAATTTTCTTATTCTCTCTCAATCTTTCCCAAAATGAGATTCATGTATAATAATCATCGGTTTTCTCTTCCCCACCTAAGAAGGCAACTTACTATAGAGTCACCATCTCACCTTCTAGAACTTCAAGGTAGCTCTACGAATTGAGACTATCAGCAAATTGGGAAAAGGAAACTAGGACCCAACATTTAGGGAAATGGGTACATAAAACTCCATTATAATTTTGCACATCGAGAGTTATTTCTTGTTTTCATCTGCTCATTAATAAGAAGATAAGATTTCATACTTGTAAAATATTGGGTTTTATTATTAAAAATCTAATTTTGATCTGGATCGGAAAATTGATATTTGATGGTCCTTAATTTTTTTTTTTTTTTTTTAATTTCCAAGACTAACAATTGCTTCATGTAGGATTAACATTATGAAACTTAAATTAGAAATCATTTTTTTTTATAATTAAAATTAATTCCATACAACTTTTCTTTTCTTTTCTTATGTCCACCTTTGAGTATTTTTTCTTAGATTTCTTAATTTATTTTTATACTCTCACGTTTTTCATGTGAGTAGAAGTTTCCTTGATAAACATTAAAAAATATATATTTAATAAAAGAGAAATTAATCATTTTACACTTGTAATTTCATTGATCACCTTAATTTAGCACATTTGTGAAATAATAATTAAATTTATATTTTATATATTTTTATTTTAATTTTTATTTGTTGTGTAGGAAAAATATTACTTTAAAAGCTCAACAGGAAAAATAGATATGATCTAAATTCCTGAACCCAGGAAACCCAAAAGAATGTGACAGCTAGATTTCAATCAGACTTGTAAAATATTTACCGTTTTTAGATTGACAACAAAATGAGGTTATGATATATATAACTACACATGTATTTTATATAAATATATAAAAGAAAACAAAATAAAATCAAAAATGAAAAAAAAAAAGCAAAAAGTAAAAAAAAATAAACTTATTAAAAAAATTCAAAATGAGCACCTCTTATTATAAATAGAGATATTCAGCGCCTCATTTTCTTCAGTAAATTCTCATTAGTATCTCTTGAGACTTCGTGGAATGAGAGCTCTTGTGTATTTTATTTTTCTTTTATTAATAAAATTATGAGTATTCTTATTTATATCTTGTTTTGCTAATTTGCATCATGTTGGGGTAAAGAGTTAAACTTTTGGTATGAAAATATAAGTGATTTTTAATTTATTATATTTTATAAATTATAGTAATTTCCTAAATAAAATTCTTACTCTTTTCAGTTTATTGAGGACTGTTGACTAGCTATAGGTAATCCCCGATTGACACAGATAATATTTTAATCTCATAAATGCGAGAAAGTGGACTATTAAAAATCTAGATTAGTTATAGACCATACGGTTCTATATGTTTTGGCATATTAAGTACCTTGGTAAGACTAATTATAGACAGGACATATTACATGTGTTGATATAATTAATACCTGATAATCATGAAATAATTATAATTTATATTTCATAAAAAGTAATTTTTTTTTATTTGAAATATCAAGAGTGGATCCCATGACCCTAGTATTTTATTTTATTTTATTAGTTGAATTATTATTTTATTGTATTAAATCTATTCCCTGTGGTTCAATCCCAAACTCACGACGTTATTTTATTATCTCGACACTCTTATACTTGGGAGTAAAGAACCACTTTGTGAGTGTGTCAAGTTTTTAGCGCCGTCGTCAGGGAATAAAATTTAATAGATAGAATAATAATTTAACATAATTGGATATTTTTTCACCTTTGTGTTGTTTTGTATGCTTAAAAAAATATTTCTCTTGTTGTTTTGTGTATTTTATAAACAAAAAAAATTACTAAATTACAGTCTCGGGAATCTGACTTTAAAAGACCATGTTTGCAAATTTATAAGAAATTTGGATGTGAAGCATATCCTCGACCCATAGAGGGCGTTCAAGCCATTACTGGACGTAAAACCAGATGAATATGTGAGCCACAATCATAACTACATTTCAATTTACTGTTTTGCTTTTCTTTTATTGTTTTAAGCTATAACCTTTCTTTTTAACTACATTTCTATATTAATCAGTTGATGTCTTCTAAACTTTACTTCTTCTTATTCAAACATCAGGGATAATGTTTCAATTTGGTTGAAGGAGATGATAATTGACTAGATTTTTTTTTTTTTTGTTGTTTTCTTTAAAAAAAAATTTTTATTTTTGTTTTGTGTTAAAAAAATTTATTTTCATTTTTATGTTATTTCGTAACAAGTTATTTTTGTTCATTTTTTTAATTATTTAAATTTGTGAATTCTCTATAATATTGATAAATTTGATCTCAATATGCTCATTTAACATGTATTATCAACATATATGATAACATATGATCATGGGTTGTAAGTGAAAATTTGGTAATATCCAATTCTCTATTTATTGGAGGCAGCACCTAAAGGTAATAGAGTGTGTGTTTTTTTTAATTAAAAAAATCAATAAAAAAACTGACCAAGGTTTTACTTAGTAATCAAACATCTTATCTCAGTAAGCAGTGATTGTTCACGTATCACGATAAAGCTTGAGTTGGTTAAAAAAATAATACCAATAAAAATAATCAAGCTTTTACTTAGTAACGTGACATCTTGTCTTAGTAAGCATTGATTGTTCACTTAAAACGGTAGAGCTTGAGTTAAAAAAGTGTGAATAAGTTTGATTTTGTAGCCTCTCTAACTCGAACAATTATGTCTGAATGAATATTTTAACACTTAGTTCTCTAAGGACAACTGGTCTGGGAGTCACTGACTTAAAGCTCGTTAAATGGGTTAAGGAGAAAGCTTAAGGAAATCATACACTTTTTCTTTTTGACATCTGAAATCTGAGTGTAGGCACTGCATTTTTGCATGTAAGTCCCTATGATGAGTCTCATTTGGAGACACTACCTTTTAAGTCGAGGAAGTCGCTGGAAACGGTCGTCGGAAGGGAATCGATATTTCGTTAGATTTTATTCGCTTGTTTAGCTTCGGGCTCACTTGTTGGACCTCCGTTTTAAAACACCTTTAGCCCAAAAACCCCGCAAACCACTTCACCTTGGCCCAAAACTCCCGCAAGCCACACACCTAGCCCACACAACACCAAACCCACCAAGCCAAGCCCACACGCCCAAGGGAGAAGGCCCACACGCCCAAAACCCTTAAAACAAATCCAAAATACTAAAATGCATATTTAACACATGGGAAAAACAAAATAAAACAAATAAAATCTAAATAATTGCATGCCTAATTAAGATAAAAACAAATATATTAACTTCCTATTCTAGCCAAATCTTGTCCCTCACTAAATATATATTTTCCTTATGTAACATTAATTAAATGACATCCCTTTAATACACAAATCCCATTCCTTCTCCAACAAGGATTCACCCTAGCCTTTGCCTATAAAAGAAACACAATTCCAACACTCCCCTCCCCTAGCATTCACAACCCACTCACTGCCTTCAAAATATTCATCACGCCTCACAAGCCTTCACACGTCATCAAGCCCCTCCACCCTACAACTGAATCCATTTCTCGTCTCTCACCCACTGGCCGATTAAACACAGCCCACATCACACCACTTATACACTCAAACACAAAGACACCTTAAGCGAAGCCATACACACTTGTTCATTGACCACACACTGCCCAGATAACCCACACGCCCAGCCTACCTCTCCACGTTATCGCCCACGCAAGCAGCCCCTGCTCAACCTTAACGTCACTTAACCTCATCAAACCAAAGCCTCACACACCTGTCGACCTCACTAGACAAGCACGCCATCTGCCCCTTGCATTTAACACCCTCACGCACCTGCCAACAACAAACCAAAGCCTCACCGTAAAGCCCCTCCACAGTTCACGCAAGATCAAAAACTACCCACTGCACTGCCAGTAAATCACCGTAAATCAGCCCCTAAAATAGTCCCTTGACCACCGAAACTGCACCCTGAAAATAGTCCAGAAACTGTCCCAAAACCACATAAAAAACTACCTAGAATTCCCCTAAAAAACCCGCCAAAACAGTCTCCAAATACACCAAAACAGTGACCATAAAATACAGCAGCAAAACAGCAGCAAAACGGAGTGAAAACAGTAGCTTGAGCAGAAAAACAACGAGGAAAGACGTGGACCAGTGAACCCGAAAGGTTGCAGAGTGTTAGCCCTTCCGACGGCCTTGTAACGCGTTTCTGAGAGTCGACATAAAAGGTTAGACCTGAGGGCACTTTTCCTTATTTATTTTTCATTTATATTTTGATTGTTTATTGAATTTTCTTCGCATGAGAGTCGTTGATTGATGTGTGTTGTGGCCCTTGAATGAATGGAAAATGTATCGTCTCTTGTGGTATATAGGATGGAAACCCAAACGTAAATTCCGTAGCCGAATCCGAATGGACGGTAGTGCGGTCTGTACTTGGGATACAACTCCACGTACCACTTGAGCAAACGGCACATATTTCGATATATTTTATCTTGTTTGTTTATTATCCGCGTTTTATATTCCGCCATTTAATTTCTGTACGATTATTTGTTTGTATTGATGATGTGATGTGCATGGGCTTAGTATGTTGGTCTAAAGGTTCTCTATTTGAGGGAAGAAAATGAAAAAAAGGCTACCTTTACGCCAATACTTTGCCGCGCCGAACAAAGTATGTTTGGTTGGATGTGAGATATGTTCAACCGAGCATACGAAGTCCTATATTGTTGTCTTTACTTTCTATGCATTGTGATGTAACGCACATGGGCTAACTAGGGTGGATTAAAGGTCCTATATTCGAGAGAAAATGCCTAAAGGCTACCTTTACCACGATGTTTTACCGCGCTTTTTATTATGTCATTGACTTTGTGCATATCATTGTTCTATTTATGCATATATTGTATTCTAGTGCGCATGGGCTAACTAGGGTGGATTAAAGGTCCTCTATTCGAGGGAAAATGCATAAAGGCTACCTTTACCACGATATTTTGCCGCGCCGTATGAGGTATGCTCGATTGAATGGGAATAAGTTCAATCGGGCACACGGGGTCCTACATTGTACATCTGTGTATGCGTTTACGTCGTCTATCATGCATCAGGTCATGTCCCGTTCGAACGCGTTCTCGAATGCTACACGAACACGAACCTTCTGTTTACCGTTCGAACTCATTTACGAACGCTACTCGAACGTGCATGTGTTTTGTTCATCAGGTCTTATCCCGTTCGAACACGTTATCAAACGCTATATAAATACGAACCTTCTGTTTACCGTTTGAACGCGTTTACGAACGCTACTCGAACACGCATATGTTTTGTTTCATCAGGTCTTGTTCCGTTCGAACGCGTTAACAAATGCTATACGAACGTGAACCTTCTTTTTACCGTTCGAACGCATTTACGAACACTACTCGAATGCGCATGTGTTGTTTCATCAGGTCTTGTCCCGTTCGAACGCGTTATCAAATGCTATACGAACGTGAACCTTTTGTTTACATTCGAACGTATTTTCAAACGCTACACGAACGCGTATACACTGAACTGATCCATTTTCATCTCATTTCATGCATAATTGCTTCTTGGGTGATTTCTCTTGTATTATGTAATTAATCATACTATTCCATTATTGACACTCTCACCGTTATCATCTATTTGTATTCCCGTATTTATCTATTTGATGTGTTCATGAGATGGTGTTCAAGCATGATTAGGCCGTTAGTATGTTACTTGGTTCTTAAGCATGATTTAGCCTATTTAGTTGTTTATTTTCAAGCATGATTAGTTATTTATTTTGCGCTTGGAATTTGCATTATGTTTAGGTTTTTCTTTGTTTTCCCCATTATATAATTGAAGTATGTTCATGAGATTGCCTTGTGCTATTGCATGTTTGCCGTTATGATGATTTATTTTATACATGCGAACTTAATAGTATATTATCCTTGGAAATATATGTTGCTTAGGCTTGGTTAGATTATTGCACAAATCATTTCATTACAAGTGGCATAAGTAAGGGACCATTCCGAACCCAACGGTTTGAGGTCTTCCCCTGCGAGGGATGAGTGCGGCCTTAAATTATTTTCCCGGTTCACACCGGGTGGCGACTCCATTATTCTCCGGTTTAGTCCCCCGCGGGCTACTCCATACTCCCAACTAGGCCGCGAGCCTAGAACAACATGCGTCGTCAGTTTTTGTGTCCTACAGTCTGGCGACTCCACTGGGGAAAGAGAATCGGCCCCGAAATAATGTCTTGTAATGATTGTGATTTGTGCTTTAGTTAACCGCGTCTATTGTGGGTTGAAAGGCGGTTTAATCAAAGGCATTCTTAAGGCTAAGTGATGGTTTGGTGTCTTCCTTCACTCACTACCTTTCTATAAGGAAAAGCTGTGAAGGCACCTAGATAATCATCTACTTGTAGCCTACTGTGATGGACTAATTTGGAGGACTCGTTGTTTATTCCTGACACCAAGCGATAAGAGCTTAAGGGGCTTGGGTACTTAAGAGAGCCTCGCTCCACCCTCCCTATGAGGAATCTACACGGGAAATTCATTTGACAGTCAGTCACACACCATAACTCGTTGGCACGTACTTTAAGGTATAAAAAAGGTGCGCTCACTTGGTCGCTCGAACCCTTGAGTGGGGAGACCTAGTTGTGGGCAATCCTTCGTCGATGAGAGCTTTTGTCTATACCCCTGTAAACTCGCGTATGAACTGTAGTTGTAGGACTAATAGAAATTATTCACTTATTTCCTTGTGCTTGTGGACCATCATCATTTGGATGCAGTTGGACTTCTTGTCAGAAATGCGAACTTGTTGGGCCATTTAAACTGGGACGAGTTCGTATCCTATGACAATTGGGCCAAAAGCTTCTGAAATATTGATGGGCCACTCTGTAGAAATTATTGCTTTATGCTTGAATTATCTCTTTATGTTCGTATTTAGGACCATCTTCATTTGGATTCAGTTGGACTTATTGTCAGAAATGCGAACTTGTTGGGCCATTTAAACTGGGACGAGTTCGTATCCTATGACAATTGGGCTAAAAGTTTCTAAAATGATGATGGGCCACCCTGTGTTTGGGCTCCTTATCATTTGGAGTTATTTAGCCATGTTATCGCAAAAGTGTAAATCTGTTGGGCCTTTTCAACTGGGACAAGTTTGCACATTGCAATAACATGGTTGAATGCTTTAAAATGACAATGGACCGATTTATATATTCCATGCATTGCACGTATACATGCTGACTGAGAATTTTAAAGAGACATCATAGATTCCTATTGGGTCAGGGAAGAGGAAAGACTCAGCAAGAGGCCAATAACAAATATGAGTGGATCAGAAAATGAGATATCTCGCGTGGATCAACTGGAGAATGGTTTCGCCAAGATTACCGAACAGTTGCAAGCCTTGACTACTGCCATGGCAAATATGGTTGTACCCCGTGCTGGGGGAAACTCTGAGAATGTAAGACGTGAGGATCCTCCGAATAGGTTGGGGGATGGCATCCCCCTTTTGATGATGATATGGCCGAATATGCCGCAGAGAGAATAGTTGGGTCTCAGGCCGAGATACAGAAACTCCGTGATCAGATGAATTCAGTTACCCGTAAACTGAAGGGGACACATGAGGACTTGTTGGATTATGAGGCAATGACCTTCGAGGAGCAGCTGCCAGCTCAGTTTAAAATGCCCGATATAGCCAAGTTTAATGGGAATGGGGACCCGAGGGTACATCTGCGGTAATATGTCTCGGTGATGAGTTCGATGGGCCTATCACAGCGCCAAGTCTAAAAGATGTTTGGGATGTCACTTGAAGGAGCACCTGTAGTATGGTATCACAGCCTTGAGAAAAAGGTTAAAGAAGATTGGAGGGAATTGGCAGATGTATTTCTGAAATATTATCTTACAGACCTCGAGATTGATTTGTCACTCCGAGATTTGGAGAACACTAAGCAGAAGCCGGAGGAGAACTTCAATGAGTATGTAGACCGTTGGAGGAGCCAGCTTCTAAAGATGCAGACTCGGCCCTCGGAGAAGGACCAGATCAAGATGATTATCAAGGGTACTAAGCCCTCCATTTATGGCAAGCTGAGGAGGATGACTTCCATGATTGTGGATTTCCAACAGCTGAGGGAAACTGTCATGGACATTGAATAAGAGGAAGCCGAGAACCAGAAGTTTTATGGCCAGAATATGAGGAATTTTGGGGGCATTCTGAGACCAAGCCTGCTACTGCCGAGGTTGCTACCATCAAAAACCGGCGTTTCTCCAACCTGGGTAGACCCTTGTCCAAAGTGCTTGAGAAGCTAACCAGGCAAGGACTCTTAAAATCCTTGGAGCCTAGACCACTCCCAAATCCTCCCCCACCAAACCTTAATATGAACCGCTACTGCCACTTCCACCAACAACCTGGCCATGACACCGATATCTGTACCCGTCTCCGCCATGAGATCCAAGACTTAATTGACTCTCATAAGATCTCTGACCCTGAAAGAGAACAACCAAACACACACACCAATCCTCTACTAAATTACCACTATGTTCTCCTACCCACCTACATAATCAACTCTAGCTTGCCTGAAACCTTCATCCTCCAAGCTCTCAACCACCAAGCTTCTTACATGAGGGTAAGGGATGACAACGATGAAGAACCATAGGCCGAGGAAGAAGGCAGTGTTGTTTCTCCTAGTTCATTTGATCTTGCATTTTTAATAAAGACATTGATTTTGTTTACTTGTTCGAACCTTTTCTCTACAATAATAAAGAAGTTCATTTCGCTTACTTGCCTGAATCTCCCCTTCTCAACCTATAACATGAGTATATTTGACAAAAGCATTCAACCCTGGTATTATGATATTCAGCGACACTCAGAACACGAGGAATTTACAGAAGAAGCAAGTAGAAAAGACAGGATAGCCATTCAGAAATTGGGAAACGGGGCTGTGAAACTGTCATATTTAGAAGAGAATGAGTTCACCGAGCCGATCGACGTAGACAGATTGAAACAGTATTTTGCTTGAGGAAGAAAAGACCGAGCAGTCACCAAGGGAATTGGTGGAAAACCTAACCCAACGGGATAGGAAACTCATTCATGATGCATGCATACACGTAACATATTTTGCATTTTTTTTGTGTTTTTTTTATATTCACAGGTTTCAAAGAAGAAAAAGAGAAAGCGGCAAAGACAAGCCAATCCGAAACAGTAATCGCACAGTATCATATTTGAGTAGGAATCCCAGGGCTGAGGCCCTTATCAGTGTAGTTTTGGGAAGGAATTCTTGGGTTGAGGCCCATGTCAGTATGAGTTTCAGGGATGGATCTCAGGGGGCGAAGCCCAAATTATCAGCAGTAGGAAGGAAGAATTCCGTGGAGTGAGTGAGTGAAAAAAAAAAGAATGAAAAAAGAATAAAAAGAATAAAAAAAAAGACGGAGAAAAAAAGAAGAAGACCATATCATGTTGAGTATGCCGAGGTAATCACAGAGTGTGATCCAGACATCTAGGTTGGTTAGACCCACTGATCCGATTCTCTGAAGCGAAATCATCGAGTTAGCTTACTGAAGGATTAAGCTGCAAAAGAGCCTTGACACACACATACTAGGAGTCTAGTTCAGATCATTCATTCAGACGATCGGAGTTGAGCGTATCGAGTACTTTGAAGGTTCTCAGGTTTCGACGTGAAGCATTCGTTGAGGATGAAAATATGCTTAGCTATCAGGATTATCTCATGAGAGACAGTGCAATATGTTGAAACGAATCATCACATGACCAGTAGCAGTCTTGTCGGGTATGGCATTCTGGGGGTGAGGCCCACAACATTATCGGTATCAGACTAGGTCGGGTATGGCACTATGGGGGCGAGGCCCACATCAGATCAGTTTTTGCCAGGTACGGCACTCCGGGTATGGAGACATCAGAACAGTTTTTCCAGGTACGATATGTGGACTACCGTGGACTATTATGAAGTATTATGGACTACCGTGGACTATCGTGGATTATTGTGGACTACCGTGGATTATTGTGGACTATTGTGGACTGTCGTGGACTATCATGGACTATTATGGACTATCGTGGACTATCGTGGAGTATTGTGGATTATTTGGACTACCGTGGATTATCGTGGACTATGTGGACTATGTGGATTATGTGGACTACCTTGGACTATCGTGGACTACCGTGGATTATCGTGGACTATGTGGATTACGGGGACTATCGTGGAGTATTGTGGACTACCGTGGACTATCGTAGAGTATTGGGGACTACCGTGGACTAACGTGGATTATCGTGGACTATGTGGATAATGTGGACTACCGTGGATTATCGTGGACTATAGGACTATGTAGATTATGTGGACTACTGTGGACTATCGTGGACTACCGTGGACTACCGTGGATTATCATGGACTATATGGACTATGTGGATTACGGGGACTATCATGGAGTATTGTGGACTACCGTGGACTATCGTGGAGTATTGTGGACTACCGTGGACTAATGAGGACTATTGTGGACTACCACGACACCCTAGGTACGGGGTTTAGCACGTCAGGAATGGCACATCATCAAATTCAGTTCAGAGCAACAGGCAAACCAGGTGACAGCTGGCGAGCCAGGTAAGTAAAAATGCATTGCATAACTTTGATAAGATTGTTCTTGTCACACACTGCACAAGTCCCATCAAAGTGGGGGCGACTGTAGGCACTGTATTTTTGCATGTAAGTCCCTATGATGAGTCTCATTTGAAGACACTAGCTTTTAAGTCGAGGAAGTCACGGGAAATGGTCATCGGAAGGGAATCAATATTTTGTTAGATTTTATTCGCTTGTTTAGCTTCGAGCTCACTTGTTGGACCTCCATTTTAAAGCACCTTAACCCAAAAACCCCGCAAACCACTTCACATTGGCCCAAAACCCCTGCAAGCCACACACCTAGCCCACACAACACCAAACCCACCAAGCCAAGCCCACACGCCTAAGGGAGAAAGCCCACACGCCCAAAGCCCTTAAAACAAATCCAAAATACTAAAATGCATATTTAACACATGGGAAAAACAAAATAAAACAAATAAAATCTAAATAATTGCATGCCTAATTAAGATAAAACAAATATATTAACTTCATATTCTAGCCAAATCTTGTCTCTCACTAAATATATATTTTCCTTGTGTAACACTAATTAAATGGCATCCCTTTAATACACAAATCTCATTCCTTCTCCAACAAGGATTCACCCTAGTCTTTGCCTATAAAAGAAACCCAATTCCAACACTCCCCTCCCCTAGCATTCACAACCCACTCAGTGCCTTCAAAATATTCATCACGCCTCACAAGCCTTCACACGTCCTCAAGACCCTCCACCCTACAACTGAATCCACTTCTTGTCTCTCACCCACTGGCCGATTAAACAGAGCCCACATCACACCACTTATACACTCAAACACAAAGACACCTTAAGCGAAGCCATACACACATGTTCATTGACCACGCACTGCCCAGATAACCCACACACCCAGCCTACCTCTCCACGTTATTGCCCACGCAAGCAGCCTCTGCTCAACCTTAACGTCACTCAACCTCATCAAACCAAAGCCTCACACACATGCCGACCTCACTAGACAAGCACGCCATCCACCCCTTGCATTAAACACCCTCACGCACCTGCCAACAACAAACCAAAGCCTCACCGTAAAGCCCCTCCATAATTCACGCAAGATCATAAATTGCCCACTGCACTGCCAATAAATCACCATAAATCAGCCCCTAAAATAGTCCTCTGACCACCGAAACTGCACCCTGAAAATAGTCCAGAAAGTATCCCAAAACCACAGAAAAAACTGCCTAGAATTCCCCTAAAAATCCCGCCAAAACAGTCTCCAAATACACCAAAACAGTGACCATAAAATACAGTAGCAAAACAGCAGCAAAACGGATTGAAAACAGTAGCTTGAGCAGTAAAACAGTGAGGAAAGATATGGACCAGTGAACCCAAAAAGTTACGGAGTGTTAGCCCTTCCGATGGCCTTGTAACACGTTTCCGAGAGTTGACATAAAAGGTTAAACCTGAGGGCACTTTTCCTTATTTATTTTTCATTTATATTTTGATTGTTTATTGAATTTTCTTCGCATGAGAGTCGTTGATTGATGTGTGTTGTGGCCCTTGAATGAATGGAAAATGTGTCATCTCTTGTGGTATATAGGATGGAAACCCAGACGTAAATTCCGTAGCCGAATCCGAATGGACGGTAGTGCGGTCTGTACTTGGGATACAACTCCACGTACCACTTGAGCAAACGACACATATTTCGATATATTTTATCTTGTTTGTTTATTATCCGCGTTTTATATTCCGCTATTTAATTTCCATACGATTATTTGTTTGTATTGATGATGTGATGCCTATTGGCTTAGTATGTTGGTCTAAAGGTTCTCTATTTGAGGGAAGAAAATGCCAGAAGGCTACCTTTACGCCAATACTTTGCCGCGTCGAACAAAGTATGTTTGGTTGGATGTGAGATATGTTCAACCGAGCATACGAAGTCCTATATTGTTGTCTTTACTTTCTATGCATTGTGATGTAACGCACATGGGCTAAGTAGGGTGGATTAAAGGTCCTCTATTCGAGGGAAAACGCCTAAAGGCTACCTTTACCACGATGTTTTGCCGCGCTTTTTATTATGTCATTGACTTTGTGCATATCATTGTTCTATTTACACATGTATTACATTCTAGTGCGCATGGGCTAACTAGGGTGGATTAAAGGTCCTCTATTTGAGGGAAAACGCCTAAAGGCTACCTTTACCAAAATGTTTTGCCGCGCCGGACAAGGTATGCTTGATTGAATGAGAATGAGTTCAATCGGGCACACGGGGTCCTATATTATGCATCTGTGTATGCGTTTGCATCGTCTATCATGCATCAGGTCCTGTCTCGTTCGAACGCATTCTCAAATGCTACACTAACGCAAACCTTATGTTTACCGTTTGAACGCGTTTATGAACGCTACTCGAACGTGCATGTGTTTTGTTTCATCAGGTCTTGTCCCGTTCGAACGCGTTATCAAATGCTATATGAATGCGAACCTTCTGTTTACCGTTCGAATGCATTTATGAACACTACTCGAACGCGCATATGTTTTGTTTCATCAGGTCTTGTTCCGTTCGAATGTGTTATCAAACACTATACGAACGTGAACCTTCTCTTTACTGTTCGAACGCGTTTACGAACGCTACTCGAACGCGCATGTGTTTTGTTTCATCAAGTCTTGTCCCGTTCGAAGCGTTATCAAACGCTATACGAACGCGAACCTTCTGTTTACCATTCGAACGCATTTTCAAATGCTACACGAATGCGCATACACTGAACTGATCCCTTTTCATCTCATTTCATGCATAATTGCATCTTGGGTGATTTCTCTTGTATTATGTAATTAATCATACTATTCCATCGTTGACACTCTCACCGTTATCATCTATTTTTATTCCCGTATTTATCTATTTGATGTGTTCATGAGATAGTGTTCAAGCATGATTAGGCCGTTAGTATGTTACTTGGTTCTTAAGCATGATTTAGCCTATTTAGTTGTTTATTTTCAAGCATGATTAGTTATTTATTTTACGCTTGGAATTTGCATTATGTTTAGGTTGTTCTTTGTTTTCCGCATTATATAATCGAAGTATGTTCATGAGATTGCCGTGTGCTATTGCATGTTTGCCGTTATGATGATTTATTTTATACATGCGAACTTAAGAGTAAATTATCCTTGGAAATATATGTTGCCTAGGCTTGGTTAGATTATTGCACAAATCATTTCATTACAAGTGGCATAAGTAAGGGACATTTCCGAACCCAACAGTTTGAGGTCTTCCCTTCCGAGGGGTGAGTGCGGCCTTAAATCATTTTCCCGGTTCACACCGGGTGGCGACTCCATTATTCTCCGATTTAGTCCCCCGCGGGCTACTCCGTACTCCCAACTAGGCCGCCAGCCTAGAACAGCATGCCTAGTCAGTTTATGTGTCCTACACTGAGAAATTAAGTTCGTATGAGTGTTTTAACACCTAGTGCCTTAAAGCCAACTAGTTTATGAGTTATTGGCCCAAAGTTCGTTATAAGGATTGATGATGTATTATTAAAAAAAAAGTATATTTTTATTTATAAATAAACTACCATTGCCAAAAAAAAAAAAATATGAATCCTGGTATAACTTTAGGATAAAAATATTACTCTTTTTTCAACAAGACCTACAAATATTGTGGGTACAATAATTGATTGATACTTTGTCTTATGTGCGTGTGGAAGAATAGTAAAATGTATAAGAAAATTTACTTATTTGATAATTTAGAAAGAAAGAAAATAAATACTAACTTGTATAAAAAAAATTCTTTTAAGTTTTCGCTTAAATTACTAAGGACTAGTAATAAGGTAGTTGAGGGGTGTGATGAACATTAAAAAAAATATACATTTAATAAAAGAGAAATTAATCATTTTATAGTTATAATTTCATTAATCCCCTTAATTTAGCACATTTGTTAAATAACAATTAAATTTACGTTTTATATATTTTTATTGTGATTTTTATTTCTTATGTAGACAAAATACTGATTTGGAAGCTTAACCGCAAAAATGATTATGAGATCTAAATTCCAGGACCTAAGAAACCCAAAAGAGTTTGACAGCTGGATTTAAATCGGACTTGGAAAATATTTACCGTGTTTAGATTGACAACAAAATGGGATTATGATGTATTTAACTACACATGTATTTTATATAAATATATAAAATAAAACAAAACAAAACAAACAATACAAAAAAGAAAAACAAAAGGAAAAAGGGAAAAAAAGTCATAAAAATAATAAAATAGTAAAAAAAAAATTACTAGAACATGACAATACATCGAAATGGATTGTCATGCAATTGTCAATGACAATTGCAAAAGAGTACGAATTTTGTTTGAGAAAATATCATAATTTATAAAATAACATATAAATAAAAAAACATATATTTTCATACCAAGAGCTTCACCATTTACCATAATATGATGCAAATTAGCAAAACAATATATAAATAAGAACACTCATAATGCAAATTTTACAATTGCCAAGCAATGAGCACCTCTTGTTATAAATAGAGGTGCCTAGTACCTCAATTTCTCCAGGAAATCCTCCTTGGTCTCTTTTGAGACTTTGTGGGATGAGCTCTTGTGTGTTTTGTTTTGCTTTTATTAATAAAATTATGAGTGTTCTTATTTATATCTTATTTTACTAATTTGCATCATATTAGGGTAAATGGTGAAGCTCTTGGTACGAAAACATAGGTAATTTTTATTTTTATTATATTTTATAAATTATGATAATTTCTAAAATAAAATTCGTACTCTTTTTCAATTTATTGAGGACTCCTGACTAACTGTAGACAGTCCCCAATTGACACAGATAATACTTGAATCTCATAAATGCGAGAGAGTTGACTATTAAAAATCCGGATTAGTTATAGACAATATGGTTCTACATATTTTGACATATTTATTACCTTGGCAAGACTAATTTTAGACATGACAGATTACATATGTTGGTATAATTAATACCTGATAATCATGAAATAAATTGATTGAGAAATAATTATAATTTATATTTTATAAAAAACAAACATTATTTTATATTTGAAATATTAAGAGTGGATCCACTAATCCTAAGATTTTATTTTATTAGTTGAATTATTATTTAATCGTATTAAATATATTTCATATAGATCGACCCCGGACTCACTGGGTTATTTTATTACTTCGACATTCTTATACTTGAGAGTAAAGAACCATTTTGTGAGTGTGTCATTCCTCCTTTCAATTGATATTTTTCTGCTGCTGGACTTATTTTAGCGCATGTTGAACATTTGTCAATGTGTCATATTGACATGTATGATTAAGTGGGATATAATTATTCTTTTTAATTACACATGTAATGCATGTTAAGCTAAACTTGCATGTTAAGTTAAGTGGATTACTATTAAAATCCACTAACTTTAGAGTTTAGCGTATTGTCGTACGTGCTCCAGAGTGTTGATTTTGGATTGGATTATTTCCATTTCGATTTCTTTTGACTCTCATGTTTTGGAATGAATCATTATCAAAGTGAATTGACTCCAGAGTGTGACATCACTCTAGAGTGATGTTACTTTAAATAATTATTAGTTAATTTCTGAGTTTTCTTCAGAGGTCGAGGATCCTGGAGACTAACTTAATTTTTTTCATTTGATGATGTAATACATCTAATAATACTAATAAGTGCGGTTTATACCTACTTATTCCTACATTTTTAGCTTACTATTTTGTTAGATTCCGTATCATTTAATGTATTTGTAGTTTATTTTATGTCTTATTTGTAGGAAGCATTGGAACATGGATCTTGGGGTATTTGTACGTGTTTTGGGACCTTATAGACGCATCAAAAGCACACAAGAAGAACGAAAAGCACAGAAACGAGACACCAAAAAAATTGTCTGGCGCCGCAGCACCTCCTCAGCATCAGACATACAATTTCCCGCAGTTTTGGCACCGCGGCGCTGGCAAGTGGCGCCGCGGCACCCCGCATACCCCAAAAACACCAAATTTTAGGGTTTTAGATGCACAAGGACTCCAAGGCTTTATTATAAATATATAAGTTCGTCCAAGACCTAAGAGAGGAGGCTAATGCACAGTACAAAACACAAAAAACTTATTTTTAGAGAGATCCAAGGAGGAGGATTGAAGAGCGACAAGAGGAGATGAAGGCGGTGACATCCGAAGAGGAAGGGATTCAATTCGGGTTTTATCTTCTAGTTTCTTTCTTAGAACTCTAATGATTTCCATTAGATTCATGACATGTTCTTATTGTTTTTATCTTTTGTCATGAACTAACTCATTAATTCTGGAGAATGATGTAACTGATACTTGAACCTTTGTATTGTTTGTCATTATTTTATGAAGTTATATTTCAGTTTATTTATATTCTCTTGAGTTTAATGCTTCTTGTTTGCTGGCCACAAATTAAGATGATGAATGTTTAGAATCTATCGCTCGGGAGAGAGGGATTTTGAATAGGATCTAGAGAATATAACCTAGGAGTTTTATAGAGTTCGGGAGAATCTATAGTTCCTTTGAAGTCGTTAACATAAAAGCACAAAGCGTAATGAGTTGTTAATTACTAGATTTTTATAGGGATATCGAAGTCTGTAGTTGATAATATTTTCACTGTTGCTCGGGAGAGGGGGTGAATACTTAAGGATTCTTGACTTATAAACAATGCAACTGAACATGGAATAATTGGCATGACAAATACATAGAGGATATCTAGGTGAAATCAGACTCTAGAATCTCTATCGTATTAGTTCCTCATATATAATTATTTTATATTTTATTTATTTAATTAAATCTTTATTAATTATTTTCTAAATAAAGTTAGGATTATCAATTGTAGTACTTAGTGTGATTTGAACACAATCCTTGTGGGTTCGACACTCTTTCACTAATCTATACTAAAACTTGACACAGTACACTTGTGATACGATATAAAATATCGCAATAAGTTTTTGGCGCCGTTGCCGGGGATTGTTAGTTTAATTCACATTAAAACTATTACCAAGTAATCTTAGCTTTAATTTAGATTTTTATTTTTTATTTTTAGTTTATTTTTGTTTTGAATTTATTTTTTGTTTAGTGATTTTTTTTCTTTCGGTGCTTCAGTGAATTCGAAGATCCATAAGTCTCGACTCACTCCTGTTTGATCTTGAAATAGAAAGAACAATGAGAAGACTAAGGAAAGAAAGGAAAATTAAAAAGGAAGCAATGACGGCTGAAAACAGAGAGAACAACCCACGCCAGGTGGCAATCAGAGATCACTTCAAGCCAGTCATAGATGATACTTATTCTGGGATTGCCCATCAACCAATCAACGCCAACAGTTTTGAGCTAAAACCTGCATTGACCAACATGGTACAAATGAATCAGTTTGGGGGTTCAGCTGTAGAGGATCCCAACATGCACTTAAGGATGTTCCTGGAGATCGCAGACACCATAAAGATGAATGGCGTGACTAAAGAGGCTATCATGCTACTGTTGTTCTCATTCTCTTTAAGGGATAAATCGTGGGATTGGCTTCAATCAATAAAGATGGGGAGTATCATGACATGGCAGGATATGGCCATAAAATTTCTTGAGAGATTCTTTCCACCAGCTAAATCAGCTAACTGAGAGCAGAAATTAGTATATTTAAGCAGCTGAAGACTGAGACATGAGAGCGCTTTAAGGATCTACTCCGAAGATGCACACAACACGATTATGTAGACGGAGTACAGATTCAGTTGTTCTATGGATGTATTTCAGCTCTGAAACTTCCCCGATCATGTCCAGCCGGATTTGGCATCTTTATACAAGTCTGGTCGGATATCCATGATTCTATGTTCTGCCGGACATCATTCGAGGATATAAGACATTAGAATGCTATTTCATTCTCCACCAACTTCCATTTCAGACAAAAGAACCTATGTTTATCAAAATCGAAAACCTCTTCTAATTTACGACCATCTCTTTAAGCCACATTCTTCACTAATTGACCCTTTTGGACTTCTCGCACCTAACCGAGTCCCCGATGACCTGCGTTTTCCATTTGTCTCGGGCTTCGATTTCATTTTCGAAAGTCAAAAGTCGTTCGGACTCAAATATGAGGATGTTTCACCCACGCTTCTACCTCCAATGGACCACGTATGCTCCCGCATTGAGCCTGTAAGTCTCTTCTTCTCCATTTTTATTTTTTCGTTTCTGGTTTTAAGTGCATAATTCATTACCGCCTTGATTTTATAAGAAGTTCGACCATAATTTAATTTATATCTAGCCAACATTTGATATATATCCAGCCGACTATCTTATGTCTAATAGAATTTCTCTGGGCCCCGAATAAGCATGCAAACTTAGTTTTAGGTCTTCGCTTAGGTCCTCAATATCAAATAATTATAAGGGTCTTCATATCATACTGTTGAGGGTCTAGGTCCTGTCCAAGTATCTTACGTTCAGCAAGTGTACCTTGCATGTTCGGCCAGATCCTTGAATGATCGACCGAGCTTTCTGAATTATATATTTATATCCGGTCACTCTTCCATATATTGGGCCATTTCCCAGGGCCAGTAGGGTCATTGTCCTGTTATTTTTGTCTTTATGCTAACCCGTATCTCTCTTTTTATACAACTGAACACTTCTCATTTGAAGGCTAGTGGGAAGCCTGCCAGTATCCATAAGTGGTTCGACAAGCTCTATAATGAGGTCCATGCTCGGATTAATAGTATATGGTTTACTCCCTTCAATCAACGCCTCCCAACTTGCACCCAGAAGCATGATAAAAGAGGGTTACAGGCTCTGCTGGAGAGGTGGATGGACTCCATCCATACCTTCCATCTCCTAATCAACGAGATGACAGTGACTCTATGGGACATCACCTACCTGAACGGTATCCCATGTGAGTGCCGCTTGATTGAGTTTGAATGTAGCTTATATACTTCAACCGTCTAGTGTCAGTACATTGGCTGACTACTAGGATTCATCCCAGGGTACGTTCCATGGTCGTTGCATATAGAGAGTTCTGGGCTTTTTGGGAGGGAAGAGAGCCCAGGGGCGAGCAAATAGCTTGGATGTATGCTATTTGCCGATGCTGCTAGCTCTGCTGATCTCTATCTTCTCTCTCCTCTCCGTGATCTAGACTCCGTGCAAGGATGGAACTGGGGCTCTCCTATTCTTATTACCACATACCAAGGTTTAGATCGGTGTTACCATGGTAGCATATACGTCCAGGGTTATGGCTTCTTGGTAGAGGTATGCATCTTCACTCTAGTCTCTTTTCTGATTTTGTCATAACTATTGATCCTGTTGTCACAGGCCTGAGCGTATGAATTTGGCATTATAGCGCGACTTTTCCCGATCTCACGAGAAGTGGTGGAGTTTATGATCTTGTCCTGGTAGGACTAGTTTATGGTGAGGTCCCTAGAGTCCCGTGATGAAGAGGTACACATGGCTCGTCTGAACGAGCATACTTGGGATATGTTGAGTCTTCTTCATTTTCTAATTCTTCTAACTTTTCATGCATTTTATTTCTGGTTTTGACTTCATATCGACACGGCCTCATAGGGGATCCCCATCGATGGTTTGCTAGAGCTAG
This sequence comes from Zanthoxylum bungeanum, assembly GCA_019454045.1. Classification (NCBI taxonomy): domain Eukaryota; kingdom Viridiplantae; phylum Streptophyta; class Magnoliopsida; order Sapindales; family Rutaceae; genus Zanthoxylum; species Zanthoxylum bungeanum. The sequence goes on from SKCR01006526.1 coordinate 27,640, forward strand.
TGAAGTCATCCTTCCAGATGAACGGGCTTTATATACTCCTCATAGGAACTAACTATAGATTATGGTACCTAGGAAAGCGTGTGCTTTCGTGGCACCTGGGCCCCCAGGCCCGCAGTATTCCGGCCTCTCCACATGTCTCTATATTTTTCTGGTCGAATGTAGAGGGTGAGATCTAATGGTAGCCTTGATTGGTATTTCTGTGAATGATTTCTTAGCTGAGGATGACAATTAGTAGTGGGCTCATTCTACTCTTCTAGGTTCACTATCTCTATCCGGGCCTCATCGGGCTACTCAGGTCCGCTCTGCTACCACACTATTCTGAATACCTTTTATCCTTTTTTTGCTGACACAATTCTTTAATAGAGACCCATGGATGTCGTGGGGTACACCACACACGTCAGTAATCCAAGGTTGAGGAAGATGGGGAAGAGATGGAGATTGATTCGGATCCGGTACCATCTTCCTCCAGAAGGGTTCAGCCACATGCTTCATCTTCTTGACAGGGTCCTCATCCTTATTCTGCATCTACGTCAGCATCAACTTCTTCTTCTGGCATCATTCCTTGTTCGGTGGGTTACTAGCCATACCTAACCTATATGATCCATGGTGATGACGACGTGATTGAGAATCGTGTTTTGCCTTTGGGTGGAATGTAGGCTAACATATATGGCATCAAAGTATGGAAGAGCACACACAAATCGTGTCAGGTTTATTGCTAAGTATTTAGTCCTATATGTTATTTTGTTGTATAATTTTATCATTACATTAATTTAGAAAGTGTTGAGTATTTAAGCTAATTTAGTAATTTTCCTTTATTATTGTAAGAATTGAGAGCTTACAGACAAATCGGAAGCACACGGGAAACACGAAAAACACAGAAATCATTATCTTGAAAATTGGTTGGGCGTTGTGACACTTATCTCCTTGTGTCACGACGCCTCACATTGTTGAGGACACGATTTCCCGAGAGCAAGGCGTCGCGACGCTAATTCTTACGTCATGACGCCGCAGTGATTTTTCAGAATCCTAATTAGGTCGTATTTTACAAGCACAATGACTCCATGACTTTTCTATAAATATATAAGCTCGTCCAAAAACCCTAGGGAGGAAGAAAAGACACAAAAAATAGTTCTAAAGATTGGGAAGCTGCAAACTCAAAAGTCATGCACTGGGTAGAACATTTTTCTTCATTTGTTACAGGCTATGTTTCTTTCTTTTATGGAGAACTAATATCATAGGCAAAGTTAGGGATGAATTCTTGTATTTAAATTATTATATTTATGTTTTTGATTCCTGAATGATCTTTAATGTTTAATACAATTGATATTTTGTTGTTCTCTATTACCTTTTGATTTATAATTAATCCAGAGATTATGTTTTACTAATTTTCATATAGGAATAGTCTTGCTTTCTTTATATGTGATTGGGGAACCCAGTTGTAACTGGTATTATTGTTTTATGAGTTAATCTTCTGCTGCAATATTTCCTTTAGGTATATTGTCGACCTTAGATAGGTCATAATGATAACATAGTGTGCTGATAATATAGAGAAAGTAATTCATCAATTACCTTATAATTTAATATGTTTTAAACTAAAATATTTTCCGATTATTGGTTTGGGAAGTGAAACCCTTAATTGAGTAATACAAGGAATCAACTACTAAATATAGGGACGCGATACAAGAAGTATTCTCGATGTTTTGCTGTCTTTCTTTCATTGATAATCCTTAAGTATTTTTCATAATTGTTACTTTAATTTTCCAATTAAATCTTGTTCTTTAATTTAATTATTGTTAACGTTCGTATTAAGTGATTCAATTCGTTCATAATCATTCTCTGAGGAATCGACACTCCATCTATACTACGATAACCGCAAGTACTTTTTGGACGTAATCAGATTTTGGCTCCATTACCGGGGAGACGGTTTACAATTTAAGAAGCAGGTTTGCTTAATCAACAGAAAAGCGGTAACTTCATTCATTTTTTTCTTTTTATTTATTTTATTCATTTTAGTTTTAGTTTTAGTTTAAATTTTTATTTTGAATTTTATTCCTTTTATTTTGTTTCTTGTTTTATTTGTGTTTGAGTGCATGCCTAGACCTAGGGATCGTTTGGGTAGATTTGCTAGAATTAGAGAGGATGACTCAGATTCAGAAAGCCTATTTGAAAATCTTTTTGCTACACCACCAAGATCTAGCATACACAATATGAATGATCATGAGAAGCAACCCATTAGGACTCTTCAGGAGTACCTCCATCCCACTCGCACAGCTACAGCATCATGTATAATGTTTCCCCCTAATGCACCACATAGAAACTTTAAGCCTGGAATGATACAGTTTCTCCCTACCTTCCATGGTTTGGAGAGTGAGAACCCTTATGTGCATATTAAGGAGTTTTAAGAGGTTGTAGTAACTTTTCATGACCTAATTGGACTATAGACACAATTAGACTTGAGTTCTTCCCTTTTGCCCTTAAGGATAAAGTTAAAAACTGGTTGTATTCCTTGAGACCTCGTTCTATAGGATCATGGGGTGAAATGACACAGGCGTTTTTTACTAAATACTTCCCACACCATAAGACTAGTGCCTTGAAAAGACAGATATCCACTTTCTCCCAGAAAGAGAGTGAGACTTTTATCAAACTTGGGAGAGGTTCAAAGAGATGTTAGCTATGTGTCCTCACCATAGGTATGAGAGTTGGCGCATAATATGTTACTTTTATAACGGTCTAACCCCTAGAGAGTGCCAATTCGTTGAGATGATGTGCATGGTGAATTTTACGGAAGGACCCTGACGAAGCAATAGAGTATTTAAATGACTTGGCTGAAAAAGCTCACATTTAGACTGGACCTAATGCCATGGATAACACCGATATGACACACTCCACTCCTTCTAGCGGAGGCATACACAACTTTAGGGAAGATGATAGTCTTAAAGCACATGTTGATCTATTAACTAAAGAAATAGGAGCTTTAAAAGCCAAAGATGAAAAAACTATGCATGCAGTAGCCCAGTTAGAACCCCATATGGCGTGTTTTCTATGTAAATGGATTAACCATCTAGCCTAAAAATGTCCTTTATATGGTGAGATGAAGGAAACATATGAGGAACAATGCAATAATGTAGGGATATACAAGAAACCTTTTACACCGTATTCAGATACTTATAATCCTAGTTGGAGGAACCACACAAATTTCAGTTGGAAACATGAGTCTCAATAGCCCTCTCAAACACCACAACTTAGAGGCTACACTGCTTCTCAATACCTCACACCTACCATTCATAGAAACTCTTTAGAAGATACTGTGCAAGCATTTGTAGAGGCCCAGAATAAAACTAATCAAAGGTTTGAGTCATTAATAGCTCAAGTGGTTGAAGAAAATAAGGAGATAAAAAGTCAAGTCTCTAAATTAACTAACGTGTTAAGTGTACATGAGTTAGGAAAATTCCCATCTCAGGCACAACCAAATCCGCAAGGACAACACATGGCACATGCTGACCATGATGCATCCAATGTAAAAGATCTTAATGCCATAATCATTCGAAGTGGTAAAGATATACATGTACATGACACTTCCAATACTAAAGGTGACACCACAGGTATAAGTGCAGATATTCTTCACGAAGAAAAAGTGGTGTAGAGCCCAGTTCGAGTACCTTTACCTCAAGCTCTTAGGCCTATTGCGAGAGTTACAGACCCTAATGGTGAGATCCTAGAATATCTAAAGCAAGTAAAGATTAGCCTTCCTCTGTCACATGTGATCAAATAAGTTCCCACATATGCGAAGGTTTTGAAGGATATATGCATCATGAAGAGAGAGCATCATGTGAAGAAGACTATATTTTTGACAAAGTAAGCAAGTGCAGTAATTGAGAAGAGGCCCCCACCAAAATACAAAGATCCAGGATGCCCAACTATTGCTTGCCATATTGGCACATACGAGTTTGGTCAAGCTTTATTAGATTTAGGTGCTAGTGTTAATCATATGCCATATTTTATCTATATGCAGCTAGGACTTGGGGAGATTAAATCGACATCTATGGTTTTACAGTTAGTTGATCGTTCTATTAAAAACACCGCGGGGAGTAGTTGATGATGTTTACTACAAATCGATAAATTCTACCATCCTGTGATTTTCTGATTTTAGATACTCAATCTATGGTTAAAACTGAGTCAAAAATTTCTCTCATCTTAGGTAGACATTTTCTTGCTACAGCTAATGCCCTTATTAATTGAAGGAATGGTCTCATGAAGTTATCATTTGGGAACATGGCATTGGAAGTGAATATTTTTCACGTTGGGAAACAACCACAAGATGATGATGAGTGACATCATACATAGCAGATAGACACAGTCGTGCCGTGAATAGCCTCCATACAAAATGACTCTAACCCTACGAAACACCTTCTTCTTAATTCTAAAATTTTAGATACTCTTGAATCTACTATAATTCATGATATCTCTACTGGCTTTTCTATTTTTCCAGAATCATAGAACAAGAGTGTGGCAGCCACAGTTTGAGGCTCTACCAGGAGTTAGAGAGAAACTGAAGCCTTCCATAGTTGAAATGCCAAAGGTTGAACTAAAGCCATTACCAGAAGGTCTTTAACATGTGTTTATCGGAACAGGTGATACCTTTCATGGTAATATTTAATCTGAACTAAGTGCATCATAAAGTAAGAAATTACTTGACATATTGAATGAGCATAAATCTGCACTTGGTTGGACCATAGGTGATATTAAAGGTATTAGCTCATTGATTTGATCACATAAGATTCATCTAGAAGATGGAGCTATTTCTCACATAGACCCTCAACATAGACTTAACCCTACTATGAAAGAAGTTGTGAGAAATGAAGTGATAAAATTATTAGATATGGGTATTATATACCCAATTGTTGATAGTAAATGGGTTAGTCCTATGCAGGTTATCCTTAAAAAGTCAGGTGTTACTTTTATGCAGAATGAGGCAGGAGAACTTGTTCCTACAAAGGTAGTCAATGGATGGCGCATGTGTATAGATTATAAGAAGTTAAATGCCACCACCCGAAAAGACCATTTTCCACTCCCTTTTATTGACCAAATTCTTGAGCGGATAGCAGGTCACCCATTATATTGCTTTCTAGATGGTTATTCTAGATATTATCAAATTGAAATATCTTTAGAAGATCAAGATAAAACTACCTTCACATGTCTGTTTGGTACTTATCCTTTTCGTCGTATGCCATTTGGTTTATGTAATGCACTTGCTACATTTCAAATATGCATGTTGAGTATTTTTAGTGATATGATTGAGAAATGCATGGAAGTATTTATGGATGACTTAACTGTCTTTGGTAATTCTTTTGATTCATGTTTATTTAATCTAAAGGCAGTGTTAGCTCGATATTAAGAAAATGGTCTTGTTTTAAATTGGGAAAAATGTCACTTCATGATTTATTCAGGTATCATATGGGTTATATTGTTTCTTCGAAGGGTATTGAAGAAGTAGATAAATCTAAAATTAAATTAATATACAAGTTACCATACCTAAGACCGTGAAAGATGTTCGATCTTTTCTTGGGTTTGCTAGTTTCTATAGAAGGTTTATACATAATTTTTCATCTATATCTAGACCATTGTGTAACCTTCTTGTTAAATATTCCTTGTTTGAATGGACACGAGAGTGTGAAAATGCCTTCAGAATATTAGTTACTAAACTCACTTCTGCCTCAATTATGCAGTCATCTGATTGGAACTTATCTTTTGAAATTATGTGTGATGCAATTGACTATGCAGTTGGAGCAGTTTTGGGTCAACAAAAGGAAGGGAAACCTTTTGTTGTTTACTATGCTAGTAGAACTTTAAATAGTGCTCAAGTGAACTATCCCACAACTGAAAAAAAACTGTTAGCTCTAGTTTTTACTTTGGATAAATTTTGTGCTTATCTTATTGGCTCACCTATAACTGTTTTCACTGACCATGCAGCCCTAAAGTACATCTTTTCTAAGAATGAGGCTAATGCACGATTGATCAGGTGGATTTTATTATTACAGGATTTTGATTTAACTATCAAGGATAAGAATGGTGTCGAAAATATGGTGGCATATCACTTATCTCATTTAGAGTTTAATGACTCTGCCAATGGCCTTCCCATTCGTGATGATTTCCCTTATGAACACCTATTTTCTGTTACATAAGTACCATGGTATGCGTATATTGCCATCTATTTGGAATGCACAAGATACGCGTAAGTTCTTGGTCGAGGTACGTAATTTTTATTGGGATGATCCATATTTATTTAAATATTGCCCTGACCAAATATTGCGACGTTGCATTCCTAAGGATGAGGTTTTAAGTGTTCTTATATTTTGTCATTCCCTCGCCTGTGGAGGCCATTTTTCTATAAAGAAAACTACTGCAAAAACCCTACAGTGTGGTTTCTATTGGCCTACTTTATTTAAAAATACAAATGGTTTCTGTCATTCCTGTGAAAGGTGTCAAAAATTAGGTGCACTATCTCGTCGTCATATGATGCCTCTTAACCCTATTCTTGTCATTGAAATATTTGGTTGTTGGGGTATTGATTTTATGAGACCTTTCCCACATTCTTTTGGATATCGTTACATTCTTCTTGCATGAGACTATGTGTCTAAATTGGTTGAGGCAGCGGCGTGCCAAGCTAATGACAACACCACTGTGGTTAAATTCCTAAAGGAACATGTACTGTCACATTTTGGTACATCACGTGTCATTATTAGTGATCAAGGGAAATATTTTTGTAAGCAATATTTTGAAACATTGATGCGCAGGTATGGTGCAGTGCATAAAATTTCCACTACCTATCATCCACAGACAAATGGGCAAGCAGAGTTAGAATATAGGGGATAAAACAAATATTGGAGAAAACGGTAAACCCCGACCACAAGGATTGGTCATTATGACTCCCAGATGCACTTTGGACATACCGTACAGCTTACAAATCCCCACGTGAGGTATCTCTTTATAGACTTGTATTTGGAAAGGCGTGTCATTTACCAGTTGCGTTAGAGTACAAACGTTTTTGGGCTATTAAAGCTTTTAACTCTGATTTGAGTACTGCAGACACACAACGAAAGGTCCAATGACAGAACTTGTAGAACTTAAAAATGATGCTTATGACAACTCTCGCATCTACAAATCCAAGATGAAAGCTACCCATGACAGACAGATCATGAGGAAGAACTTTGAGCCAAATCAAAATGTTTACTTTTATGACTCCCGACTCCATCTTCACCTAGGCAAATTGCGGTCCAGATGGACCAGACCTTTTATTGTAAAGCAAGTTTTCCCACATAGAGTTGTAGAAGTGGAAAACCCTAATGATGGTATAGTGTTGAAAGTTAATGGAAAACGGTTAAAATCATTTCTTTTTAATAAGATCCCTGCAGCGGAGGATGCCCCTCTTGCTGACTCGGAATATAAGGATTGATCTTCATCTCCTCATTTTTTTTAAAATTTATTTGTTTGTCTATCTATTTATTTTAATGTTTCCTTTTGTTTCGTTTTGTTTCCCGTTTCGTTTACAGGACGACACCATGTTTCACATTGGTTCACGTTCTCTCTTATCCGGTGAAATCCTTCCTTTTCTAACATCATTATTGTTGTTACCATTGAGGACAATGTTTAATCTAGGTTGGAGGTGGTAATATCATATGTTTTCTCAGGTTGTTCATGTGTTAGTCATGTTATCTTTCATATTATCATTTTGTTACTGAAAAAAATAATTAAAAAAAATTTGTTGGATATACATATTCCGATGATAAGAAATGCAATTATTGATATACTTTAGGCTATGGCTCTTAGAAAAATATAAATACTATTTGAGTCAATGTTGAATCTTTAAGTCGAGTTTTATCTTGGGTATGTTTCAAATTAAGCACTTATCAATTCTAACCTAGTTCACACTTCAGATTTGATGTTGAGACAGTAGAATTGAGATTGTTTGATAGAATGTATAACCACATGCCTAGACATCTATATCTAATGCAATATCCACTGGCTAGTTGGATAGAAATAGCTACCTATAACTGTTAAATGTGAAGCTATCCATGTGTAATTTGTGACTATGTACCATCAGTATGTAGAGGACAATTTACCGTAAGAAGAGGGCTACCTTAACAGGTAATGTGAAAGCTCCTAACCAATATAAAAAAAAAAGTGAAAGAACACATGGCCTTGTAAAAAAAAAAAGATAGAGAGAGATTAATTTATGGAGATTTTAAGATAATAGGTTGGTTAGACCCATTCGGTCGAAATTTTTTATTTAACATTGTAAAGATTGATGATTTTGAGGAATGAACTTTGTTAGAATTGATTCATTCACACACAAATGTGCTCATGATAAGCTCATCTTTTTGAGGAAGTTGCGACCTAGACAGTGTTTTAAACATTTCTTTGAGCCAGACCATTGAGTAATCTTTGAAGACATCATTGTATAGATCTGACTGAGATATTTTTTTGTTTCTATTTTTGTATGCTTTTATTTTGAATGACTATGTGGGTGTCGTCGTTGTAAGCCTTCACGAGACTATAACTCGTCCACTAGGGCCGCCTAGGGTTTAAAGGCTTGTTACATATGCTAAATGCAATCGTGATCCCTACGAAAGTGACTTAGATAGGTTTTACTTATTTTTATTTATTAATTTAGTCTAGCTTGTATTTTCTTTTTGCGCTTGAATTGCTAGGGACTAGCAATAAGTTAGTTGGAGGTTGTGATAAGTGCACAAAAGTGTACTTTGAACATCACTTATTCGGGTTTATTGCTAAGTATTTAGTCTTATATCTTATATTTTGTTGTATAATTTTTATCATTATATTAATTTAGAAAGTGTTTAATATTTAAGCTAATTTAGTAATTTTTATTTATTATTGCAGGAATTGGGAGCTTACGGACATGTCGGAAGCACGCGGGAAATGCGAAAAATATAGAAATCGTTATCCTGGAAATTGGCCGGGCGTCGCGACACTTATCTCCTTGCGTCGTGATGCCCTACGTTGCTGAAGACACGATTTCCCGAGAGCAAGGCGTCATGACACCACGATGATTTTTCATAATCCTAATTAGGTCGTATTTTATAAGCACAAGGACTCCGAGACTTTTCTATAAAAACATAAGCTCGTCAAAACCCTAAAGAGAAAGAAAAGACACAAAAAAAGTTTTAAAGATTGGGAAACTACAAACTCAAAAGTCCTGCATCAAGTTGAACATGTTTCTTCATCTGTTGCAGGCTATGTTTTTTTTTTTTTTATGGGGAACTAATCTCCTAGGCAAAGCTCGGGATGAATTCTTATATTTATGTTTTTGATTCCTGAATGATCTTTAATGTTTAATACAATTGATATTTTGTTGTTCTCTATTACCCTTTGATTTATAATTAACCTCAAGATTGTGTTTTACTAATTTTCATATAGGAATAGTCTTGCTTTTTCTATGTGTAATTGGGTAACCTGATTGTAACTGGTATTGTTGTTTTATGAGTTAATCTTCTGCTACAGTATTTCCTTTAGGTATATTTTCGACGTTAGATAGGTCATAATGATAACATAGTGTGCTGTTAATATAGAGAAATTCATCAATTACCATAGAATTAAATATGTTTTAAACTGAAATATTTTCCGATTGTAGGTTTGGAAAGTGAAACCCTCAATTGAGTAATAAAAGGAATCCACTACTGAATATAGGGACGCGATACAAGAAGGATTCCTGATACTTTACTGTCTTTCTTTCATTGATAATCCTTAAGCATTTTTCATAATTGGTACTTTAATATTCCAATTAAATCTCGTTCTTTAATTTAGTTATTGTTAAAGTTCGTATTAAGTGATTCAGTTCCTTTGTAACCATCTCTCTGAGGAATCAAAACCCCAGTTATACTGCGATAACCGCAAGTACTTTGTGGGCGTAATCAACCCACATATTTATATGAGATACCCAAGCTCATGGTACATCGAATTAAACCATTGGAACTCCAATTCTAATATACGACATGTGCTAGTCTTATAGGTTATAGGATCGACCGTATTCCAAAACCAACGACTCATAATATTTACTTTAAGAATGATTTATAATAGTAATATTATCTCAATGTCGAACCACCCTGTGTTTAGTATTACTACATGACTATTCTAAGGTCGATGTCATTCTTAGTATATTTATATATCAATCTAATATGCATAATGACATTACCATTAATAAGATTTGAAATGAAAATGTAGTTATTTTATTAATAAATAATAAAATATAATGTGTAATACATTATTCGGATTGACGCTTCAAGCATAAAATCCAACATTGATAGCCATGACAAGATCATCTTAAGGTGTTCTTTTTATCTATGGATGTTCCTATTATACTCATAGTCGTTGAAGGGTGAGATCTAATTCTATAGCATCTACATTTAGAATTCAAGTATTGTATGTCATTAGAATAGTCTGTTATAGGAACTACTCATAATAACAAACTTGTAAAATGAATTTTTTATTATAAATGATTATTTTTTCCAAACCCTATCTGATCTTCACTGTTATTTGAACAAGTAAAAGTCATGTCTTGGCCTAAGTGGGGATATCATTTCTCTTCTGTATATGTATTGAGTTCTGAAAAATCTCATTCATTAATAAATTTTGTTATTTTGTATAAAAAAAATATAATTTAGTATATTTATTATGTATTCTCACATATCATTCTTATGTAAATAAATAAAATTAATATTTTAACCGTTAAACAGACAAAATCTATTAAGAAATATGAGTTAAATGACTTTTTAAAAATATTAGGAAATTTTATGTCCATTTGGTCCAATTGTACGTCATTTACCCCCAATTGGTTGAGATATATATATTTTTAGAGAATTATTAAAATGTTATTCCCACCCTGACTATTTTCTAAAAAGGAAAGCTTTGATAAGTGTGGTTTATACCCACTTATTCATGCATTCTTAGCTTGTTATTTTGTTAGATTCTGTATCATTTAATGTATTTTATAGTTTGTTTTATGTTTAATTAGTAGGAAATATTAGGACATGGATCTTGGAGTAATTGTACAAATTTGGAACCCTACAGACGCATTGGAAGCACGTGGAACGAGCGAAAAATATAGAAAACAACATACCAGAAATTGTGACCGGCGTCGCGGTGCCACTTCTAGCGTCGCGACGCCCCTTCAGAATGTTTCCATAGTAATTTCCTGAGAGATTAGCGTCGCGGCGCCAATTCCGGCGCCGCAACGCTGGGACAAAAGCACAGAATCTTAATCAAGTCATATTTTACATGCACAAGGACTTCGTGACTTCTCTATAAATATAGAAGCTTGTCTAAAACCTTAAAGAGGAGACTAATACACAACTCAAGAGCTCAAAACATATATTTTAGAGAGACCCAAAGAGAAAGATTGAAGAACGACAAGAAAAGACGAAGGCGGTGACGTCCGAAGACGGCGGGATTCGATTTCGATTTAATCTTATAGTTTATTTCTTTAAACTCTAATAATTTCTATTAGATTCATGACCATAGTTTCATTATTATTATCTTTAGTCATGAACTAACTCTATTATTCTAGAGGATGATGTAGCCAATGCTTGAACCTATGTGTTGTTTTCCAATTTGATTTTTATGAAGTTTTAATTCAGTTTATTTATATTCTCTTGTGTTTAATGCTTTAGTTTGTTGGCCGCAAATTGAAATGATGCATGTATAGAATCTATCGCTCGGGAGAGGGGATTTTGAATAGAATTTAGAGAATATAACTTTGGAGATTTGTAGAGTTCGGGTGAATCTATAATCCATTTGAATTCGTTAACAAAGAATCATAGAGCATAATGAGTTGTTGATTACTAGATTTTTATAGGGATATCGAAGTCAGTAATTAATAATATTTTCACTCGACACTCGGGAGAGGGAGTTAGAATAACTTAGTGTTCTTGACTTATAAACAATGCAACTAAACAAGAATTGATTGGCATAGCAAATACATAGGGGATAATTAAGTGAAATCAGACTCTAGAATCTCTCTTATTTTGGTCTATCATTATCAAACGTTTTGTTTCTTAGTTATTTAGTTTTTAATCTAAATTTAGTTACTTTCTAAATAAAGTTAGGTTTACTAATTATAGTACTTAGTGTGAGTTGAATACAATCTATGTGAGTTCGACACTCTTTCACTTATCTTTACTAAAACTTGACACTTTACACTTGCGGGTACGATATAAAATATCGCAACAAGTTTTTTGGCGCTATTGCCAAGGATTGGTAATTTAATTCACATTAATACTATTACCAAATAATCTTAGCTTTAATTTATTTTTTTTTTTTAATTTTTGTTTTAGCCATTTTTCTTATCTTTATGTGCTTTAGTAATGACAAGATCCATAAGTCTTGACTCGTTTCTGTTTGATCCTGAAATAGAAAGAATAATGATGAGACTAATCAAAGAAATGGAATTTGAGAAAGAAGCAATGGTAGCTGAAAACATAGAAAACAACCCACGCCAGGTGGCAATCCGTGATCACTTTAAACCAATCATTGATGGTATTTACTCTGGGATTGCGCATCTACTAATCTATGCCAATAATTGTGAGCTGAAACCTGCATTGATCAACATGGTGCAAAAGAACCAGTTTAGGGGTTCGGTTGTAGAGGATCCCAATGTGCATTTAAGGATGTTCTTGGAGATAGCAGACACCATAAAGATCAATGGCGTGACTAAAGAGACCACCAGGCTGCGTTTGTTCCCATTCTCTTTAAGAGACAAGGTGAGGGGTTGGTAGCAATCAATACCAATGGAGAGTATCATGACATGACAGGATATGGATACAATATTTCTTGCGAGGTTCTTTCCACCAGCTAAATCAGCCCAACTGAGAACATAAATTAGCATATTTAGGCAGTTGGAGACTAAGAATCAGTATGAGGTCTGAGAGCTCTCTAAAGATATACTTATGAGGTGCCCACAATATAACTTTGAAGACTAGGTTCATATTCAACTATTCTACAATGGGTTGAATAGTCCTAATAGAACCATGGTCAATGCAGCTACTGGAGGAACCATGTTTAAGAAATCTGCTGAAGATGCCTATACTCTGTTGGAGGAGATGGCCATTAAAAATTTCCAATGGCCAAGTGAACGCACAAATGTGCCTTAGGTGGCTGGTATATACGAGGTGGATCATATTATTGCACTTACAGCTCAAGTGTTATCTCTCACGACTCATCTAGCAGCATTGACCAATCAACAGGGCCAGCCATTTATTGAAGCTGCTGTTGCTAATCGAATGATCTTACCTGACGGAGGATATGAGCAAGTCCAATATGTGAACAATCGGAACTTCAACAACTATAGAGGAAATCATATGCCTAACTATTACCATTTGAACTTGTCATATGCCAATACAGAGAATGTCTTGCAACCTTCTACTGGCTATAATAATCAAAATGCTGAGAATAAACCTTCCTTAAAAGACCTCATGAGCACGTTTGTTGCTAAAATTTTGGAGAGGTTTGAGAAGAATGAGTCGAGGCTGAATAATATTGAAACACACATGGGCAATATCGGAGCAACAATGAAGTCTTTATAAGTGCAGATTGGGAAAATAACTTCTTATATGGCTAATCCAAAAAAAAAGGTGTTTCCTAGCAATACTGAAGTCAATCCTAAAGAGCAGTGTCAAGCCATTACCCTCAGAAGCAGGAAAGATATTAGAGATAGTATTAAGGACTTAGGCAGTAAAGAAAAATAAGCGATACTTTAGGAGGAAACGGTAACAGAAGAAGAGAACAGTACAACAGCTTATCCATATAAGCCACCACCTATCCCAAAGACACCTTTGTCGTACCCTCGGTACTTTCAAATGAAGAAATTGGATGCTCAGATTGCTAAATTCCTAGACATCTTTAAGAATATCCAATAAACATCCCCTTCAAAGGCGCATTGGAACAAATGCCTAATTATGTGAAGTTTATGCAGGAGATAATATCAAAGAAGAAGAAGCTGGGAGATTTTGAAACAGTAGCACTCATATATGAGTGTAGTGCCATTATACAAAAGAAGCTTCCTCCAAAGCTGAAGGATCTTAGCAGTTTTACCATTCCGTACACTATTAGAAATCGATACTTTGGTAAGGTGTTATGCGATTTAGGGGAAATAATCAATCTCATGCCCTTATCCATCTACAAACAGTTGGGCATATGTGAGGCGAAGCCAACCACTGTCACAATGCAACTAGCAGATAAATCTCTCACCTACCTACGAGGAATAGTAGAAGATGTATTGGTTAAGGTGGATAAGTTCTATTTTCTTGCTGATTTCCTTGTACTTAATATGGAAGAGGATCATGACGTCCTAATCATCCTTGGAAGACCTTTCTTGGTAACCAGTAGAGCGGTCATTGATTTATAGAAATGTGAACCGACAATGAGAGTTCATGATGAAGAAGTCACCTTCATTATTTTTCGAGCCATATCGAGTCCTCAAGGTGATGAAGAATGTCACAGGATAGAGATTGTAGAAAAACCAGCTACAATAGATGATGACCATACGTTAGACGTGTCGCCATGCATCCAGGTCAACCCGTAGGGTAAACTAGCAGTTAAGTAACCAATGAGCACAGTTAAGCCAAACAAAGAAGATCATTCGCAACATGACCTGAAATAGATCCCAAAACACCGTAAAAAGAGACCACTTAGGTTGATACCAAAGAAGAAGGCAGATGAGACTACCTGGTCCGCTATATTGAGGCCACCATGACCATTTCGGTGGTTGTGTCTAGCTGAAGACGTTAAACTTAGCGCTAGCGGGGAAGCAACCCTTACATTTATTTATTTTTATTTTCTTATATTTTATTGTGTGCTATTTGTTTGTTTATTAGTTTGCATGTTATTTATGCAAGTAACACGACCCACAAAACTCGCACAATCAAATTCTGACCAACATGAGCCTGATTAACTCCACGTACGGTATTGTTATTCCTCACTATTGTTTCTTTATGTTTATCTTATATTGAGGACAATACAAGTTTAATTTTAGGGGTGTGTGCATGTAGTGATAGTTCCTGCTATTTATTAAAATTATTAATTAAAATTAGTTTTTGATCCTTAATAGTGAAGCATAAGTCTAATGATGAATTTTGTTTGCTTTAGATGACATTTTAGAAATGATAAGTTCCCAATTTACTTTTATCTGATGCCTTGAGTAGGTGATCTAGGTTAGACTCGTAAGCACTTAAAAATAGGTTTTTAGCAGTAGGAACCTAGGTAGTTGACAAAGTTACTAGTTGAAGAAATTATTTACCGATGAATGACTGTTTGTTTAGATATCTATCTAAATATGCTAGTGTTATGATGTATGGTATGGTTAAAAATAAAAGAATAAAAAAATTTGACTGAAAAAATAATAAAAGAAGAAGTTAAACCACCTATAACAAATAAGCGTGAAGCTACCTATGGGCGAGTGTTAGGACCATCATGAGGAGAAATGCTACCTTAAAGGGTAAGTGTGTTGAAAAAAATGAAAAAAAAATCGCACTATACTAAGAAAAGAAAGGCAAATACATATTACTTTTGAGATATCTATGTTAGTTTGACCCATCAGATCTCAATTTTTGAGACGAAATCATCGAGTTGGCTAACTTAGAAGTCGACTTGTGACAGAACTATTACACACACACACTGTGAGTCTGGCTTAAATAATTTTATTCAAGAACTTGGATTTTAGTAAATTGAGTACTTTGAAAGTTCTCTAATTTCATTGATATGCATTCTTTGAGGATAATATTATGTGTAACTACCGGGACTATTTTATTTTTCTTTTATTATTTTTTGTATGGTTGCATGTTTGTGAATGACGTTTGTGGGTGTCGTCGCTGTAAGTCCTCACGAGACTACAACTCATCCACTAGGGTCGCATAGGGATTTAAAGGCTTGTTGCATACGCTAAATGCAATTGTGATCCTTACGGAAGTGGCCTAGTTAATTTTATTATTTTTGTTTGTCTATTTTTGTTTAGTTTTTATTTAGTCTTTTGATTGGGACTAGCAAAATCTTAAGTTTGGGGGTATTTGATAAGTGCGGTTTATACCCACTTATTCCTGCATTCTTAGCTTATTATTTTGTTAGATTCTATATCATCTAATATATTTTGTAGTTTGTTTTATGTTTTATGTTTTATTAGTAGGAAGCATTAGGACATGTATCTTGGAGTAATTATACATGTTTTGGGACCCTACTGATGCATCGGAAGCATGCAGGAAGAGCAGAAAACACAGAAAATAAAATACTAGAAATTGTGATTGGTGTCGCGGTGCCACTTCTGGCGTCGCAATGCCCCTTCAGAATGCTGCCATAGAAATTTCCCAAGAGATTGGCGTAGCGACGCTGCGACAGAAGCCCGAAACCTTAATCAAGTCGTATTTTACATGCACAATGACTCCGGGACTTCCTTAAAAATATAGAAACTCATTCAAAATCTTAAAAAATAGACTAATACACAACTCAACAGTTCAAAACACATATTTTAGAGAGATCCAAAGAGAAAGATTGAAGAGAGACAAGAAGAGACGAAGGCGGTGACGTCCGAAGACGGAGGGATTCGATTCAGGTGTAATCTTCTAGTTTCTTTCTTTAAACTTTAATGATTTCTATTAGATTCATGACCCTATTTTCATTAGTATTTTATCATGAACTAGCTCTATTATTCTAGAGGATGATATAACCAATGCTTGAACCTATGTGTTGTTTGCCAATTTGATTTTTATGAAGTTTTAATTCAGTTTATTTATATTCTCTTATGTTTAATGCTTCTAGTTTGTTGGCCACAAATTGAGATGGTGTATGTTTAGAATCTATCACTTGGGAGAGGGGATTTTGAATAAGATCTAGAAAATATAACTTAGGAGATTTGTAGAGTTCGGGAGAATCTATAATCCATTGAAGTCATTAACAAAGAATCACAGAGCGTAATGAGTTGTTGATTACTAGATTTTTATAGGGATATCAAAGTCAGTAGTTAATAATATTTTCACTTGGCACTCGGGAGAGGGAGTTATAATAACTTAGAATACTTGACTTATAAACAATGCAACTGAATAAGAATTGATTGGCATAGCAAATACATAAGAGATAACTATGTGAACCAGACTCTAGAATATCTCATATCCTAGTCTATCTTTATCAAACATTTTGTTTCTTAATTATTTAGTTTTTAATCTAAATTTAGTTGCTTTCTAAATAAAGTTAGGTTTACTAATTATAATAATTAGTGTGAGTTGAATACAATCCTTGTGGGTTCGACACTCTTTCACTTATCTTTACTAAAACTTGACACCGTACACTTGCGGTACGATATAAAATATCGCAACAAGTTTCTAATGACTTTCATAAGTAGTTGTAATTTTCTAAAATTCTTCTTATTTAGTCTAAAGCATAATCCTAAGTTGACTTTCTCCACATTTGTATCCATATTTTACCAATCTCCATTATAATATAATATTATTTTTTAAAAAAATTCAATGTTCATGGTGAACATTGAATTTCACTATTCACTATGATTTTTTAAGATTTTATATCAAATATATTTTTAGATAATTGTTCATGTGAATAATGATTTTTTTAAGAGTTGGACATGTTAAATATACTTTTAGGTATGTAGATGACATTGTAACTATGACTAATATTGTAACTGTGATTAATATTAGCAACTGTCATTGTGATTGAAAATTTGACTAGCATTGTAACTAAGAAAATGTGATTAAGTACAGTAATTTTCATTATAAGTAGGAAATATGACTGAGAATTTTATATGTGAATGACATTTTGACTGAGTTATAAGTGTGAATGTGACTGTGACTGTGTGACTGTCACTATTAAAACTATGACTTAGACAAAATGATTGTGATTGTGAGACTATGTGACAATGTGACTATGACTATGTGATTGTGGTTGTGTGACTATGTGATTGTGGTTGTGTGACCATGTGATTGTGATTATGACTATTTCGTTGTGATTGATGCACCATAGTGATTTAGGACTGATTTTGACCTTGTAGAAATCCTAATTTGGAAGATATAATTCCTTGATGAACGTTTAAGTGTGAATGTTAAATGTATGAACATTTTATAGATTGTGATTTGGAGTTCGGATGAAAGAGATATGAATATTTAAAAAAGACTAATTGGCAACTGATAAATGTAAGAGTCATTTTTTGCTCTTTTTTTTGAAACATATCGAATATAGTACTTGGTTTAAAGTTTATGATTTGCATATCTATAATATGTTATCATTTTTATTTTTGCTTTCTTTTTTGTGTGGTAATTTTATAATAACATTACTTAACTATATATACTCATGTATTTTTACATATATGTGGACTAAATTTGTGCTAAAACTAAATGGAAGAGCTATAATAATTTTGATATTTTTAGGAATTCCCCCCATCTTTTTATCTATATTAATTAACTTAACATTATATAATGGTTCTGGCATACAGGTAATTTGATTTAGATAAACTAATTAATTAACTTAAGTGATGCGCCAAAAAACAATGTAATTAGGGTTCTAGTCTCTAGCGTGAGCACAATTAGGGGTGTGTAAATCCAACCCGATCTGTTAGTCAATCCGCAACCTACGTGGGTTTGGTGCAGGTCGGGTTGGGTTAATAAATTAATTCAACCCATTTGGATAGAAAATTTTAATCCGTTCGGATTTAGGGGTTGGGTTTTTAACCCAACCTACAAATCTGTATATATTTATTAATTATTTTTTTTTTCATTTTTTAAATATATCTAACCCTAACAATAGCACTATAAAAGGAACAAAACAAAACTATATGCTCTTGGTCAAACTCTATATATTGTTTTTGCATTATACTTAGTATGATTAACTATATATTAATTATGTATTTAGATTATTAATTTAGCGAAATTGATTATGTGTGATGTTTTAGCATTAATCATACTTTATTAATTTGTTATGCGGATGTCTTTTTAACATTTAAGTAAATTTATTTATAAATTATTTTAATATTTAATTTGACATTAGGCCAAAAACCCAACCAACATAATCAAACCCGACCCAATCCGTAAATATGCTTTATGCATCGGATTGGATTGGATTTTTCCTAATCCGCAGTGTTTGCAGGTTTGATGGGTTGAATACCAACACGACCCATGCACACCCATAGTCGCAGTCAACTTGGCAAAATTCTACTTTTGTATTCTCTAAGCTGAATATTAGTCATTATTCCGTTACAATATTCAAATCCAAATATTTCTTGCCAATACATGAACATTTTATTAATGAAGAAAAAGTAAAGATAATTATATATTTTATAATTAAGCCCATGATTGTTCATGTGAGAAATTAATTAGAAATGGTAAGTTATAATTGTGATGGAATAATATTTATTATTTAATATATCTGATTTTTGCTTTCTATGATAAGATCACATTTCTATTCTTGTAATTAACATAAAATGTCCATTGAAATTTATACTAATTACATTTGCTATTAAATAAGAGTAATGCTCATTACACCTCTAAATAAGAGTCTGTGATTATTTCTAGAGTCAATATGCACATTTAAAAAAGTTTTGATCATTCCGTCGAGGTAAAAAATTAATTTTTTTAATATTAATTTTTAATTATAAATACAAATCCCAATAAAATTTGAGTTCATAAATAAAATAATAATATGGTCATGCTAACGAGTGCCCTAAGGACACCAATTAAATATCCATTTTAAAAAAGTTTTCTTTATGGGAAATGGAAAAAATTGTCTAAACATTAACTACTTTTTCATTTTTCTCATAAAAACTTTCCTAAAATTAATTCTTAATAAGTGTCTTAAGGACACTCGTTACCATTTCTCATAATAATAAAATAAAGACAAAGATAGACATTGAATTGTTGCCTATTTTTTATGTCATGGATTTGAGCTTAAAAACTCATTAATAATAAATTGAGGTTTGGAATAGATAATAGAATTGCACTCCATCAAGATTAAAAAAAAATTAAATTAAATTTCATCCCAAGTTGATTTGAGTTATGTTGAGTATTTTAAAAAAATTTGAATCAGCTTTGCATTTATATTCTACTAAAAAACTTTATATCTTTTTTATTACATCTTTATGAAATGTTAGATCTTCCTTTTATAAAGGGATTGGTTCACATTAATCAGAAGTCCATTCAGTTTCAGTAGGATAAAATTTGATATTAAAAAAAGAATAGATATTTTTTATTTTAGTAGAGATAAATTAATAATAAATATGATTTTTATATTTTAATAAATATGATTCGCTCACTACGAGAAACACTTATATAAGGTTATTTTTATAAGACAATGCAATAAATAAATGACATGTATTTTAATTATTTTGATAATAATTAATTAAAATAGAGAAAAAAAAAAGAATTAAAATATCCATTATTTATTAATTGAATATTCATATTCTCGCTCACCACACGTTTCACGTTAGTGCTAAAGGCAAGAACCGATGGGACGTAAGTAAATAGTTTCATCTTTTGCTTTTGTTGTGATATTAAAATTGTCAGAAAGATTCGCAACAAGAATTTGTCTTTTACGATTCTTTATTCAATCGAATCAAATAATTATAACCCTTTGATGGACGACATTCCTTTGGTATTTATTAAAAAGGTTGAAGGTATTATAAAATAATTTAACAACTTTATATAATATAAAGTTTTTTTGTCGTTTCATCTTTTTATTTATAGATGACACGTGATGCACGAAGTTTGATGGTAACTAGCCCAACTTTTTTTTTTTTTTTTTAAAAGAGAGATGGAAACAACTTTAATTATCAGGATTGTTAGTCGTTTAGGTTAAATAAAACATGTGTGAAGTTAGTCTTATTGATCAGCAAATCATCACTTATTAATATAGCCCTAAAATTTTAAAAAGTATATTATTGTCTTTTTATAAAATACCTGATATTAGCTGACAAGTGACATCAATAATAGGCTGATAGAGGCAAAATATGGCCCAATCAATAACAACCACGTGTCACCCCTCTCACTCTTATCTACCACATCTGATTTGTTAATTATTGCACCGAAATGTGTAATAATTAAAATATATTCATTATGTGGGTGGTCCCACAAGCATAAAAAATAATAAAAAATTAAAATTTATTATTTACACAGTGAATCTCATGCCTATAAATAGAGGCTTCATTTCATTATTTTCTTCATTCAATTCTCAATCAAATCTTTTGTATTATAAGAGAGAAAAATATTATTTCTTTTTAATAGTTTGTGAGAGAGTTGTAATTCTCATATTCTAAGAGAGTGTGAGATTGTTCATTCATTATATTTAGAGAGAAGTTGTAAAATTCTTTCCACTATATTGAAATCCTTATACATTTGCTCGTGAATGTTTCCCTCACATTAAGGGTTTTACCAAGTTAAATTTGTGTCTCATTACTTTATTATATTGTTAATATTTATGGTAGGCTAAGCCTCCAAATTATTATTGTACTGTTATATGGTAGATAACGCCTCATGAACTAACAATTGTTCTCAATTTCACTTTAATTGCGTACCAGCTTCAGCCCACGATCCCCTAACTGTAGTATCAACGCTTCAGGTTCAAGGTTACTGGTCACATAGACAATTCAAAGAGACTGTTCACATATACGATACTATTCACGTATTTTGTACTATTTACGTATACATTACTATTCACATATACGATATTGTATACGGTACTATTCAAGGTGGAATAGTAAAATCCGGTTCAAGTGAGAAGTTGATCGTCATCAGCAACATGGCATGAAAGTTTGAAATTGGGAAGATCAACAGAGTAATTTTTCCATATGGAAACTTAAAATAAAAGCAATCTTAAGAAAAGATAATAGCTTAGCGGCAATTGATGAGAGACTGGATGGAATGACTGATGAAAAATGGAAGGATATGGATGACAACGCTATGGGCAACTTGTATCTAGCCTTAGCAGATTTTGTGTTATCCGATATTACAAAGAAGAGGACTGCAAAATGAGATTTGGGATACACTTAATAAAGTATACGAGGTCAATTCACTACACAATAAGATCTTCTTGAAGATGATACTTTACACTCTTCAAATGAGTGAGTCTACATCCATGACGGATCATATCAACAACTTGAATACACTATTTTGACAACTCTCTGTGTTGGATTATAGTATATCTACAAATGAACGTGCGAAGATTCTACTTCAGAGTCTACCTGATTCGTATGATAAACTTATCATCAACTTGACAAGTAATTTTGTTGCTGGTAATATACTCTTTGACGAAGTAGCAGCTGCTACTCTGGAAAATGAGTCTAGACGTAAAAAATAACGGAATGTGCCTCAAGTGGGAGTCAAATCCATGGTAGATCGAAATCAAAAAGTAAGAAGAATGTTAAATGCTATAATTATCCCAAGAAATGGCACATCAAGAACGGTTGTTGGAATATGAAGAATTATGTAGAAAAAACTCATGTTGCAACAAAAATCTCAGGGATGTGTCGCAAGTACTTCTGAAGAAGGTGACACACTTTACAATGAAGTAACAATGATGTCTAATGATAGTAGAAAATAGCTAAATGATGCATGGTTCGTTGATTCTGCAGCAACATGGCACATGACCTCTAGGAGAGAATGGTTTTGCCATTATGAACCTGTCTTTGGAGGATCGATTTTTCTAGGCAATAATCATGCCTTGAAAATTACTGGGATTAGAGTCATCAAAATAAAGATGTACGATGGCACTATCTGTACTGTACAAGATGTTCGACATGTTGTGAGAATGAAGAAAAATCTTCTGGCGGTTGGACAGTTAGACGACCTCGAATACAAGACCGTTGTTGAAAATGAGGTATTAAAGATGGTGAAAGGAGCACTTACAGTCTTGAAAGCTGAAAAGATCTCAGCAAACTTTTATATGCTCTTGGGAAGAAACTGCATCGGTAGCATCACTGGATTCTAGAGATGAAGCTTCTATGTTGTGGCATCAAAAACTATGCCACATGTTAGAACATAGAATGAAGATTCTCGTCAATCAAAAGCTACTCCCGAGCTTGAAAGTGATCAGTCTACCATTTTATGAGCATTGTGTTACAAGTAAACAAAACAAATTAAAATTCAGCAAGTCAAGTGCTCGGAGCAAAATCATTTTAGAATTAATTCACTCTGATGTTTGGGAAGAACCGGTTCAATCTTTAGGTAAAGTAAAATATTTTGTATCATTTATTGATGACTTTTCTATAGGATGTTGGATGTACCCGATAAAAAATAAGTCATATGTGATGTCAGTTTTCAAAAACTTAAAAACTCAAATTGAAACAGAAATTGGAAGAAGAATCAAGTATTTAAGGAAAGATAATGGAGGAGAATATTACAGCAAGGATTTTGATGCATATTGTCAACAAGAAGGCATCAAAAAGCAAATTACTACACAATACACTCCTCAACAAAATGGTGTGGCAGAAAGGAAGAATAGAACGCTGCTAGAAAGATTAAGAATTATGCTTAGAACAACTAGTCTACCAATGTGCTTTTGGACAGAAGTAGTTCATACAATATGCTATGTTGTAAATAGATCTCCATCAACAGCAAATGATTTGAAGACACCGATGGAGATGTGGAGTGGAAATTCAGATGATTACTCATCTCTTCATATTTTTGGTTGTCTTGTATACATGATATACAGCGCTCAAGAAAGAAAAATGCTATATCCAAAATCTAGAAAATATATTTTCTTGGGTTATACTGATGGAGTAAAGGGATATCGTGTAACATCTCCTCTTGAAGATGTTACCAGCAGGGAATAGGTGGACCTATTCCCCTGAGCCTCTGATATCTGTCTATGATCATCACTGCTAATCTTATTTCAAATGCAAACTCATACGTAGGGACCATGCCCAACTCAATACATAAAGTGCAACTCAATACTCAAAACTCTGTACTTAATAACAATACTTTCTAACTCAGCCATGAACATCTTAACTTATTACATAATAAATCGTTATTATACAAATACTGATACACGACTCTACTTTGACTCTGAGTGAACTCGATATCTGACTTGACCTGGTGGACTCAACACCTTAGTGACTGCCATCAGTATCCATCCTCTTGAGCTCATCCTTCGAGTAACCCTGCAAAACAGAAAACATTAAGAGTGGGGGATATATCGTTTGAATGATCTAGTGAGTGGACAATTTAAAATAAAAACTTTGATACTTTATGAAAATCCATTGTTCTAAAACCAAAATCATCTCAAGGAAAATGGATCTTTTATGGAAACTCTTTCTTTTCTGGTAGCGGTTCTCTTTCTGGAAAACCTTTTTGAAAATCTTTCTTTCTGCAGAACTCTGATTTTTTTTTTTATAAAACTAATTTCTCTTGAAAACTATTTCGTAAAACTTATCATTATGACAATCATATCTCTGAAATATTTTTCTCTAAAAATCTATTTCTGAAAATCTATCTTTGAAAAATATGACGCATGGGGGCATTATGTATCACCATCCCCCATGCACTTAACTAGTGGTCTTGGGGCGTTACGTATCGTCGTCTCCCAAGCCACTGAACTAGAGCCAGGTGTGCAAATCCATGACATTGGGGCATTACGTATCATCGTCCCCCAATGCATGCCACCATCCTATCCCTGAATCTAGGGTTTAGGGGCATCTATCATCCCTAGCCCTGAACTAGAATCTAGGGGCGTTATGAATCGCCGTCCCCCATGTCCTGCTCTACATGTGCACATGTTCTGAATTCATCAATTTCAAGTACCATCAATTCCATAAGTCACATCAAAAGTGGGTTTTCCCCTCATACCTCCAAAAATCATCGAAATCATGCTTTCAAAATCAAAGCTTTCTAAAACATTCTCAATAATCAAATATATGTAAACAAACTTGACTAACGCCCTATCCGCTTAAAGAGTAAGTCCCAATTCAAAGCAACAATAAATATCAGTTTGAAAAGAAAGTATCCACTCACTGATTTGGAATCTGGCTTACATTTCTTTCATTTGTCGAAGAAATCGTGATTCTTACCGACAATCTATAGTCGAGAAACTTAATTAGAATATAAGGTTTGAAACATGCTTCGGAACTAGACTAAGCTTCTCAATTCAACTAATCTATAAACACCACATGATGTATTTGTTGGAGTTGATGCTTGGAGCGCCAATCTGAATTGTACATTTTATTATTTATTAATAAAATAACTATATTTTCAATTCATACCTTATTTATGGTATTGTCATTATGCGTATTAGATTTATGTATAAATATGCTAATAATGACATCGACCTTAGAATAGTCTTGTGGTAATACTGGACACTGGGTAGTCCAGTATTACTATTATAAACTATTCTTAAAGTGTGTGTGTGTGTATATGTGTGTGTGTGTGGTGTGTATATATATATATATATATATATTATATATATATATATATATTTTCTTGATTATTTGTTTAGTAATACAGTCGAATTCCTATAACCTAGAAGACTAGCACATGTCGTGTATTAGAATTGGAGTTCCAATGGTTTAACCCGATGTACCATGAGTTTTGGAAACTCGTATAGACATGTGGGTATTGGTTGGACTGAATACTGAATGACTTACAGGTGATTCCTAATAGTTGGAAGTACACACCACCATCAATAGGAATCTCCTCGAGTCGAGTAGCATATGTAATCCTTTGACTATAGGATAACATTGATTTTGTGTGAGATCCTCAATATTTTGATACCATGTATATCAGTAACCTTTCATGGTCTGACCTCTAGATGTTCGTTTGGTGTGGACCGATGCACTCAGTAATCAAGTGCGAAGCAAGATAGAATCTGTCGGCCCGTATGTGTACCATAAGAGGTTTAGGTATCCATGTGATTAAAGTCATGATTCTTAAAGCTTTGGCCCAAGTCGATCACCTATGGTGGATCGCATCAGTATGAAGAATTATGGATATGTCGACATGAGATGTACGCCTCAGAAACTTGACGGTGTATTATATGTTTCTTAAGCACAACTCGGATAGCCTACGACAGAGGGATTGTCAAACATATGTGATGACCTCGACTTGTATAGTTCAGAAAGGTTGTTCTTGTTCTTCGAGAATTTGGAGGTGGTCGAATTACGTACATATTAGCTAGGCTTATATGATGAACATGTCTGAACTTAGAGAGTCCCAATATAAAGTGTACTCGTTGAGCACTTGGGTAGCCGATTAATTTTAATAAAAGATAATATTCTATATTATATTTATCAACTAAGATAATCAAGTGTTATTGGATAATATTGATTATTTACTTTAACCTAATTGGATTAATTTAATAATTACACAAGGGCTTAATTGTAAAATCATAATTATCTCTATCATTTGAGGATATTATGGTAATTATAAGTCTGTAATAATAGGTGGTTGTGGCCTGATTTAATTGGATTAAATCAAAGTGGAAAACATTGAACAAATCCATTACCTAATCCTTGGCTTGATTTAATTGGGTTAAATCAAAGTGGGAGACTATAGAGATTAGTCACATCTAATTATACATATTTGGACAAATTAGATTAAACCAATATAAAAGTTGATTACAATTTTATTAATTAAAAATTACCTAAGTTAGACTATAAATAGCAAGCTTTAGGAAGATCTTAATTAAGCAAAACAAAAGCTTAAGAAAGCTAAGTACAAGTAATTCTTGGAGAAATTAGCCTAAGTTAGAGAAGTGTTTAGAGAAGCTTGTGAGGTCTCTATAACATTTCATCTAGGAGAAATCAAGATTAGAACTTGAAGGGAAAGTTGCTAGTATTGAAATCAAGATTGGATCTTGGAGTGAAGCTTACAAACCTTGGAAGTTCTCCAACCATTTCAACAAAGAGAAGAAGATTGGATATTTACATCAAGCTTGCTAGGTAAGTTTATTGGATGCATGATTACATAGCTTAATGTTGAATAAGGCTAATAAATTGTGTTAGAATGCTTTAGAAGTATAAACACAATATGCTTGTTAATTAGGTCAAAGATGTTTATGTTAGACATATACATAAAATTGGAGTTTGGAACTCTAAATTAAAGCTTAGAGCTATGACTACCATTCTAAAATCACTTGACCATCTTTGGGTGACCTAGAATTGTTAATGAGTCATTTCATTGTGGGATTCTATTTTCGGTTGTATTTTGATTCAAAGAAATGCATATATATATATAATTTATATATGTTTATTGCATAACATATGATGTGGTTGGTTTTGAAATTAAAATTATTTTGGCTAATTTTAAAAGTGTTTAAGGTTTTAAAATTAAAAAAAAATTGTTCCAGTATGTTTTCCCGAGACGGAAGCGTTGCGGCGCCAAAGCTGGCACTGCAATGCTGCCCTGCAGCATTGCTGCTTCATGCAGCGTGCGCTACAAGTGTACTAGGTACGCACGGGTCTAAAATTTTTCGATTAGATTTTTCCGGACCTTGATTTATTTATGGTTTTTCCTTAACACTTGAAAAAAAATAGAATATTGTATTTTATTAAATTTTAAAATACACCTAGATATCCACGTGTTAGACTTACTTCCACTGCGTGGGGTACCGATCTGACCCTAGGGGTTCAACAATTGCACCAACATAATGGTATCAGAGCAAGGCTTAACCATACAACACATGTTTTTGAATCTATGTCATAGTAATTTGAATTTAATTATGCATAAGTCATACTGAATATGTATTGCATGTTTTAATTTAAAATTTTGACCTAATTAAATTAATGACTTGATTGTTATAAATCTCCCGTGATTAGGTGATTAACATATGCATTGATTGACCTTGGAGGTCTACCTAATGAGTTTATAAAGTCCAATATCATCATTAGTGTGAGGCTGGAGTAAATGTCATGGGATCCACTTCCCGCTATGAAATTTTGATAGTCAAATTTCTATTTTACCATTAAGGAAGATTACGAGATTACGTAAAATAGTGGGAGGGCACTAACAGATTTAAAATTCTATAATCAATTAGCGTTATTATTTAAAACGTTGTCTAGTAGATGGTTGCCGCTAATCCATTAATGAAACTTTTGGGTACCAATAAACAAAAAGGAACCGATAACTATTTTGAATAGGAAATGAACATATGCATTGTCTTGGAATTTGAAAAGCTTACTTATGTAACTCTCAATCCACCACCTGTTGAAATCGATCCTGACTCCACTCCAGAAGAGCGAGAAATATTTAATAGTTGGAAGGATGATAACCTTAAGGTGAAATCCTACATCTTGTGATCAATGGTTCCAGATTTGGTGAGACATTACATTGAAGTACCGGATGCTTGAAGCATTATGCAAACACTCACAAAGTTGTTTGAGGAAAATCAAGAGATCAAAATTTATCGAAGGTCTAAGGAAATGTTCCATGATGAACTCAATGATGGAGGAGCTGTCAGCATTCATGTTTTGAACATGATCGACCAGATTCGATACTTGGAGCGACATGACATAGTGATTGATGAACGGCTAGGGCGTTTCTTTGCCTAGTACTTACGCTGGCTTTGTGTTAAACTTCCATATGCATTCGATGCAAGCTAGCTATGAAAAACTTCATAACATGTTACGCACGACAGAGCATGATTTGAGGAAAGGCAACCGTACTTTTTACCTCAATGATAGAGCTGGCTCTTCAAGACTTCTAAGAAGTCAAAGAAAATCAAAATGAGGAAGAATAAGATATCAAATAAAAACTCCAAGAAGCGCAAATGCGTAAATCGAAAATAGCTCGTGATTAATGTCTACATTGCAAGAAGTCTGGACACTGGAAGAAAGATTGTCTTGAGCTTATAGGAAAATAAAGACCCTCAGGTACGCTTTGTATTTTTCCAATTATTGACATCTCATTAGTCTTAGATGCAAATAGTGGATGAGTGTTAGACACTGGCAGTCCTACTCAAATTTGCAACTCCCTGCAGGTAATAAGGGTAAGAAAAAGGCTGAATAAAGGGGAGATTCAACTTAGAATTGGAAATGGCGAGACATTGGATATCAAGGCTATAAGAACAGTTGTTTTAGATCTCCTAAAATGAATGTAAATTAGATTTACATAACTGTTATTATGTACCCTCACTCATCAGACAAATAATATCACTGTCAATATTAGGGATATAAAATAAACATTAAGGATGAAACTTTATGTTTATATAATAAAAATAATTTATTGAAATGTTAATGTTCTTTATCAGACGATCACTATGTTTTGGAAACATGTAGAGATGTATTTAATGTAGAGGAAAATACAAGTAGGAAATCTGAACTAATAATACTGAATTATGGCATATGAGATTGAGTCACATAGGTGTTAGACTCCTATCCAAATTGGTAAATGATGGTTTGATTGAAAATCTTACCTTAGATCCTTATCTGATTTTTGAGTCATGCATCAAAAGAAAGATAACAAAGGCCTCATTTCTTGGTGTTGGACACCATGTTGGAGATTTATTGGAACTAATACATAGTGATTTGTGTGGTCTTTTAAATCATGCAGCTCATGATGGTTCAACATACTTCGTGACTTTCACGGATGATAAGTCTAGATATGGATATATCTACCTGATGAAACATAAGTAGGAAACATTTAATAAGTTCAAAATATTTCAAAACAAAATAGAAAAAAAACCAGTAAATTCATCAAGAACCTTAGATCAGATCGATGTGTCGAATACATGAGTAAAAAATTCACAAAATTATTTAAGAGATAATGGAATTCTTGCCCAATATAGCCCACACAATGGTGTGTCTGAGCGTAGAAATCGTGCTTTATTGGATATGGTGCGAACAATGATGAGCTATACATATCTTACTTATTACCTTTGGGGTTACGCTTTACTTACTGCTGCTCACATAATTAATAGAGTTCTATCAAAAGTTGTTACTTAGGTATTTAAAGATTTGGGGTTGTCCTATATACGTTAGAGTTGCGTAGTGAGATAAACTAGCACCTATAGGGTATAAATATAGGTTCTTGGATATCCTGAAAAATCTTTGGGATATCAATTCTATGATTCTGAGCAATAAAATACATTTGTTGTTTGCTTTTCCATTTTTCTTGAAAATGAATTCTTGAGAAATAGTGGGAGTTGTAGAAAGATTGAACTTAATGAGTTTGATCCCAACAGTAAGGAACCTGAGATGGAACCAGAGATCTAAATAGGTGAAGGATCTATAACACAGGTTCTACATAAGTCAAATATAATATCAAGGCCTCCTGAAAGACTATTTTTAACATCTAATATGAGCCTTGTTGTTCTCCTCTTGGAGGAAAAAGATCCGACTACATGAAATCCGAAATGGATTCAATGCATGACAATCAAGTCTGGGACTTAGTTGAACTTCCTGAAGGAGTTAAACCTATTGGTTGTAAATGGGTTTACAAAAGGAAGCGAGGGCCCGATGGAAAGGTGGAAACCTTTAAGGCCCAACTGGTAGCAAAAGGTTACACTCAACGTCCTAGGATTGACTATGAGGAAACTTTAACACCAGTAGCCATGCTAAAATCTATTAAGATTCTCTTAACCATTGCTGCATATCACGACTATGAGATATGGAAGATGGATATGAAAACCTCTTTCCTAAATGGATTCATTGAGAATGATATCTATATGGAACAACCAGAGGGTTTCAAATCTAGTGAGACTTCAAACTTGGTTTGTAAGCTCTAGAAGTCTAATTATGGACATAAACATACATCCTAAAGCTGGAATCGTCATTTTGATTAGATAATTAGATTATTTGGATCCATCAAGAACGAGAAAGAACCATGTATTTATAACAAAGTTAGTGGGAGTATGACAGTTTGCTTAGTCTTATATGTAGATGACATCCTTATCATAGGAAATGATATATGATCGACGCAAAGTGTGAAAGTCTATATTTGCAAGAACTTCTCCATGAAAGATATGGGTGAAGCTTCCTATATACTAAGTATAAGGCTCTACCAGGATATAGTTAGGAAACTTATAGCATTGTCGCAATCTACGACATAGATAAGATGTTAGAAAGGTACAGTTTTATCAACTTCAAGACATCAAATGTACCTTTCCAATATGACATACATCTTTCGAAGAAAATGACACCTCATACTTAGGAAGGGAGAGTTAGAATTTCTAACTTGCCATATGCTTCTTGTATTGGAAGCATAATGTATGTTATGCTATGTACTAGACCTGACATCAATTTCAACGTTAGAGTGACCAGCCGATATCAATCTGATCTAGGTAAAGATCATTAGACAGTCGTGAAACATATCCTAAAATATCTTAAGGGTACTAGGGATAAGTTTCTGATATATGGAAAAGATGAGCTATAAATTAAGGGTTATACAGACTCCAAATTCCAAGGAGACCCAGATGATAGAAAATCTACATCAGGTTATATATTTACCCTTAATGGTGGTGCGGTTAGTTGGCGATTTTCAAAGCAAGGCTCAACAGCTGATTCCACCACTGAGGCAAAATTTATAGCAGCTTCAGAAGCTACTAAAATGTTGTTTGGATTAGAGGTTTTATCACAGAACTTGGAGTTGTACTTAGCATTACAGATTTGATCCCACGGTACTGTGATAATAGTGGAGCCATTGTATAGGCTAAGGAGCCGAGAGCGCATTCAAAGTCTAAACATGTGGAAAAGAAATACCGCCTAATTAGAGAGATAATCTAATGAAAAAATATAGTGGTCCTGAAGGTTCAAGGGTAGTACAACATAGCAGACCTGCTTACAAAAGCTTTACTTCCTAAGTTATTTGATAAACATGTGGAGGAGATGAGATTGTTGTGTTATCCTGATTGGCACTAAGAAAGTGGGAGTTTGCTGGAGTTGGTGCTTGGAGCGCCAATTCGAATTTTATATTTTATTATTTATTAATAAAATAACTACATTTTCATTTCATACCGTATTTATGGTATTGTCATTATGCGTATTAGATTTATGTTTAGATATGCTAAGAATAACATCGACCTTAGAGTAGTCTTGTAGTAATACTGGACACTAGGTGGTCCGATATTAGGATAAGTAGTACTATTGTAAACTATTCTTAAAGTGTGTGTGTATATATATATTCCTGGTCATTGGTTTAGGAATACGGTCGACTTCATATAACCCAGAAGACTAGCACATGTCATATATTGGAATTGGAGTTCCAATGATTTAACCCGATGTACAATGAGTTTTGGAAACTCATATAAATGTGTGGGTATTGATTGGACCGAATAATGAATGACTCACAAGTGATTCCTAATAGTTGGAAGTGCACACTACCATCAATAGAAATCTCCTCCAGTCGAGTAGCATATGTAATCCTTTGACTATAGGATAACATTGATTTTGTGTGAGATCATCAATATTTTGATACCATGTATGTCAGAAACCTTTCATGGTCTGGCCCTAGATGTTCTTTGGGTGTGGACCGATGCACTCAGTAATCAAGTGCAAAGCAGGATAGAATATTTCGTCCCGTATGTGTACCATAAGAGGTTTAGGTATCCATGTGAGTAAAGTCACGATTCGTAAAACTTTGGCCAAAGTCGATCACCTAGAGTGGATCACATCAGTTATGAAGAATCTTGGATATGTCAACATAATATGTGCGTCTCCGAAGCTTGACGGTGTATTCTATGTTTCCTAAGTATAACTCGGATAGCCTACGATAGAGAGATTATTAAACATATGTGATGACCTCAACATATTAGCTAGGCTTATATGACGAACATGTCTGAACTTAGAGAGTCCAATATGAAGTGTACTCGTTGAGCACCTGTGTAGCCGATTATTTTTGATAAAATATAATTATTAACTAATATAATCAAGTGTTATTGGATAATATTGATTATTTACTTTGACCTAATTGGATTAATTGGATTAATTCAATAATTATACAATGGCTTAATTGTAAAATCATAATTATCACTACCATTTGAGGATATTATGATAATTATAATTATGAAATAATAGGTGATTTTGGCTTGATTTAATTGGCTTAAATCAAAATGGAAAATATTGAACTTATCAATTACCTAATCTCTGGCTTGATTTAATTGGATTAAATCAAGATGGGAGACAATGGAGATTAGTCACACCTAATTATACATATTTGGATAAATTAGATTAAGCCCATTTAAAAGTTGATTACAACTTTTATTAATTAAAAAATGCCTAAGCTTTGCTATAAATAGCAAGCTTTAGGAAGGTTTTAATTAAGTAAAGCTAAAGCTTGAGAAAGTTAAGTACAAACAATTCTTGGAGAAATTAGCCTAAGTTATAGAAGTGTTTAGAGAAGCTTGTGAGGTCTCTATAACATTTCATCTAGGAGAAATCAAGATTAAATCTTGAAGGGAAGGTTGCTAGCATTGGAATCAAGATTGAATCTTGGAGTGAAGCTTGCAAACCTTGGAAGTTCTTCAACCATTTCAATAAAGAGAAGAAGATTGGATCTTTACATCAAGCTTGCTAGGTAAGTTTGAACTTCTCTTAAGCTAGGTTCTTTTATATATTGGATGCATGATTACATAGCTTAATGTTGAAATAAGGCTAATTAATTGTGTTATAATGCTTTAGAAGTATAAACACAATATGTTTGTTAATTAGGTCAATTATGTTTATGTTAGACATGACATAAAATTAGAGTTTGGATTAGACATGACATAAAATTAGAGTTTGGAACTATAAATTAATGTTTAGAGCTATGGTTACCATCTAGAATCACTTGACCACCTTTGGGTGACCTGGAATTTTTCATGTGTCGTTTCATTTTGGGATCCTATTTTAGGTTGTATTTTGACTCAAAGAAATATATATATATATATATATATATATATATATATATTTAGAATTTATGTATGTTTGTTACATAACATGTGTTTTGGTTGGTTTGAAATTGAAATTATTTTGGGTGATTTTAAAAGTGTTTAAGGTTTTAAAATTTTAAAAAATATGTTCTAGTATGTTTTTCAGAGAGGGAAGCATTGCAGCGCCAAAACTGGCATTGCAATGTTGTCCTGCAGCGTTGCTGCAGTCTGCATGCATTACATGCTGCATGCAGCTTGCGCAGCATGCAAAACTTGTTGCAAGCAGTTCGCGCTGCGCACTACGTGCGCATGGGTCTGAAATTTTTCTAATTTTTATCCCGACTAAATTTTTCCGGACCCATATTTATTTCTAGTTTTTCCTTAACGCATGAAAAAAATAGAATATTGTATTTTAAAATACACCCATGCTAGATATCCGTTGGTTAGATCCATTTCCGCTATACAGAGCACCGATCCGACCCTATGGTTTCCACAATTGCCCCAACGGTATTATGTTTGCGACATGTCATAATATGTGTATATGTGCCAATAAGAAACCCTTATGGTGGCCTCTAACATCTTACATTGAGAATGAAATGAAATTATTTCTGTCACTCGTCGTAATGCTATGTCTGGCGCGTCACGACGCCCAAACAATCAGCTCGAGGCAAAAGCCATTTATGTTTCAAATCGCAACGCTGTGTGCTTCGCGTTGCGACTCCCACGTGACCAGACCTGAGGCAGAGAGAATTCTTATGATCAACATCGTGACGCTAAGTATTGAGCATCGCGAAGCCCACATGACCATCCTAAAATAGAGGGCATCTCCCAACTCGGTGTTGCGACGTTAGCCTGATTATAGGCCAACATTCAACTCTTCACTGTCAAATTCTAAAAATGCAACACCAACACCCCCACTCAACAACTTTCTCACAGACATTTTTTTAAAAACATTTCAACACTCATCCATGTTATATCAATATTCCACCATCAAAGCAACTCTCTAATCTCATAGACCTTAATTCAACCCAATATCTAGAATTCCTTAAATTTGGACATTTCTGAATACAATCAATTCCTAGTTCATTACCCACCTCAATGCAATCACTAGTATTCCATCAATACTGTCATAGCATCACTTCATCAAACTTTACAATCTAAATTTTGGGTCAAGATTTCTTACCTTGAATTATAATTCTTCTTCTCCATTAGAATCTACAAGCCTTCCTTTCTACTTTCTAGGCTTGCCTTGTGTTGTATTCTCTCTATCCTTCTTCCAAATTTAGTATAGAATAGAAAATATCTCTTTCCATCTCCCCCATTTTCGGCCATCACAAGGACTTTGGGGTTTTTGATGGCTTTTATTTCTTTCTTTATTTGTATAGAATGTTCTAGAGAGGTCTTAGGGGTTTGAGAGATATTTAGGGCGATTGGGCTATTTAGAGCTATTGGACCAAATTGAGAAGGGTAATGGGCTCTTGGGTCAAAATGTTATTCCCTTTTTACTCTTCATTTTCATCATAGTGCAGATAGTTTGAAGGAATGACCAAATTCGACCTAATTTTGTTTAAAATTTGGAAAACTGTTCAACAGGAAAGTTGTAGCTCTACGTCTTAGAGTTTCAGATATATATAGTTCATAAAAATCAGAGATCGTATGAGAAAGTTAGGGCCCAAATACTAAGGTCTATTTGGATTGGATCTTAGACTAAATTTCGTATCGGAACTGCAAGGAATTTATCGAATGTCAAAAAAGAAATTTCACAAGCACATACACGCTTGAACATGATTTATATTATGTATTACAACATCTATGACATAGTAGACATCAGAATTTACTGGGGTGCTTTATATCGCTTATAGGATCCCACTACCCACAAGATCATCATCTGTTGAGATGTGATATTTGCTGAAGATCAACTGTAGAAAGAAGGAAATGATAGCACTTCAAAAGAAAGTACATAGACTACAACAATATTGGTGGAAAATAATCCAAAATAATAAAATTCAGATTCTTTTGGAGTAGCACCAGAGCACGAGGTACCAAAACCAATTGAGTTTGAAGCTTATGAAATTCGCCAATCAACTCGAGAGGAAAGACCTCCAGTTTGGCACTCAGAGTATGGTACGGAGAGTAACATTACATACTGTCTTCTAATAGATGATGGAGAACCATCAACTTTTCATGAAGCTACAAATGGCGTAAAAATATCTTTGTGAATGACAATAATGCAAGAATAAATAGAAGCTTTGCACAAAAATGATAAATGGAATCTAGTACCATTACCACATGGAAGAAAAACCATTGGTAATAAATGGGTATACAAGATCAAGTGAAATAGCAATGACAAGTGGAGCAGTATCATGCACGATTGGTACTAAAAAATATGTTATGAACGAATGGATTGATTTCAACAATATATTTTCTCTAGTAGTTCGACTTATAATAATCAGAGTAGTCTTAGCTATTTGTGCTACTTTTGACCTATATTTGGAACAGTTGAATGTAGAAAATGTATTTCTTCATGGAGATTTTGAAGAAGAAATTTATATACTTCAACTAAAAGGTTTTACTGAAATAGACAATGAGAACTTGGTTTCCAGGTTGAATAAATCTCTATATGGTCTCAAACATGTGCTGAGATGTTGGTATAAAAGATTTGATTCCTTCATTATTTTCCTTGGGTACAACAAATTCAGTTCAGACCATTGTACATATTACAAGAGGTTTGAACAAAATGACTTTATTATTTTGTTGTTATATGTGGATGACATGTTAGTAGTAGACCTAACAAAGATCGAGTACAATAATTAAAGGAAAAGTTAGCTATAGAGTTTGACATGAAGGATCTGGGACCAGCAAATATGATTATAAGGATGCAAATACACAGAGATAGAAATAACAAGAAGATTTGGCTTTCTCAGAAAAATTACTTGAAGAAATCTCAGGGTGGCTCGATATAAAAGATTTTAAGCCAATTTCTACCCCACTGAGAGGAAAGAGATGTCTCAAGTACCATATTCATCAGCAATGTGAAGCTTAATGTATGCCATGACTTGTACAAGACCATACATTGCACAAGCAGTGGGAGCAGTTAGTCATTTTATGGCGAATCCTGGTAAATAGCATTGGAATGCCATTAAGAGGATCCTTAGATCTATCAAAGGAACCTCGGATGCTGTATTTTGTTATGTAGGATCGAAATTAGTTTTCAGGGGCTATGTGGATTCAGATTTTGCATGAGATCTTGACAAAAGAAAATACACTACAGGTTATGTGTTTGTACTTATAGGAGGATCGGTGAGTTGGGTATTCAAGTTATAGAATGTTGTGACTTTGTCTACAATAGAAGCTGAATACATGGCAGCTACATAAGCCTGCAAGGAAGCTATTTAGTTTCAAAGGTTATTGGAGGATCTCGGGCACAAACAAGAGAAGATTCCATTATTTTGTGACAGCGAGAGTGATTTGTATATTACAAAGAATTTGGCCTTTTATTCAAGAAAAAAATATATGGGGGTACAATACCACTTTATTCATGAAGTAGTTGAAGAAGACAGTGTGGACTTGTTAAAGGTAGACACCAATTAGAACCTTGCAGACGTAATGACCAAGCCTATCAATACAGAGAAGTTTGTATGGTGTAGATCCTCTTATGGCTTAGCAGAAACGTAAGCATCTTGAAGACGGCTAGTAGATCGGATGGTCTGGAAACTGATTGGTTCTCAATCAAGTTTCCAAATGAGAGAATTGTTAATTATTGCACCGAAAGGTAAAATAATTAAAATATATTAATTATGTGGGTAGGTCCACATGCATAAAAAGAAAATAATAATAATAATAATAATTAAAATTTATTATTTACACAGTGAATCTCATACATATAAATAAAGGCTTCATTTCATTATTTTCTGCATTCCATTCTCAATCAAATCATATGTATTCTAAGAGAGAAAAATATTGTTTCTTCTTAAGAGCTTGTGAGAGAGTTGTAATTCTCATTTTTAAGAGAGTGTGAGATTGTTCACTCCTTATGTTTAGAGAGTAGTTGAAAAGTCTTTGTTCATTCCTTATGTTTAGAGAGTAGTTGAAAAATCTTTCCACTATAGTGTAATCCTTCTACATTTGCCCGTGGATATTTCTCTCACATTGAGGGTTTTACCACGTTAAATTTGGGTCTCATTGCTTTATTTTATTATTAATATTTATGATAGACTAAGCCTATTAATTATTATTGTATTTTTATATGATAGGGAACGCCTTTTGAACTAATAATTGTTCTTAATTTCACTTTACTTGCGTGCCAACTTCAGCCCACGATACCCTGATATGACTTCTGTTCTTTTTGCGCCACCATTGATTGTCCACCACCAGGTGCCGATCCACCATGAAGCCCTTGATGTTGTTTTTCCAACGCACCAAAGGTGAGAACACTAAAACCCTATCAGAGGAGAAATCGCACCTTGAATTTCACATTAACACCGGTGAAACTGCTTGGATTGTCATTTGGTCACTATATTTTGACACATTTGGCATGTGATCTCTTTCCTAGTTGATACCATTTCGATTCTGCTGACCTTACTCCAATCTAACTCTAGTTGAGAAATTTCCCTTGTAAAAGTAGGTGAAATTCGGGTTTTCGGCTGCAATTCGGGAATCGGTCATCGAATCATCTCTCGTTGAAAGTTTTCTTGCCACATGATCGATTTTTAAAGAGGGCCAAGTGGGTCTTGGATGAAAATGTCACCAAAACCATACTCAACGGATCAATTAGAACAGCCGAGTATTTGGATGAGATCGGCTTCATGTGCGGTAATGAACTCGAATTTCGTCTTTCTTAAATTTAAGTATTTGGCGTATTAAATTTTCATTTTCATTTTCATGTAATTAAATTGTATTAGATGTTAGTTTGTGATGTTGGTACTAAGTGTTGATATTGATGGTTATTCTACACCCATTTAGGCAATTTGTGGAATTGAATTGAAAATGGGAAGTTCGTATTTTAAACGAAACCATTTCGAATTTTTTTTTCAGATATTCAGGAATTTAATTAGAAATCGATTTATATTCCAAGATATGAGGAATTTCTTTAAGATAAGTTTTTGGAGGTCACTGATTAGAGGGACTCATTTTAAAAATGAGCCCCACGAGCCTCGTAAAGTTTGTCAAGTGGAACCGATGACAGTTCTGTAACATTATACCAAGGGGATTGAATTGATTTCATATTTCGAATATCGAATTGAGATAGGATTTTGGTACTTATCTTAATTGCTGTTTTAAGTTACTTATATTGGGGTTTTGCGTGGCGGAAGCACCACAGTGCAAAATCAATTTTTACAATATTTTTAAAATCAGACTAATTAACCATTATTAGATACCGTTAATTTACTCATATTTCCCCTAACTCACTCATCGATATCTAATATCGAGATGTGATTATGCATTAGTAACTTGGATAGAATTTTCAGAAATATTTTATGTGGTTATATATAAATCAGTTGTTCGACAATCCTGGGAACTGGGAGAACCGATAAATCTATTCAAGCATGGAATCAGATCAGGTCATTACTACATTGATCCGATCACTGTAGTAATGGTTGAGTAGGCCTTAGTTTTATAAAACTATATTATGTCCCTAAGTTATATTTTTTACGTTTCTTACGGAAACAATTCCAAAATGCTTCCTTAAGTATCTGGAATGATTTCAAAAATTTTAGGAATTCATATTTAACATCTCACCTGAGTGAGGATGCTACCAGCAAGAGAGATGGGGAGCCCATCTCCATAAGCCTGTAATTCAGCTAAAATTTCGGCATGAAATAGTTTAAATGTGCATATGACGAAAGATACAATGTATAAATATTCATTTAATATAATTGAAATTGCTCTTATAACATGAATTAGATCATGAAATAGTTTAATAAATGACAGTCATGGTTACATAGTAAAAATGATAATCTAGAAAATTAAGAAATAGTGAGAAGCTTAAGGGGTGGTGAGGATCCATCACTTGCCACTAACAACTCTATATTATGGACATTATAATTTATAATTTATATTATTTGATTCATGAAATTTTCAAATTCATATACCTTTTATGTGTTTTGATGTAAGAGTGGAGCTAGTGCAAAAGAGAAGCTCAAGGCCTTGTAATGTGATGAGAAGTGATTAGTGTCAACTGTTGTGTACTCTTTTAGACATTCCTAAAGATTTAGAACTCCAATTTACATAAGGTTAGTGGCATTAGAAAGTATATTTGAAGACGATCACTTACATATAAGAAATGCATTATTTAGCTAAGGGGTGAGAAATTTATAAGCATTTTAAGTTGTGTTTCGGATCAATGAATGCAAAGTGGCTGGGCGTGCGCATGATGTTTGACATAGTGTTCGAACGCCCGAAGGCAGTAGTTGGGAGTGCGAGTGACGTTTGACAAAGGTTTGAATGCGAATTAGTTTGAACGCGAATTGCTGGATTTGAGTAGACTTCTATTTTTAAGCATTTTTCATTCCTATTTGAGTTGTATAAAGCCCATATAATTATAATTAGGTTATAACATTATTTTTCTCATAAAATGAGGCTTAAAACCTTCATTGTAAGGGAGAGAGATTTAGATACAACTTAAGAATATAATTATATTTTCTTTTCCAGTGGAGAACTAAACCTTCAAGTAAAGGTAATTGATGAACTCTTGATGTATGAACTCCTAGTATCATTTATTTGATTCTTAACTAAACTTCGGTGTTTAATAAAGTTAGTTTCTTATTCTTATTTTTCTTCATCTTTATTGATTTATATTCTAGAAAATATTTTTTATCAACTCCCATATAGAATTATTCATGATTGTTCAATGTGTGTTTTGGAGAACATGACTATGACTGGTATGTTATTATACAAGTTGGTCTTTTGCTACGATATAACCTCCGGATATATTATCATCTTAAAAAGGTTGTAATAATAGCATGTATGCACATTTAATAAAGAAGATAAGCAAATTGGTTTCTTTAGAAATTCATATAAGTAGAATTGAGTTATTTTCCAATTGCTTGTTTGAGATGTGAAACTAGTAGTTGAGTAAAAACTAAGAATTAAAAGATAAAAATATGAGTGAAATACAAGAGGGAATCCTACTTTTTCCATTGATAAATCTAAGTCTTTCAAACATATTCTCATTAAAACTTCAATTCAATCTTTACTTTTTAACATAGTTTCCTTTAACGTATTTGCTAAGTGATTCAACACTTTGTAAAGACCTCTTAGTGGGATTGACACCTCATCTATAATGTGATAGTCGCGTGTATCTTTTGAGCGTAATCAATCACATCACACATAAAACATGGTGGTACTAAAAAATTACTCTGAAATTCCCTTATGAATATATAGGGGTGAACACTAGCTCCGGATCTAGTCGAAACCGCAAGGAACTGGACTGATTTTCCAGTTCCAAAATCGAAATCGGTTCTTTTAAGATCGATTCTGGTTCTAAAATATTAGAAATCAATTTTTTCAGTCTGGTTCCTGTTCTAGTGTGGTGGGAAACGAAATCAAATTTTGGAACCAGTTTCCATATTATAAAATCAAAATTATTTTTGTTAAAAAATTGAAGGAAAGTCCAAATCTCTTACATACATAATGTACATACACCGCACTCAAATCCCAAATTAAACGTATATTGAACAAATGTAACAAAACCAATTATCAATTATTATATATTTTTTAATTGGAAAATAGGATAACCTGAAATCTGATCGGAACTGATAAATAAAGTACCCTATTTAATTGGGTATGTTCCAGTTTTAAAATATTATGAACCAATTTTTTTTGGGATAAATTTCGGTTTTACTTGGAATCAAAATCGAAACCAATTTTGCGCACTTGTATGAATACAAGCCCGATTATTATGGTGTCGATTGAAACAACATTGGCTTCCGTATAAAAATGGGCCTTTATTTCAAACTTGAGTAGGAGTGTATTAAATCGGATTCGGTTCCGGTTCTAAATGGAACCGGACCCTACCTTAAAAAATCGATTCTCAATATTTTAAAACTGAAATCGATGCACACCTCTAAATTTAAGCCCTCCTTGGAATTTGGAATTCAAAAAATTCTTAACATAATATTTTCTAACGGCTGTATTTGATTTTACCATTAAATAAATATGGTCAATAAATGATGTAATATAAATTTATGTTAAAAATTAATTACATTTTATTTTTTTAATATTTTGTTGTGAGTAAAAATTAATTTTTTTTTTATAAAATTCAAATTTTAAAAGAAATCACGATTCTTAATTGTAATATTTTTATCATTAGCCAAATACGAAAAAAAACATAATTTTATTACCTTACCATAATATCAAACTGAGCGTACCTAGCTTTTATTATATGGCTATCCATGAAATGAAATTTACTAATTTGTCATTTTTCTATCGTGATAGTGGAAAATTATTATTCACAAAATACAGTTGGCAAATTAAAAATGCGCGCGCGCCCACATGTGAGAACGCATCAAATTTAATGAAACTGTTAGTCTGTAAAGTTTATGCAAAAAAATCTTAAATGACTGTAAAGTTTCTTAAAAAGGGGCAAGTAATATTTACTATGTTTATTTTCGACTTTATCATTATGTAAAGTACTTTTTGGGGCAACTTTCAAAAAAAAAACACGAAGGTACTTTTGTGATACAAAGTAATCAAAAACATTGGCTTAATTATTGGACAAATTAAATAAGGTAAATAATGCTGGATTCTTTTGTTATAGTCTGTTTGTCATTGTAGCAATGATAATTGATGAGACACGTAATTTATTGATTAAAGATAATATTATAATTCAAAATTAGGTCTCAATAGATGTCTTATGTAATATCATTATAAAATCAAATTGATGTCTTCTGCATTAGTGGAGCCAAACTTGAAATTTAAAGGACTAAATTATATAAATTATTGAAAAGTTAGAAAAATACACATTCACACACATATTGTACTATCATTGTTGTGTGTTTTGGCATATGAGGTTGTTAGATAATGAAAGAAAGGTACGTTTGTGGCTCAAAGTATTTTTAAAAAAAAAAATTGGCTTAATTATTGGACTAACTAAACAAGGTAAATGATGCTCTAATATTTTGTTAGATTCTGCCATTGTAGCAATGATGAATGATGAGACACGTAATTTATTGATTAAAAATATTGGTATATTTCAAAAATAGGTCCCAATAGATACCTTATGTAATAGCATTATTAAAATAAAATAAAAATAAAAAAACGAATGAGTGATGAGTGATGAGACACATAATTTATTGATAAAAATAATTGTACAATGACCAATTGATTTCTTATGCATGAGTGGAGTCATACATGAATTTTAAGGGAACTAAATGATACAAATTATTGAAAATTTAGAAAAATACACATTCATACACATATTGCACTATCATTGTTCTGTGTTTTTGTTAGGGATGGTGCTCTGAGCCCCAATTTCTCTTGTATTTCTTTGTAAATACTTGTGTAAATATTTTAT
The DNA here is from genome assembly GCA_019454045.1 of Zanthoxylum bungeanum. NCBI lineage: Eukaryota > Viridiplantae > Streptophyta > Magnoliopsida > Sapindales > Rutaceae > Zanthoxylum > Zanthoxylum bungeanum. Next base: position 70,979 of record SKCR01006526.1, read on the forward strand.
TATGAATAAAATAAACAGTTTCTATAATATGACTTATTCTTTCATGATATGGTAAAGACGTAAATGACCTTAGAATGATTAGTTTTGATACAGTTGTAAAAACGTCACAACTGACATTGAGTTGTATCATAATGGTATCATTCTTAAACTGTTTATGGTCAAGGTTTATAATTGCTTGGTCAGTAAGTAAACCCGCAGAGACTGGTACATCTCGTATATTGGAATATTCAATGATTTTTCAACGAACCATGAGTCTTGGGAGACTCATATAGACATGTAGGTCTTTATATTGGATATACACTGAACAACTCACAAAAGATTCTTAATAGATGGTACACCAACGTCAATAAAAATCTTCTTGGGTTGAGTAGCATAGTGATTCTTTGTCTTGAGATACCACTGGGGATATATGAGGTATCCTTCTCACTTTGATGACAGTCACGTCACTGACCTATTTAGGTCAGACCTCTGCCTGTTCGTTGAGTGTGGACTGATCCTCAGGATATACTGTGTGTATCAAGATAGGATCCGTCATTTCTGTGTACACAGCATAGGTATTCACTTTGGGATTAGTAATCTGTTAAATCCATGGGCCTGTGGTGCACTGTAGAAGTAAGTTTTAAGTGTATTAAAAGATTACTAATAGATACGTCGACTGGATTATGTTTATAGAGATTTGACATTAATATTTATATCTCTGGAATAATCCGGATGTCTGTGACAGATGGATTATACGTATGCGATGACCCCGACCTATATGGTTCAGCGAGTTTATCTGTGGTCGTCATAATTTACGGGTGGGTAGATTATGGACACGAAATTGGATTTCGTGACAGATATGTCAGAACTTAGAGAGTCTCACATAATGAAATATACTCGTAGAGCACTATGACAACTTTTATAAATAATACTGATTATTTATAAATCGTTTAACGGTTAAACGAAAAGATACATGCATAAGGGATTTTTCGGCCATATCATTGTTAATGTGTATTTAGATTTAATACATGATTTTATTAAATACACATTAATTAATTGTCAAATAAAATATATGACACATGTCATAAATATATGTATTTAGATTATTTAAAGTAAATATTATACATATATTTAGATATTTGTTTTAGATAATTATCTAATTATTCAATTGTTAAATAATTAGAATATTTTATTACATTTATCTATATCATGATTATGGTTATATATGGACAAGTGTAATTAGTTACACTTGTAATTACTTTATGTAAAATGGTTGACAATTTTGATTTTGATACCTTTTAATATTGATTAAAAATTCTCATTTCTCATTTTTCCCTTAATTTTGGTCATAACCCTACATATATAAGGGTTTCATTTTTCATTTGCTACATGAGATGTTGAGCTTCCAAAAATATTAAAAAAAAAAAGGTTAAGAGAAAAGTGAAGAACAAAGGAAGGATTTGAAGAAAACTTAAAGATTTGTAAGTTTTTTCAACTCTTTTTCAACTAGAAAAATGTTTCTATGGTTCTAAGCTACAACATGTGATGTTTGGTTCTAAGCTACAAGATTTGTAAGTTGGAAGCATGAATTACATATGTTAGCATGTATGTTATCAAAGAAAGCCTATTAAGTGTTAATAAGCTCTCTTTTGGTCATTAAAAGACTTAGTTGCCATTTTAGAGTTGTTAGGCCACTCAATGATGACCTAGAATTTTTCTTGAGTTGTTTTAAAGTGGTGAGGCTTGTTTGATGTTGTAGAGATTAGATTAAAGTGTTGGATTGAATTAAATTTGGTTATTTTTGGTTAATTTGATTAATTAAAAAAATTGGGTTCCTAACCTAAACCAAAATTGTGGCCTTTTATATATATGTTGTATTTTGATGTATATAAGATATAAAAATCAGTTTGGGATTGATTGGAAATCATCTAAGCTTGTTTTGACAAGATTGGACTAAAGTAATCAAACTTGAAACTTTATGGTCATTTCGGTAATTTAAAGAAAATATGGATTTTCGGTCGCATGATGTATTTTGATGTGTATGACATGTATAAATCATTTTGGTAGTGGTTTGGAATTACCTAATTATGTATTTGACAAATTAGGACTAAAATAATCAAAATGTAAAGTTTATAAGTTTCACGATAATTTTGTAAAAATTAGATTTTTGGGTAAAAATCTGTTTTGTTGAGTATTGAGTGATTAAAATAAATTAGTTTATTTTAATTACCTAAGAAAAATAAAAGAAATCCGAAAAATTTGATTTTTCGCGTTCCGCTGCGTGAACCCCAACAGTTTTGGCACATTATTTTATTAGATAATGAAAGAAAGGTACTTTTGTAGCACAAAATATTCAAAAAATAATTGGCTTAATTATTGGACGAACTAAACAAGGTAAACGATGCTTTAATATTTTGTTAGATTCTGCCATTGTAGCAATGATAAATGATGAAACACGTAATTTATTGATTAAAAATAATGGTATAATTCAACATTAGGTCCCAATAGATATTTTATGTAATACCATTATAAAATAAAATAAAAAATAAAAACATGGATGAGTGATGAGACACATAATTTATTGTTAAAAATAAATGTATAATAACCAATTGATGTCTTATGCATGAGTGGAGCTATACATGAAATTTAAGGAGACTAAATGATACAAATTATTAAAAATTTAGAAATATGTACATTCACACACATATTTGTAACGACCGGTAATTTCGTCGACCAGTAACTTCGACTACTATTTTATTCTGGGATGAATATTCATAATATAGATTATGTTGAACACACATATACTCATGAGGCAACCCTGGGGACAATCGTTATTCCTCGAAGTTCCGATACAGAATTGCATGATATCCCACTATGAACAGCCCATAGTATTTGGGACGTAAATTTTCATACGAACTCCGATCTTTATGAATTTTATATTGTTGGAAAGCTGAGATCGAGATCTACAACTTCCGTGTTGAAAATCTTTCCAAATTTGGACCAGAAATAGGTCAAAAACACAGATCAAAATTCTAAATGAATAGTGCAGCGGACTAAGGGTGGCAAAAAAGCCCACGGCCCGGCCAGGCCCGGCGGGGTTTGGCCCGGCCCGCGGGCTTAAAAGCCCGGGCCGGGCCTTAAAATGAAAGCCCGGCACGGGCCCGGGCCCGGGCCGGGCTTTCCTATTTCGGCCCGGGCCCGGCCCGGGCCAAAATTAAAAAAAATAAATAAAAAACATAAATATATATATATTTTAATATGTTTGTATCATTTTTATTTATTTTTAGTATTTAAATTGTTAATTTATCAATAAATTTGTGATTTATTTATAAATTGTCTTTATATATAGTGTAAATAAATTTTATATTTGTATTTTTTTAAAATTTTTTTTTAAAATTCGGGCCTAAAAAAAGCCCTGGCCCAAGCCCGGCCCGACTCGGGCCGGGCTTTTCACGGGCCCGGGCTTTTTTTGGGTTGGCCGGGCTAGGGCCGGGCTTGTAAAAGCCCGGCCTGGCCCGGCCCATTGCCACCCCTACAGCGGACCTATCTAGAATAATCTCAAATTTTCCCCACATTTCTACACTTTTCCATAAGTTTCCAAATATCAAATGAGCCCTAGTATATAAGGAGGTTACTATTCCATGTTTCAAAAAATGAGAAAGAAAGAAGAAAATGATAAAGAAAAACGTGAGGGAGAAGAGAAGAAGAAGAAGAAGAAGAAAGAAGAAGAATGGGCAATGGGTGATGTCCATTCATCAAGCAAAAACGAAAAAAAAGGAAGGAAATAACCATAAAGGATGAAGAAGATCTAACAAAAATGAGGTAAGGAAACTTAACCCAAAGTTTTGGAAAATGATGTTTTGATGATTTGAGGGATTATGGATATGGTAAAGTTAAAGTAACTGATGTGTATATGTTTGAGTAATAAGAAATTGTCGATTGTGGAAATTTTCCAAATTAGTAAGATTTGAGTGGGAATTAAATTGAGTATATACAATGAATATGAATTATTATTGAGGATGATATGGATGATGTTTGAATACTTATTATTGTAAATTTTTGTGCGGAATGTTTGGGGGAAATGTTGGGCAATTGAGTTTGAGAAGATGAAGTAAAAAACTAGATTTCTAGCCTAGCGTCGCGACGCAGAACGCTCCGCGTCACGACGCAGAACACTCCGCGTCACGACGCGATCTGGGATTTTTCCAGATACGATTGGTTTGATTGAGCATCGCGACACGTAAGGTTTTCGCGCCGCGACGCGTAATAGGAAAGTTTGGGTATGCCTCTAGAAGGTGCGCATCACGATGCGCCCTGATTTGCGTCGCGATGCGAACATCAAAAATTTCCCTAATCAGTTTTAAACCAATTCAGTTTCACCCGAACGCGTTAGAGGCTACCCTATAAGTCTTTATCGACTCGTGTGTACATATTACATCATGATAAGAATATCATACCCTCAAAATGATAGTCCTTACTTGAATAAGCAAACCTAACTTGTTTTCATTCGATATATTCTTAGTCCATTTTCTAATCAAAATCATCGATGATAGATCATCACAGGAACCACAAGCTCTTCAACGAAAGTAAAGGAAGGCTAGCGGAACTCCAAAACTGTGAATGGACAGTCTTCTTTTAAACTGATTTTTATTTTGTTATTTTTGTTTCAGACTTATATTTTACGCTATAGGGCGTTAGAAGATTTTCTTTACAGTTATTTCATGCAAAGTTACGTTTGAGAAAAGAAATATTTTTCAGAAAATATTTTGTACAGTTTTGAGATTTAAAGCATGATTTTTTATGTTTTTCAAGTCATGGAACAAAAACCCACCTCAGTATGCAATTTGTACAGACATGGAATTGACGGACAGAGAACATGTGCACATGTAGAGGACTGGGGGGACGACGATACGTAACGCCCCCAGATCCTAGTTCAGGGCTAGGGGGACGATGATACGTAACGCCCCTAGACCCTAGTTTCAGGGTAAGGTAGTAGCATGGATCAGCACTATCGGCTCTAGTTCAGTGGCTTGGGGGACGAAGATACATAACGCCCCAAGACCACCAGTTTCAGGGACAAGAGTGGCATGCTTTGGGGGACATCGATATGTAACACCCCAAAGTCATGGATTTGCACTTCTGGCTCTAGTTAGGCGTATGAGGGGACGACGATCCATAACACCCTCACACGTCAAGTTTTTCAGATACAAACCAGCATTCAGAAATTAGTTTTTCAGAAAAAGAGTTTTCGGATATCAGATTTACAGAAAATAGTTTTCAGTAATCAGAGTTTAAGAATAGTTTTAGTATGGCAAGAGTCTTCCAAAAAGTTTTAAACCTTGAAGGAAAACAAGTATATCTGCAGCGGAGAGGAAGGTAAAGAAGATAATATATTCTCGAACCAAGATAAACCCGCGAGTTAGACCCCAGAAAGGATTCGAGGATGAATCCTATTTAATGGGGGAGAATTTATAACGACCGGTAATTTCATCGACCGGTAACCTCGACTACTGTTTTATTCTGGGACGAATATTCATAATATAAATTATGTTGAACACACATATACTCATGAGGCAACCCTGGGGACAATCGTTATTCCTCGAAGTTCTGATACATAATTGCAGGATGTCCCACTATGAACAACCTATGGTATTTGGGCCGTAATATTTTCATACAGAATTCGATCTTTAGGAATTTTTTATCGTCGAAAATTTGAGATCGATATCTATAACTTCCGTGTTGAACATCTTTCCAAATTCGGACCAAAAATGGGTCAAAATACATATCAAAATTCTGGTTGAATAGTACCGCAGACCTATCTAGAATAATCTCAAATATTCCCCACATTTCTACACTTTTCCAAAAGTTTACAAATATCAAATGAGACCTAGTATATAAGGAGATTACTATTCCATGTTTCAAAAAATGAGAAAGAAAGAAGAAAATGAGAAAGAAAAATATAAGGGAGAGGAGAAGAAGAAGAAAATGAGAAAGAAAAATGTAAGGGAGAAGAATAAGAAGAAGAAGAAGAAGAAGAAGGAATGGATGATGCCCATTTATCAAGCAAAAAGGAAAAAATGAAGGAAATAACCATAAATGATGAAAAAGATCCAACAAAAATGAGGTAAGGAAACTTAACCCAAAGTTTTGGAAATTGATGTTTTGATGATTTAAAGGATTAGGGATATGGTTAAGTTAAAGTAATTGATGTGTATATGTTTGAATAATAAGAAATTGTCGATTGTGGAATTTTTCCAAATTAGTAAGATTTGAGTGTGAATTAAATTGAGTATATACAATGAATATGAATTATTGTTGAGGATGATATGGATGATGTTTGAATACTTGTTATGGTAAATTGTTGTGTGGAATGTTTGGGGGAAATGTTGGACAATTGAGTTTGAGAAGATGAAGTAAAAAATAAGATTTCTGGCCTAACGTCGCGATGCAAAACGCTCCGCGTTGCGACACGATCTAGGATTTTTCCAGATACGATTTTGGTTTGATTGCGCGTCACAACGTGCAAGGTTTTTGCGTCGCGACGCGTAATAGGAAAGTTTGGGTATGCCTCTAGACGGTGCGCGTCGCGACGCGCCCTGACCTGTTTTACGATACGAACATCGAAAATTACCCTAATCAGTTTTAAACCATTTCAGTTTCACGCGAACGCGTTAGAGGCTACCCTATAAGTCTCGTATCAACTCGTGTGTACATATTACATCATGATAAGAATACGATACCCTCAAAATGATAGTCCTTACTTGAATAAGTAAACCTAACTTGTTTTCGATCGATATATTCTTAGTCCATTTTCTAATCAAAATCATCGATGATAGATCATCGTAGGAACCACAAGCTCTTCAACGAAAGTAAAAGAAGGCCAGCGGAACTCCAAAACTGTGAGTGGACAGTCTTCTTTTAAACTGATTTTTATTTTGTTATTTTTGTTTCAGACTTATATTTTACGTTATAGGGCGTTAGAAGATTTTCTTTACAGTTATTTCATGCAAAGTTACGTTTGAGAAAAGAAATATTTTTTTCAGAAAATATTTGTATAGTTTTGAGATCCAAAGCATGATTTTTTATGTTTTTCGAGGCATAGGGCAAAAACCCACTTCAGTATGCAATTTGTACAGACATGGAATTGACGAAAAGAGAATATGTGCACATGTAGAAGACTGAGGGGACGGCGATATGTAATGCCCCCAAATCATAGTTCAGGACTAGGGAGACGGCAATACGTAACACCCCAAGACCCTAGTTTCAAAGTTAGGAAGTAACATGGATCAACACTACCGGCTCTAGTTCAGTGGCTTGGGGGACGGAGATACGTAACGCCACAAGACCACCTGTTTCAGGTATATGAGTGGCATGCATTGGGGGACGGCGATACGTAACGCCCCAAAGTCATGGATTTGTACTTCTGGCTCTATTTAGGCGTATGGGGGGATGGCGATATGTAACGCCCTCACACGTCAAGTTTTTCATATACAGACCAGCATTCAGAATTTAGATTTTCAGAAAAAATAGTTTTCAGATATCAAATTTACAGAAAACAGTTTTCAGTAATCAGAGTTTAAGAATAGTTTTAGTATGGCAAGAGTTTTCCAAAAAGTTTTAAACCCTGAAGGAAAACAAGTATATCTACTGCGGAGAGGAAGGTAAAGAAGATAAGATATTCTCGAACCAAGTAAACCCGTGAGTTTGACCCCAGAAGGGATTCGAGGACGAATCCTATTTAAGGGGGGAGATCATGATCTACAACTTCCGTGTTGAACATCTTTCAAAATTTAGACCAGAAATAGGTCAAAAACGCAGATCAAAATTTTGGATGAATATTGCCGCGGACCTATCTAGAATAATCTCAAATTTTCCCCACATTTCTACACTTTTCCACAAGTTTCCAACTATCAAATGAGCCCTAGTATATAAGGAGGTTACTATTCCATGTTTCAAAAAATGAGAAAGAAAAATGTGAGGGAGAGGAGAAGAAGAAGAAGAAGAAAGGAAGAGGAAGAATGAAGAATGAGCAATGAGTGATGGCCATTCATCAAGCAAAAAGGAAAAAAAAGGAAGGAAATAACCATAAAGGATGAAGAAGATCCAACAAAAATGATGTAAGGAAACCTAACCCAAAGTTTTGGAAAATGATATTTTGATGATTTGAGGGATTATGGATATGGTTAAGTTAAAGTAATTTATGTTTATATGTTTGAGTAATAAGAAATTGTCTATTGTGGAATTTTTCCAAATTAGTAAGATTTGAGTGTAAATTAAATTGAGTATATACAATGAATATGAATTATTGTTGAGGATGAAATGGATGATGTCTGAATACTTGTTATTGTAAATTATTGTGTGGAATATTTGGGGGAAAATGTTGGGCAATTGAGTTTGAGAAGATGAAGTAAAAAACCAAATTTCTGGCCTAGCGTCGCGACGCATAACGCTCCATGTCGTGATGCGATCTGGGATTTTTCCAAATACGATTCTGGTTTGATTGCGCATCGCGATGCTCATAGTTTTTACATCGCGACGAATAATAGGAAAGTTTGGGTATGCCTCTGGACGGTATGCGTCGCGACGCGTCCTGACATGTGTCGCGACGCGTCCTGACCTGCATCGCGACACGAACATCAGAAATTACCCTAATCAGTTTTAAACCATTCCAGTTTCACCTGAACATGTTAGAGGCTACCCTATAAGTCTCGTATCGACTCGTGTGTACATATTGCATCATGATAAGAATACGATACCCTCAAAATGATAGTCCTTACTTGAATAAGCAAACCTAAATTGTTTTCTATCGATATATTCTTAGTCCATTTTCTAATTAAAATCATTGATGATAGATCATCGCAGGAACCACAAGCTCTTCAACGAAAGTAAATGAAGGCTAGCGTAACTCCAAAACTGTGAGTGGGTACTCTTCTTTTAAACTGATTTTTATTCTGTTATTTTTATTTTAGACTTATATTTTACGCCATGGGACGTTAGAAGATTTTCTTTACAGTTATTTCATGCAAAGTTACGTTTGAGAAAAGAAATGTTTTTTAGAAAATATTTTTTACAGTTTTGAGATTCAAAGCATGATATTTTATGTTTTTCAAGGCATAGAGTAAAAACCCACCTCAGTATGCAACTTGTACAGACATGGAATTGACGGACGGAGAACATGTGTACATGTATAGGACATAGGGGACGATGATACGTAACGCCCCTAGACCATAGTTTCAGGGTTAGAGAGTAGCATGGATCAGCATTACCGGCTCTAGTTCAGTGGCTTAGGTGACGTCGATACGTAACGCCTCAAAACCACCAGTTTCAGAGACAATAGTGGCTTGCTTTGGGGGACAGCGATACGTAACTCCCCAAAGTCATGGATTTGCACTTCTGGCTCTAGTTAGGCGTATGGGGGGACGGCGATATGTAACGTCCTCATACGTCAAGTTTTTCAGATACAAACCAGCATTCAGAAATTAGATTTTCAGAAAAAGAGTTTTCGGATATCAGATTTACAGAAAACAGTTTTCAGTAATAAGAGTTTGAGAATAGTTTTTAGAACCAGATTTCAGAAAGCAGTTTTCAGAAAGGTTAAATTTTATAAAAGAGATTTCAGACGAGGTTTTCATAAAAGAGTTTTCATATAAAGATATTTTTGGAACTTTGGTTGAAGAACCAAAAGCTTTTATATCAGTTTTCCTGTTTTGTCCGCTCACTTAGATCGTACGACGATCTAACCCACCCACTTCCAATTTTCTGTGGTTGCAGGTATTGTCTCACGATGAGCTCGGGAGGACGGATACCGATGCAGTCACTAGGGTTTGGAGCCCACATGTCGAAGTCAAAGAGTAAAAGTTCAATTAGAGTGAGTGAGAGTCAAGTAAAAGTCATGTACAAGTACTTGAGTTATGTATAGTCATTGTATAAACATGTGTCTTTATGTATAAAGTTGTTAGAGTTAAGTTTGTATGTTAAGTTTTAAGTTTGGGCTACGAACCATATATACGATATAAATATTTAATTAAAGAAAAGAGTAATAGAAGTTGAATAGTGGTTATAAGAGTCAGAGGCTTATGGGGTTAGTGCGGTCTATCTCCTGCCGGTAACATCTCCCGAATTGTGGATGTTACATATTGAATTATCATTGTTGTGTGTTTTGGTATATGAGCTTGTTAGATAATAAAATAAAAGTACTTTTGTGGTACAAAGTATTCCAAAAACGTTGGCCTAATTATTGGATGAAATAATCAAGGAAAATGATGCCCGAATCTTTTGTTAGAGTTTGACATTGTAGTAATGATGAATGATGAGACATGTAATTTATTGATTAAAAATAATGGTATAATCCAAAATTAAGTCCCAATAGATGTCTAATGTAATACCATTATAAAAAAATTAAAAAATAAAAACACTAATGAGTGATAAGACACATAATTTATTGTTTAAAATAATTATATAATGACCAATTGATGTCTTATGTAGGAGTAGAGCCATACAAGAAATTTAAAGGGACTAAATGTACAAATTATTGAAAATTTAGAAAAATACACATTCATACACATATTGTACTATCATTATTGTGTGTTTTGGCATATGAGCTTGTTAAATAATGAAAAGAAGTCTTTAATTCACTCTATATTTGTATTTATAATTATATGGGCCTTTATTTAGGTATTATATCAAACTAAAATAGGAAGAAATAATACTAATAATGAAAATAATATTGCAAGAATTATAATCGGAATCTTAGAGATCATTTACATATTAAAGAGATTTTATTTCCTTAACATCACCCTCAAAATCAAGTTGGAATTGACGAAACAAGCTTGAGGTTGCATCTTGAAATCGGATGTCGTAATCTTGAAACTTGGAGATAATTGATGAACTTTAACCTATGAAACCCGAAAGGGGGAGCCAAAACTGAAAGTGAGAGCCAAAGATCGAAAAACACAATTCCAAAAGGAGAAATGAAGCCTGAAATGAGAGTGAAGACCCGAAAGGAGCCGAAGTCTGAAAAAGACCGAAGCTCGAAATAGGACCGAAGCCTTAAAGAGAGTCGAAGCCCGAAAATGAGCCGAAGCTTGAAAGAAAGCCGAATCCAAAAGGAGAATGTAGACATTATATTTTTACGTATAACCCGATGATGAGTCTTGTATGGGGGCACCATTAGAAAGTTTGGAAATTTTGCAAGGTGTAATGCCAGAATGGAAAGAAACTCCAGAGAATTCAGAAGAGTAATCAAATATAAGGCGGACATCACCTATGTTTGGCCAGCCTTTTCTTGGATCACAAACTCCGGTTGGATATACCATAAAAACCCAAAATCCTACCAGATATGTGACAGCTGTCAGTGAGCGTGTAGATTGTCAATCATAGAAATCATGGGTCTAATGAATGTTCAACTAGACATTTATTTCAAATAGATGTCCGATCAAATGTACATCGGGCTGTCAACCAATTTATAGATCTTCAATTACTAAAATAATGGACCGGATTGATGCCTGGCCGGATGTATGTCTCATGATAAATATTTGGCTGGACATAAATGGAGCTGTAAGTGATGCTGCAGATTGGAAATCACTGTAGATAGAGAGGGGATTTGATTGCTTTCTTCCATTTTCAGTCTAAGTCTAGGCAATATAAATTAGTGCCCAAACTCTTCAATATAGACAAGTTTTTTTTGGCCAACTTCTGGAGATGAAATTCTGAAATCCTGAAAATACAGAGAGAGTCTGGGAGAGATAAAAAACAGTGAGATCCCTTGGAGATTTCCCTTTCGGCAAGCGATCTGGTAATCACCCAAGCTTTCAGATGAGCCTTCTAAGATAATCATATTTAAGAGGTGCACCATGAGAGCACCTTTACTACTTCCGCTTATTCTTTCAATGCTGTTTTTACATAGTATCCGGACATATATATGTCTGGTCGTATATTCGTTTCCCTTTTGGTATATAGGATGAAAACTCGGATATAAATTCTATAGCTGATTCTGAATGGACGGTAATATGGTCAGTACCCGGGATACAATTTCATGTACCACTGGGAAACGACTATTTGAAAGGCCTGTTCTACAGATCACGTTTACACATGATTTTATTATAACTATTATATTTATTTACAGTTTATTATCACTATTATATGTGCATGATTCTGTGATTTCCTGACTCTCTGGTTCACGAAGCATATCCGACCAGACTTGCGATAAGTCCAGCTAGACATATTTTTGTGTAAATAATGCCTAACCAGGCTTCTTTGAAGTCAGGCCGGTGAGATATGCATCTGTTCATTTATTACTTTTATCCTTGATTTTTCAAATTTGTAGTCTTTTTATTATCTCTATGCCATTATTGTTTTATTAGTACTATTAATTGTGCATGCGCTTCATGATTTACTAGTATATCCGGCCAGACTTGCTTTAAGTCCGACCATACATTAATTTCTTAAAGAATGTCTGGCCAGGCTTCCATGAAGCCAGGCTAGCGAGGACATGTACTATATCACATTTATCTATTATTTTATCACTATTGCCTCGTTTTATAATTTCATATATGTCTTATTATTACTGTTACCTATGTATGTTCTTGTAATGTTATGTTTTACAGTCATTTGTTACTATATTATTGCTTAACCATATCTTCATCTTTTACAGACCCTTTAAACCCTAATGGCATTGCATATCAAGAAATCACTTTCACTTAAGGTGGTGGATTGGTATGTGATGATAACCAACACTTGTTGGTACGTACCCTTGGGTAAAAAGTGTGTTCATTGGTCGATTGAACCCTTAGGTGGGGAGATCTAGATATGAAAAAATCTTCGCCAATGAGAGCCTAAGCTTGAACCCTTGATAAGCCCATATATAAGCCAATAGTTGTTTTCTTATAAGAATTGACGAGGAACTCACTTGGATGATTAGGCCAAGCAAACCCCATATAACGGCTAAAACCCCAAGAACCGCGAATTTGATTTTGTAGGAACAAAATCCTTCCAAGGCCACAAAGAAGACCTTAAAAGAACTTCTCTTTGAGAACCCTTAAGATGATTTCTTTTAGTGTTCTGCTAGCATAGAGACACCACCAAGGTTGCCACACCTTAGATAAGTCAAATTGCGTGAAATAAGGGAAATCCCTCCCTTAAGCAATTCTGGCCATAGCCAAGCTTTCAAAATTGAAGCATTTTTCTAAAATGGTCTTTAATTTCTTTAAGAAAGACAAGTTACAATATATAGTACAAGATAATTTATAAAAATATCCTTAAAAGTAAAAGAAACTTACCAAAGTCAACAAAGTGGTTGGAAAGCTTACAAAAGTCATCAAATATTAAAAACAAAAAGTTAAGAAAGGAAAAAAAAATCAACAAATGTGGCAAGTTTTTCAAATACATGACCAAATTATCTCATTAACACAAAAATCCAAAATTATGTGTAAATTCATGGGCCTCATGTAACAATACCCAAATGATATGTCTCAAGCCTATTAAGTGTAACTCGAATACTTGGTGTAGGGCTTGATTCAACTTCATAAGGTACTTGACTTCCGAATTGCTAGTGCGTTAATCTGGTATAAGTTGGGTCAAGAGGAATAGCTTTGGACCCACTCCATATAAGCTTTCATGTGACGCCAATATGTCATGGAGTTGTCCACCATACTCGACCATCGCATTATATGCTAGCTCCGCTATTGCATCTCTAATCTTCTTAGCTCTTTGGCATTTGATTGGCCTTGTTGTCACTTACAAAGGCTCTACCAAATTATTGGTAGAGACATCTAATGTTCCTTGAGTGGCTGGATTCATGTCATTCCCTAGGCCTCTCATGTGTTTGTGCTTGGGCAGTGACAATTTGAAGTCATTTGATCTTTTTTTACCGTGAAATGTAAACTTGTTGGGCTTTTCACTGGATCATGTTTTCATTTCATGATAATTGGGTTAAGCACTTTGAAATTTCAATGGGCCATCTTGTATGAAAACCTTGTTGGGCCTAGAATGTTTAGTTATAATCCAATAGTGTTAAAACATGAGTCTGATACCCGTACTATATTTCATCAAGAAATGTGCACATTGTTTTGGTTCATTTAGATATTCTTATATATTTCTAAGCACATCCTAAGAAACCATGATTACTAAAATTCTAATTCATCATTTTTAAACAATGGCACGATCCATATATTAGGTTTATTCAGTTGTAAATGGGCGGCCTTTGCTTTCAACAATGGAACATAACCTAGGTAGCCAAGGCTTACCTTTTCGCGTAGGACAGTATGAGTTTGTGTACCCCTAATTGGTGTTTATGTTAAGCCAAACCTAGGGAAGATATTGAACTTACCACGTGTGTGGAAGAAATAAGATTGGAAGGATATATGATGATAACTGAGCATTTCATGCATTGCATGCATACATGCATAATACTAACCCTTTTTTATTGCAGCCATCATAGCGATGTGTTGGGTTAGGGAAGAAGGCAGACTGGTCAAAAAGTTGTTAACCAGTTCAAAAATGGCCAGAAATGAGAGTTCTTACGTAGATCAGTTGGAAACAATCGTGAACAAAATGGTAGAACAGTTGTAGAACTTAGCCAATGTTATTGCCAACTTGAAGGGAATTCATAAAGCATAGGCTGAAATTAGTGAGATGATGCATGAGAAGCCTTAGAATATGACGACTGAAGAGGTCCATGATTTGGACGATGATGAAGATATGGCTGAATATGATGTGGGTAAAATGGTCAAGTCCCAAATAGAGGCCGAACTTCAGAAACTAAATGAGAAAATGGAGTCCATGGCCTAAAAGATAAAGAGCAAACATGAAGATTGACCGGAGTAATCACATGTGTATAACGCAAGCGCACGTATCGTTCAAGTAGTATAAAAAATATCGATCTCATGAGGACTTAATACCTAAGCTATTAATTTATGAAGCCAAATTTTTACAAGTATCTAATGGATTGATTGTTTCATTGGATTGTGACTTTAAATTAAAACAAGTAACTAAAATAGCGCGAAAGTAAATTAAGAAAAATTCAATTTTAAGAAACTATCGAGGATTGTGAATCCTTCAAATATCTTTTAAAGATGAAGTGGTTATTTCACGTCTGTGCAATATATTGGTTTACTAACCTGGAACACGAAAATATGAAAAAGCCTCTTCCGATTGTCAGATACAAATACCCAATGTAACCCAATTAATCATATTCATATGTCAACCAAGTTGCCTGAATTCATTAAGATTAAGTTCCAATTATGGCTACCCGCGCCCGAAAGGTATATTCATATCTTGTAAGGAAATCTATTAAAGGGTTATCTATCCTCAAGGAAGATCGTGGGCTATTGAGTCTAGGGTCTTAAACCTAAAATCTCTTATCCAAGTTCATTTTAAGTTTACTAGTTCATTCTTATTAATGGCCAGTTAACAAGAAGCATTAAGACTAAGGCTCAATAAATAAACCTTTATATTACCCAAACCGTAAAATAACCCGTTATTAACCGGTGATATTGGAATTCATCACAACCCCTGATAACTGGTTTAGTTACAACACATATCGAAGGCTAGTAAAAGCTTAAATAAAATAAAAGACATAAAGTAAAAGCTGGAAATTAAAAACGTAAATAAAACAATAAAGAAAATGTTGGGGGCTAGAGGATCCACTTTTAATATTTCAAAATTAGAAATCTCCCTTATTGTCAATGTTTACCGATTAATTAATTATATTTAAACAGACCATAAAGGAGGTAATTTCATTTGTCTCAATTAAATCCAACCGACCATATAGGTGGTAATAAAGTTATTACCTAGACCGACCATATAGGCGGAAACTACGTCTGAAATGTAAAACCGACCATATAGGCGGTAAATAAAGTTGTCACCTAAACCGGCCATATAGGCGGAAACTAATTAATCCAAATTTTAATTAAAATAAGGGAGATTAATCTAATTCATTATATTAAATGTCTCATCTTTTCACCCCAGCAGAATGAGCTTACATGCTCATGCTGTAAATGAAAACACACAAAATTTTATTAATTAAATAAAAAGAAAATAAAAGAAAACTTAAATAAATATATAAGCTACTTTCCTTTAGGTTTTCATGGAGAAATTCCTCCAAAGAAAGCATGAAAAATTTACAAAGTTTAGCTTGGTATTTATAGAAAAATCTAAAGGCTTCCACCAATTTCTCCACAAATTGTTCCACCAAAAATGACACCAAACATGACATCAAACATGGCACCAAACATGGCATCAAACATGACACCAAACATGGCACCAAATCCTCCACAAAACATGCAAGCATGTTTGGTGGAAGTTTGACAATTTTTATTTTTTATTTTTTTTTTTTTATTTATTTTGAAAATGACTTTAATAATTGCACATAACACACTTCCGAATGTTTTATCAATTTCGGTTATGGAATCTTCAGAATTCGAAATTATTATGAATTTCAAAGTTGTAGATCTTTGAGTCTTCTTTAATCTGTAACTTGAATCACCTCAATCTAAGGAATTTCCGAAACTGTACTTCGTTAGAACGCCCTTTCAAGTTTCCAATCTCCAAAATCAAAATGTCAAGTCCAGTTTTTGCCCTTATTTGACCCACATTTCGTCCTAAATGATTCCATTAAGTTCTAATTTTATTTTATCTTCAAAATAAACTAAAACACATCAAAACGTTCATCAAACCCGAGAAACTAAACAAAATATTAGGTACAAATGGCGGTAAATATTGATATATTTTCTACTCATCAAAGATCTTTCAGATTACAATGCTATGGCATTCAAGGAACAACTACCTTCTCAGTTTAGAATGCCAAAAATGGTAAAGTTCAATGGGAACCCGAAAGTGCATCTCTATCAATATGTGTCATTAATGAGTTCTACTGATTTTTCCCAATGCCAAGTTTAGAAGATGTTTGGGATGTCGCTTGAAGGAGCGCCACTGATATGATACAACGACCTTGAGAAGAAGGTGAATGATGGCAAAAGGGCACTGGTAGAAGTATTTTTCAACCAATATGTCACGGACATGGAGATTGACTTGTCACTTTATGACTTAGAAAACACCAAGCAGAAGCAAGAAAAGAGCTCCAAGGAGTATGTTGACCGCTGGAGAAGTCAACTTTTGAAAATACAGACACGACCCTCAGAAAATGACCAAATAAAATGATTATGAAGGGCACCAAGACCTCTATTTACAACAAGTTAAGGTGAATGACCTCCATGATTTTTGATTTTGGCTGTTGCGATAGACGTTCATGAATATCAAAGAGGAATAAGATGAAAATCAGACATCCCTGCTGAAATCACCGATATCGAAAAAAAAATTTCCAACATTGGCAGACATTTCTCAAAAGTTTTTGAAAAGTTAAAGAAACAAGGTCTACTGAAACCCCTAGAACCTAGACCATTACCAAACCCAATACCTCACCACATAGACCTAAACCAATATTTCCACTTCGATCAGCAAAAGAACCATGACACCGATAACTACACCCACCTTAAACACAAAATATATGACCTGATAGATAGCCAAAAAAATATCTGACCCTTAAAGTAGCCAATCCAACACAACAGAAACTCTCTGCCTAACCACCATGTCATTCCACCACTAACATATATGATAAACTCTAGCCTACCCGAAGAACATGTCCTACAAACCTTCCACCAGCAGACCCATGTCATTGGAATATGGAACAATGGCAATAGCGAGGCTGGCGAATGTAATAAATTTTGGGAAGACTCCTTTAGTATTGGAAAATAAGAAATTAAGAGGATGACTAGGAGTGGATGAATCTACAATGATGGCACTAAATAGAATGAAAGAATAGAATAGGAAAAGGAAAAGGAAAAGGAAAAGAAATAAGAAGAAATTGAGGGGAAAAAAGGGGAGAATACAGTGTCTTTGCAAATGAAGAAAACTCGGGCACAAATTAGTATGTAGGAGATGTTGTGTTCCTCCCAAGAACACAGAAGGGATATGGTAGAAGCTTTAGTGGGAGATAATGATACCGACTGACACAGATCTAACTGCAGTCATCAAGACTGTTCATAAAGAAGAGAAACAAGTGATAACCTTCTCCGAGGAGGAGCTCCCAAAGGAGGGATGAAATTATAATCGGCCTCTATTAATCAAGGTCGAGGTTAGGGGTAAAAATACCTCTTGTATAATGGTGGATGACGAGTTCTCTATCAATGTTTGGCCACTGAAAATACTATCGCGGCTAGGTATTCTACCTTAGGAATTGATCACCTCTAACATGACAATTAAGGCCTATGACGACAACAAACGAGGGGTAGAGGGTACTTTTACTACTATGGTCAAAGTGGGCCCAATTGAAGATGAAGTTGAATTTATAGTGCTCAACGTCCCGACCACTTTTGCTATGCTCTTGGGAAGGCCATGGTTCCACAAGTCCGAATGGGTGCCATCAACACTTCACCAAGTCATCAAATTCCTACATGAAGGGAAAATCATCACCGTTGGGACAGAAACATGTAATACCATATCCACCTTGGAAATCTAGCCCTTTACAAGGTTCTATTAGGGTTGGTGCTCGGAGTGCCAATCCAGATCGTATTTATGTCCAATTCATGAATATGAAAAATTATTTTTCCATAATATTACATATTAATGGTTACACCTCTTGTTTTTATATACGTATTCGATTACAACGTAGTTAGTAATTGACATTGGGAAATATCACTATAAGTTGTATATTCTTAAATAAAGTTCTTGGTCAATATTTAATAACACAGATCGGTTAGTAAAATCCACTGAGACCGGTACATGTCGTATATCGGGACTTGGTCCGATAGTTTATCCCAATGAACCATGAGTCTCTGGAGACTCATATAGACGTGTAGGTGTTTATTTGATAAACATTGAACGGCTCACCAAAGATTTCCTAATATGTGGTACACCAATGTCAATAGGAATCTTCTCGAGTTGAGTAGCTTAGTGATCCTCCCACTTGAGATACCACTGTGGATATATGAGACATCATCCACACTTCGATGACAGTCACGTCACCGATCTATATAGATCAGACCTCTGCATGCTCGTTGGACGTGGACTCATTCTCATGATATCCTATGAGTATCAGCTAGAATCCTTCAATCCTGTATACATGGTATAGGTATCCTATACGTATTTGCGATCTAGTAAATCCATGGCTATGGTATACTTCAGAAGCGAGTTCCGAGTGTTATTTAAAAATCGTAAATTTGTAAGTCGACTATATTATAACTAAGGGATTTGACGTTCTTTTTTATATCCCCGGTATAATATTGATAGCATGTGATGGAGGGATTATACGTATGCAATGACCTTAACTTGCATAATTTAGTGAGATTATCAGCGGTCGTCATAATTTATGAGTTGGTGAATTATAGACACGAAATTTGATTCCGTGATGGATGAACCTAAACTTAGAGAGTCCCACAATATGAAGTGTACTCATTGAGCACTTGGACAACACATTATGAACAATATATATTATTCATAATAGTTCATTCGGATTAAATAAGTTAATTCAAATTATTTAAAGGTTAAACAAAAAATACATGCATAAAGGGCATTTCAGTCATTTCCTAATTAATGTGTATTTGTATTTAATATATGATTTTATTAAATACATATTAATTAATTTTCAAATAAGATATTTGACATATATCATAAATATATGTATTTTGATTATTTAAAGTAAATATGATAGATATATTTAGATATTTGTATTTAAGTAATTATTTAATTATTAAATAATTAAAGTAATTAAATATAAATATCTAAAGTGATATTTAATTTAGGAAATAATTAAAGTGTAAATATTTGACTTATTTATATTTTTTGTTTAAAGGTAATAGTTATCAAATTGAATTAGATGACTTTTGGCTTGATATTTATTTTTGATTAAATGAATTTCAAATGGAAAAAATACCCCCCCAAATTAGGCCAAACCTAATATTTAAAGTGAAAATTTATTTTTCTCTTTCATAATCTATCCATGGCCGAAACTCTCTCAAAATAAAAGCTTTCAAAAATATTTCTTGAGAGAAACTTAAGAGAAAGTGATCAAATCAAGAAGTAAGTTTAAGGAAATTTGGAGATTATGAGGTAATCTTTAATATTCTTAAGCTTAGAAAAGTTGTTTCTTGTTCTTTAGTATCTATAATTATTATAGGGATTATTTCTTTCTTAAATTTTGGGGCTTTTTGATTTGGATGATGATTTGAGAGGCTAGATGCATGTGTGAAGTAAGATTGAGTAATATTAGTATAATTTTATCACATGATGACTTGTTACCATTCTAGAGTGTTATGACCACTCTTGTAATACCTATACTCAAGCTCGCACACTAAATCTTCATTATCTTTGTGAGTGCTCAAGTTGCACTTCAAACTTTAATATCAAACACTTGTGGTTGGGAAGACCCTTGTTGAGTGAGTATACCCAAAATGGCAATTTATAAGAGGGTTTAAGAGTTAGCCATAGGAAAAGTCTTGTGTAAAGTTTGAAGTGAACCTAGAGGACAAAACTCTTGGTTGCGGGTGAGCCACTGAAAACTCGGTGTAAGTTATGGTTTCAACTTAATAGATCTTCAAGCACGACTTGGAGGAGAGGATGTATGTATTATTGGCCAAACCATTATAAATCACTGGTGTCATTTTCTATATCCCTTAACTTAATTTTAATTATCGCAAGTTTATTTTCATATTTGCATATTAATTAGAAACTTGCCATTAGGGAATAAATTTTGATTGAGAAAATTGACCTAAGCTAAATTGGTAAAGCTACTAGCTTAGTAGCGTAAAATCGGCAAAGCTTTTTATTTCCGCAATATTAGGCCATTACCTAATTCACCCCCTCTGGGTACAGAGAGTTTTGTTTTTTGTATGCTTGTAGGTAATTTCAGTTGGTATCAGAGCCAGGTTTTCTCAACAAAGAGTTAATCGTGCGAGAAGCGATCATGGCCTCTACAAGCAACTTATCAAATCTTGCCGAAGGATTTTCAACCACTAGACCTCCCTTCTACAATGGAACTAAATATAACTATTGGAAGATGAGGATCTTGAGCTATCTTCTTACCGTCGATATGCAATCCTTAAAAGTAATCACACAAGGTACAAGAATGCCAATGAAGAATGATAGCAATGGGGTGGAGTTTCCGAAGCCTCACTTTGAATGGACCAATGAGGAATACATGCAAGCCTCCTTAAATGCTAAGGCATTCAACCATCTTCTTTGTGTAATTGATTGGAGTCAAATTAACAAGCTTCTGGGGTTTGAAAATGCATATAAATTGTGGAAGTCTTTATAAATGGTCAATAAAGGCACAAGACAAGTCAATGAGTCAAAAATCAACCAGTTAATGTGCGAGTTAGATAGCTTCAAAATGGAAGTCGATGAAGAAATTGAGCATATGATTTCTAGGTTCACAATGATTGTGAATCAACTTAGTGCTTTAGGAAAAAAAACATTGACTCTAGTGATCAAATGAAGAAAATTATTAGGTCACTGCCGAAACAATATAGGTTTTGTACATCCTCCATCAAGAAATCAAATAATATCAACAATTTGAAATTAGATGATTTAGTTGGAAAATTATTGCAACATGAGATAGAGCTCAAGATGTACTTAAGGGAAGAAGAAGAAGAAAATAATAAGAAGAGATTAGCCCTTAAGTCATTTGGGAGAAAATATATTGATGATAGCTCTAATGATAAGGAAGAATATAGTGATGATAAGTTGGCACATATGACCAGGAAGTTCAAGAAGTTCCTCAAATCTAATATATATAAAGGGAAATGTCTTATGTATGAGAAGAAATAAGAAAACTGGCTGCGGAAGCGTAAGAAAGACAAAGATTATTTACTATGAGTGTGAAAAGCCGGGTCATGTGGTTGTCGATTGCCCAATGAGGAAAATTCAAGAAGAAAGTAATGAAGGCAACTTCGAGCAATAATGACACTAGCTCATCCGAAGAGGAGATTGATGAGAGAACAAATCTTGCTTTTATAGCTATTGATGGTCTAGATAAAAACGATGAAGAAAAGGTACATGATTCCCTTGAATATATTGAATTGTTTGATACTTTCAATGAATTGTATGATTTGCTTAGGAAGAAGCACAAATTGATTAAAACTGAGCATCAATCACTATTAAATTATCATGCATCAATCGTTGACAAAAATAACATGCATGAAAAAGAGATTGCATGCTTAAAAGATGAAAAGCTAAAACTTGAAAAAAACATATCTTTCATGTCATCTAGCTCAAATACATGTGATTGCAAATCTTTTATGAATGAAAATGTTACTTTGAATAAAAATATTGTGGATTTGCATAACATTGTTGCTAAATTTACTTTGGGAGAGAAAAACTTTAATATGTTAATTGGATCCCAAAGATGTTCTTTTAAAAGAGAAGGATTATGATATAAGTCTTACATCAAAAGAAAATTTTTGAAGAATTATTTTGTAAAGGCATCCAATTCTCATTCCCATGTTACTTTTAATGAAAATATCACATGTCATTCATGCATAAAAATATGAATGTAAATGCATGGGTTCCCTAAAGAACTAAAATTAACCCCTACAGACCTAAGAAAGTTTGGGTACAAAAATGCACTTAAATGATTTTGTAGGGGGAGCTTTGGGAATGGTTCTTAATGAGAAATGTGAAATGATCTCAAAGACTCGACAAAAATGTGGAAATAACTCAAAAATAGAAGAATATCAAAACTCAACCTAAAAAATAAATGAACTTGATGATTGGTGGATTTGTCACTAAGTGACAATGATAATAGGTAAAATTTATGCTTACGAAAATATTGATACCGTTTCCTCCAACTCATATGTATTGTTATTTCATTTGATATGAATTGAACTTGAGTTTGAAGCATACTAGTGATTAGGCAAATTGTATTTCAATTGGTTTTTCATTTGGTATCATTCTATGTTTAATCATAATTATTAAACTCATTTAGTATCAATTGATATCACATATGACATATTAGTTCATATGATTTGTGTGATAATTTTGAACGTTATGCATTGAATATGTATTGCCATTGATTATTATTGGTTGAAAATGAAATGCATGGATATTGGCTTAATTTGAGCGATTTTGATGATCTATGCTTAAATTTCATATTGTATGGCAAAAAAAGGGAGAAATGTATGATAATACTAAATGTGTATGATAAATGAACTTTCATATGTTTTTATGCACATATATTGTTTGTTATCTCATGGAACTAAATTGTATTTCTCGTGGAGAAATCATAGGAATAAGATTAAAACTTGTATACCGTCACTCATGTATTAAGGGGGAGCAAGTTGTACTAATATGTTTGTTTAAGTTTTATAGAATTATATTGAAGACAATCACACATTGAGGGAAAGTAAAATCGTTAATAATTTTGGACTCTCAAAGCTTCACAAGCTTTAAAGGTTGCCATCAACAAAAAAATAGAGATTGTTAGCGACATATTCTTAAGATGAATTTTGATGAAGCAACACTAGAATTCTTGGACGCGTATTAGCAGACATTACAAAAAAATATCAAAGCACATTGGTAGTGAAGAACAATGGATGTGAAGACTCAAACGATAAACGAAGAACATCTTGTAGTCTTAGCTTAGGGCTCTTTTTGTAAGTAAGTTGTTAATTTTAGTCTCTAAGCTCATAGGACATATGCACATTCATATAGATGCATTAGGGTCATGTGAAAAATATTTGTAACCTTCAAATCTTATATTTTGGCACTGAGACCAGCATACCAGTCACCTACACCGACGTATCGATGTCTCTACTATGTTTTAAGCAGCTTTGCATCGCCTCTAGAACCAAGCTACTCCATACCAGTCACTCATACCAATGAGTCTGGAGTTTGCATCGTTACCAGAATCGGCATAGAGCGTATCAGTCTTCATACCGGTCAACCTTCATATCTTACATGCTCTAGGAAACCGACACGGAACATACCGGTCCCCATATCGGTAATCACACCGGCACACCGGCCTCCATACCGGTCAGTAATCTGGTATAGCACTGAATCTTCAACGGTAATATAGTCGTTATGCTTTGGCAGATTGACATACTGGCCTCTGCAGACTGAGATACTGGGCTCAGTCTGATCTGTTAGGGCAATTTACACATTCACTATATATTGAGCTCAAATTCATTTTTGCCCAACTCTTGCACCTTCAAACAATTTTTTCTATGGCAAAAACAGAGAGTAAACAAAACATTCATCATCATGCACCCTCATACTCAAACTCACATACTAAATCTTCATATCATTTAGAGAGCTTAGTTTTATTAGGATAGCAACTCACACTAAATCTTCATTATCTTTGTGAGTGCCCAAGTTGTAATTCAAACTTCAATATCAAACACTTGTGATTGGGAAGACCCTTGTCGAGTGGGTATACTCAAAATGACAATTTGTAAGAGGGTTTAAGAGTGAGTCATAGGATAACTCTTGTGTAAATATTTGGAGTGAACCTAGAGGACAAAACTCTTGGTTGCCAGTGAGCCACTGAAAACTTGGTGTAAGTTATGGTTTCAATTTAGTGGAAATCTTCAAGCGCGGCTTGGGGGAGTGGACATAGGTATTGTTGGCCGAAACATTATAAATCACCGGTGTTATTTTCTGAATCACTTAACTTTTAATTGTTGTAAGTTTATTTTCATATTTTCATATTAATTTGAAACTTGCCATTAGAGAATATATTTTGTTTGAGAAAATTGACCTAAGCTAAATTGGTAAAGCTACTAGCTTAGTGGCATAAAGTCGGTAAAGGTTTTTTTTATCCGTAATATTATACCATTATCCAATTCACCCCTCCCCCATTGGGTATAGAGAGTTTGTTTGTTGTATGTTTGTAGGTAATTTCATAAACAACATATCAAATTAAAATAAGAAAGAAATAATACCAAAGTAATGTGGTACTAATTATAATGGAAATCTTAGAAATCGTTTTTATAATAAAAAGAGATTATTTTCTTAGCAGAGCTCTTGAGAAGGAAAATCTCCATCCATTCACACTGAATAAAGGCATAATTTAAACGAGGCAAATGTATTGAAAATAAAGAAAGAGAAATAAATTAAAGGGGATATAAGATCTTACCTTGAAAAATACAATCATGTGAAAAATAATTAAAAAATAATAATAGTAAGGACCGAAGCGCACGTAAAGGAGGAGAGAATAAAGCTAATTTTAATGTTAAATCTAAAATCATATCCGTGGTGAATCTTCAATTAAATCTTCATTACGTTGTCAATATTCTCCATACACCTCTTATTAATGATATTATCATTCTAATATTATAAATATTTTATATATTAATTAGTGAATGTTAGTTGGTTCAATTTCATTATTTCGTAGTTAAATGTTAATATGGGCAACAAAAATTGGTTTTAAATAAAAACATCAGTTTCTTGTAGTGAATTTACAAATTAAATCTACAGAGACACGAAATTTATTAACAAATAAATTATCGTCATTATAAATTTATCTAAACCCTTTTTATGTTTTGCCAAGTTTCATTTAAGTCTTCATATTATATAATACTTTCTATGTACATCAATAATTAAAAAAAATCACTAAAAAAAAAAAATTTGGGAATTATGGAAGGGATGAGGATTGTATATAATCCCTAATTTTTTTTCTGGAATATAACATTTATATTAAACGATTTCCGTATTCATTCTCTACATTAAGGCTATGTTTAAATTGATAGAATGAGATGATTTATATTGGAATGTAACTTAATGAAATGCAATGTAACGGAATTGATAGTAACATATCATAATCTTATTTGAGAAAATGAGAGGTTTATAATATAATGTTCCAAAATATTGTTTAGTGAATAATTAGTAATGTAATTGAATATAACTAGATATGTTTTAAGATAATTGTGCCTTTTTAGTTTATAAAAGTAAAAAGGAAAAATATTTTAATATTTTTTTCAAGGGTAAATTTGTCTTCACATATTAAATTTTTTTTAAGGTTATGTTTCATCCCCAATACTCTGATTTGGATAACTCATTTTCAATGGCTCAGTGCTTCTTTTTTATAATATCCCTCTTCCGAAGATGCTACCGGCAAGCGATAGGTTGCCCTATCACCATCAGCCTTTGTTTGACCGTATATATACTTTACATATCACATCATAACTACACAATCCATGCATTACATACACAAGGACTACATGCCCAACTCAGTAACATAAATGTATAATATAATATTTTATATTCAATTATTCATTCACTTGTCTTAAAATATTTTTCTGTTATATTTATAGACAAATTATACTTATTCTTACTTAACTCTAATTGTACAATGCAAACTGAACTTGACTGGATAGACCTATGACACCCTAGTGACTACAAAACATTATCCAACTCCACGAGTTCGTCCTATGAGATTCCTGCAAAACATAACTAGAGTGGTAGGGGTGAGTATTTTGAAATACTCAGTGAGTGGATAATAAAACATAAAAATATACAATGTCCAGAAAACTGGAATTTATGAAAATGAAATCAAATGTATACCACATATTGTCACGACCCCCTCCCTAGGGCGGGCCCAACCCTAGAAAGAGGTTCGAAGACTTCTTCAGCTCGAGCATACTATATGTCAGACAATCAATCAAATGCACACAAATATTACATCACTTATACAAATTCAAACAGTATACACAACTGTGTGGTTTTACAATACAATACAAGAAAATAAATACAAAAGATGACACTAATGTCTGTCCAACCCAAAGTACAACTGTGGCACGTGGAACAACTCTGGTACTGCTACTACTGTGCAGGCGGATCACCTGAAATGTTAGGGAAGAGGGGAGTGAGCTTAAAAAGCTCAGCAAGTAACACTCATCCTCTCAACACGACCTCACCAACAAAATAGGATTATATATATAAGCATATTAAATATATGAAAATAGCATATGTTATAATATTATCACAACAATCATCTCACAACAATACAACCATCCATCAACATGGTTGCTAATCCGGGTTAGTATAACAGAGGATTGAAACCAGTGGGAAAGTATCTCAATCACAACTCCCAAGGTTTCCAACCATATCAGCTCATAACATGTGAGTTATAATATACTCGAAGAGGAAGCCCCTGTACTCCTTCATATCAAAACCAGTGAAAGAGTCCTCACTGACAACTTCCAAGGTTTTCCATCATCTCATCTCATCAGAGGTATCATCACATCTCATCTCAAATCCGACCACTATTATACCAAACCCGGCAGCATAACACAACAACATCCATCATCAAACACAATCACACCTCACATCCAATCCATCAATCTCATCTCTGTAATCATGATTTCATATTATCATACATTTTACATCCCAATATTATATCACAACAAGATATATTTAATACAAATATATCTATATAATATACCATTATATATGTATAATATATATTTATACCGACTCTCACAACAACCTTCAAACATCAAACAATATGTTAAGAGAATAACCACAGAGTGTACTTACCTCGATTCACGCAAAAGTCAATAACGATTATTAGCCCGAAATTCCCAAACAACAAAGCTGAGAAGAAAACAGCAACGAACGGCTCTGGAACTAATTAGGATGTTCAGCGAGGCAAGCGGGCCCCACAACAAAGATCGGGCCCCACCACCAAAAAGCGGACCCCACAACCAAATATTTTCTACGGCGAAAATATATATCAAAACGCTCGAAATTTCAAGAGCAATAATCTGATGCGGTCGGATCGTCGATCCAACGGTCAGATCTCACTCCCACACAAATCCCGAAATACCGAAGCTATAACACGGAAAACAACCCAAACGATGTCGGATCGGGAAGTGACCACTGGCGTTGGAAAGGTCTCGGCCTGAAACGTGCTCACTCGCCGGAGGTGGTCGTCAGAAGTGGCCGGAGACGGCCGGAAACAGCAGAAGAAACGGCGACGTGGCGTCCTGCTCTGGAGGCGCGTGGCGGCGCGTCCGACGTCTTCTGGGATCGATCTCGGCGGCGACGGAAAGCTGGCGGCGGCAGCTACGCGGCGGTCCGGCGCCTGTGAAGAGAAAACCGACCAACGGAGACACATCAGCGACGATTTGAAGTTTGGCGAGAAAGAAGAAAATGAAATAGGAGAGAGAGAAGGAAGAAAGTTTTGTTTTTGTTTTTGAAATGATTCCTTACGAAAGCGCACACCAATATAAGCAGGTAAGGATAACAATTAAATATTATTTTTTTTAGTGATTGCCAGCTACTCACTCAATTATCACAATCTACCCACCTTACAAAAATTTCGTCCCCGAAATTTCTAAATCCTCAAATAGATCTGGATATTTCTCTCTCATATCCTTTTCCAATTCCATGTTGCCTCTTGAATATGATGATTAGTCCATAAAACCTTTACAAGGGGAATCCGTCTGGATCTCAACTCTTGGACCTTTCGTTCTACAATCTTCACAGGCTTTTCTTCATAAGTCATACTCTCACTCAACTCGACCGGCTGATTTTCCAGGATGTGAGTAGGATCTGGTACGTACTTTTTCAGCATCGACACATGAAATACATTATGAATCCTTTCTAACTCTGGTGGTAATGCCAGACGATAAGCCACCTTGCCCAACCTCTCCAATATCTCGTAAGGACCAACATAGCGGGGTGCTAACTTTCCCTTTCGACCAAATCTCAAAATTCCTTTCCAAGGAGAGACCTTCAAAAAGACTCTATCCCCCACTTGGAACTCGAGGTCTTTCCTCCTACGATCGGCATAACTCTTCTGTCGACTCTGCACCTCTAACAGTCTAGATCGAATCAGCCTGATTCTATCGGATGTCAAATTAATCAATTCTGAGCCATGAACCTGTCTATCTCCAACTTCCCCCCAACAAACAGGGGTTCTACACCTCCTCCCATACAATGCCTCAAATGGAGCCATACCGATACTTGCTTGAAAGCTGTTGTTGTAGGCAAACTCTATCAAATGAAGGTGACCATCCCATCCTCCAGCAAAAGTCAAAACACATGATCTCAGTAGGTCCTCCAATGTCTGAATAGTTCGTTCTGACTGTCCGTCAGTCGGAGGGGAATGCTGTGCTCAAAGTAATCTTCGATCCCATCGACTTCTGGAAGCTCTGCCAAAAACGAGAAGTAAATCTGGCATCTCTATCTGATACAATTGTAGTCGGTACTCCATGTATCCGCACAATCTGCTCCACATACAGTTCTGCTAGTCTTTCTGGTCCCCATGTAACTCGAATCGGTAGAAAGAGCAGAAGATATAGAATGAGCAGACTTAGATAATCGGTCCACTCACCCAAATTGCATCGAAACCCTTCCGTGTCCTCGGAAATCCAACTACAAAATCCATTGCAATATTCTCCATGGCCACTCTGGTATAGGTAGAGGCTGGAGTAATCCGGCTGGATTGGATGTTGATGTTCTGCTTTAACTTGCTGACAAATCAAACACCGAGATACAAACTCTGCCAATATCTCTCTTCATTCCTCGCCACCAATAATTTTTCTTCAGATTTTGATACATCTTGGTGCTCCCTGGATGCATATTATATGGAGCATCATGGGCCTCATCCAAGATTTCCCGTTTGAGCGATCCCGAATGTGGTACTACAACTCTATCCCCCAAAAGTAAACATCCTCTGAACTTAATCTGAAATTGGAAGTCCCCCCCTTAGAAATCTCCGATCTCCACTTCCCACTCTGATACCAAATCTGTCAGACCCCCTCCCTAGAGCGGGCCCAACCCTAGAAAGAGGTTCGAAGACTTCTTCAGCTCGAGCATACTATATGTCAGACAATCAATCAAATGCACACAAATATTACATCACTTATTACAAATTCAAACAGTAGACACAACTGTTGTGGTTTTACAATACAATACAAGAAAATAAATACAAAAGATGACACTAATGTCTGGTCCAACCCAAAGTACAACTGTGGCACGTGGAACAACTCTGGTACTGCTACTACTGTGCAGGCGGATCACCTGAAATGTTAGGGAAGAGGGGAGTGGAGAGTGAGCTAAAAAGCTCAGCAAGTAACACTCATCCTCTCAACACGACCTCACCAACAAAATAGGATTATATATATAAGCATATTAAATATATGAAAATAGCATATGTTATAATATTATCACAACAATCATCTCACAACAATACAACCATCCATCAAACATGGTTGCTAATCCGGGTTTAGTATAACAGAGGATTGAAACCAGTGGGAAAGTATCTCAATCACAACTCCCAAGGTTTCCAACCATATCAGCTCATAACATGTGAGTATAATATACTCGAAGAGGAAGCCCCTGTACTCCCTCATATCAAAACCAGTGAAAGAGTCCTCACTGACAACTTCCAAGGTTTTCCATCATCTCATCTCATCAGAGGTATCATCACATCTCATCTCAAATCCGACCACTATTATACCAAACCCGGCAGCATAACACAACAACATCCATCATCAAACACAATCACACCTCACATCCAATCCATCAATCTCATCTCTGTAATCATGATTTCATATTATCATACATTTTACATCCCAATATTATATCACAACAAGATATATTTAATACCAATATATCTATATAATATACCATTATATATGTATAATATATATTTATACCGACTCTCACAACAACCTTCAAACATCAAACAATATGTTAAGAGAATAACCACAGAGTGTACTTACCTCGATTCACGCAAAAGTCAATAACGATATTAGCCCGAAATCCCAAACAACAAAGCTGAGAAGAAAACAGCAACGAACGGCTCTGGAACTAATTAGGATGTTCAGCGAGGCAAGCGGGCCCCACAACAAAGATCGGGCCCCACCACCAAAAAGCGGACCCCACAACCAAATATTTTCTACGGCGAAAATATATATCAAAACGCTCGAAATTTCAAGAGCAATAATCTGATGCGGTCGGATCGTCGATCCAACGGTCAGATCTCACTCCCAACACAAATCCCGAAATACCGAAGCTATAACACGGAAAACAACCCAAACGATGTCGGATCGGGAAGTGACCACTGGCGTTGGAAAGGTCTCGGCCTGAAACGTGCTCACTCGCCGGAGGTGGTCGTCAGAAGTGGCCGGAGACGGCCGGAAACAGCAGAAGAAACGGCGACGTGGCGTCCTGCTCTGGAGGCGCGTGGCGGCGCGTCCGACGTCTTCTGGGATCGATCTCGGCGGCGACGGAAAGCTGGCGGCGGCAGCTACGCGGCGGTCCGGCGCGTGAAGAAAACCGACCAACGGAGACACATCAGAGACGATTTGAAGTTTGGCGAGAAAGAAAATGAAATAGGAGAGAGAGAAGGAAGAAAGTTTTGTTTTTGTTTTTTTGAAATGATTCCTTACGAAAGCGCACACCAATATAAGCAGGTAAGGATAACAATTAAATATTATTTTTTTAGTGATTGCCAGCTACTCACTCAATTCCACACATATCATCATAAAAACTAATTCTGTAAAATTCATTTCGGCTAATATTCATTTTCTTCAAAACTCATCTAAAAATTAGTCTCTATAAAACAATCGTTGCAAAATAATATCTGTAAAACAATATCACTATGCCCAAGAACCAACTCAACTGGACGACTGAATCTCTGAGATAGGGGTTCTGACTTGTCAGCCAGGCTCCGTCTCTTTACTCTAAGATAGGAATTTCATCTCTATCTTTACTCTGAGACAGGAGTTCTAGTCCTATCTTTACTTTGAGATAGGACTTTCGGCCCTATCTTTAATTACACATGTGCACATGTCATCTAAATCAATCAATTCCAATGTAATCCATCAATTCCATATATAAACTTTATAAAACACATTCTTCAAAACATCTCAAAATGTAGCCGTGTTCGTCAAAATCATATAAAGTCATCAAACTGTCTCAAAACTTTTAATCGATATCAAATTATCATAAAACGTTCACAAAACAAAAATCAAAACATAGCTAAATCGTCATCGACAATTCAGATAAAACCAAACTCAAATATCGTAAATAAATTATAAGAAATCAAATATAAAATTAAAGTATCCAATTACAGATTTGGAATCC
This sequence comes from Zanthoxylum bungeanum, assembly GCA_019454045.1. Lineage (NCBI taxonomy): Eukaryota > Viridiplantae > Streptophyta > Magnoliopsida > Sapindales > Rutaceae > Zanthoxylum > Zanthoxylum bungeanum. Next base: position 103,043 of record SKCR01006526.1, read on the forward strand.
GACTAAAAATACTTCCGGAAATTGGTGGTGGCTTCGACTTCGGACATCAATCTAATAGTCCATGAATCCTCCTAGTGTTAAAGCTTTTCCTTGCTTCTTCTTCTTCTTTTTCTCAGATTTTGTTGCTTCAAGTGCTAAGCTTTCTCCCCTTTTCTCTCTATCTCTCGGCCAAATGGGGTGACGAAGTCGCTTGGTGTTTTTTTTTTTTTTTTTTTTTTAAAATACAAATGAAAGAAAGTTTTGGAATTCTTTAATAATTTCCCCCATGTTTGCCGACTTTGATGCATGGCTTGGGCTTGAATTGGGCTTTTTTGTGTTTTATTTTGTAAAAGGAAAAGTGTAGAATTGGTTTATTTCAGTTAGACCATTCACCTTTAGTTTATTGTATTTTCCACCATATATTTAGGTTAATTTAGTTTTGGCCACCCTATTTTATGAAGTTTCAATTTACACCCTTACACTTAATAAGGTTACTTTACAGTCTTTACTTACTTTCAATGTTAAGTTTGAAACTCGTTTAAATCAAATCTAGTTTTCATATAGTCTCGGTAAACCGTTTAAATTATTTTCACCTTTCAATCGTCTTAATTCTTATATTTTAGAAAATTATATTCTAATCCTCATTATTCTAGTTAAATTATTTATGTAAATTTTTATAACACTCTCTTCTATCACCTTCTATTTTTTTCATTTCCTTCTATCAATTCAAATAATAAATTTTAAATATTTTAAATTACAATCCACTATATTTCATTTCCTTCCGATATCAATATAAACATATCCTAAATTTTTAAATTTTCATCCCAAACCCTAATCCTAATCCGAGAATCAGTTGCCGATTTCTTTCATTCCTAATTGTGAATTAAAGGAGAAACTTGCAAATTTTTATTTGCTAAGCTAGCTGGTGATCAACAGCTATATTATGAATTTCTGTGCAGTAGAATTGCATGATATTGGGAAAAGAGAATTCATTTTTATCTTATTCGAGGCTCCACAGAATCTTAAAGGACAAAAGATTTATTATTATTATTAAAACATAAAATTATTGAAGCACGTTTAGTTGCGTTCCAGAATCCAGTCACAAGCAAATATCGAATATTTAAAAATAATAATAATAATACTGATTATGGGAAGTGAAGCCTCTACTTTTATAATCATCAAGTCCTTTTGAAGCAGTATCTCCATTGAAACCTCAATAAACTACTGTATATGAAGAAGATCCAATAATACCTTTAGCTTTATCTCAATAATAATTTGTGTTCTTTTTTTTTTTTTTTTGATAAGAGAAATTTTTTTTTTTTATAAAAATGAAATCAAAATAGTTCAATTCACCAAGGGTGAAAAGAACATAAAAAGTCTTACATAAGGAACTGAAATAACAAGCATAGCTAGTCTATGAAGTAAACTATGTGTGTTCATAGAATTGGGTCGACCCGCGACCCGACCCGATCTGATCGGGTTTATAAATTTTAAAATTTAATTCCGGGTCAACCCGACCCGATGTAAATAATATTATAATTATAATATATATTTTAATGATATAATTTGTTGAGAAACAGTTGTGGTTGGAATGGTAGAGTTTTTTTTTTGTCTTTAAGTGGTCCCAAGTTCGAATCTCAACTTTAACAATTTTGAAATTTATTTTTTTTTTCAAAAAATAAAATGTTGTTGCTGGGAATCGAACTGAGATTGAAAACCAATTAATCTCAGGCTTTGCCATTTCAGCAATACAAAATCATGTAAAATTTGTATCAATAAAATATATATATCTATATATATATAAATATAATATTTACTGCATATTATGTTGACCCGCTGTTTTTTTACCCGACTCGCGCGAGTCACTTTCTCAAATTTCGAGTTTCGGATCGAAAGATCCGAATGACCCAACTCAATCGGGTCATAAAAAAAATTGAAAAACCCGACCCAACCCGTGAACATCCCTAAAGCAAACCATTGATTAGGGAAAGAGCCAGAGCAATACAAATCTCATCCTGAGAATAATATATCATCATAAAACAAAATTAACCAACAAGAAGGTAAACCGAGGATCTTTATGCATAAACTTCAAGAATCCATTGAGACAATTCTAAAAATCCTCTAATTACGCTCAATCCACAAACACTAATAAATAGCCATAATCAATGTCTAAAAAAATATTTCTCTTTTTTCTCATTGTACAAAAATTTCCACGAGGAGAACAAACTTTGTGGATTATCTTCAAACACTCAATCAATTTATAAACCAACACCATAAATTCCAAATAAAAGGACATGAAAATAGCAGATGGTTGGATGTCTTAAGTGCCTCATCGCAAAAAACACAAAACACCGAGTTCGCATCAAAAACTTGTTGTGATATTTTTATATCGTACCGCAAGTGTACGGTGTCAAGTTTTAGTATAACATCAGTGAAAGAGTGTCGAACCCACAGGGATTGCGTTAACTCGCACTAAGTACTACAATTGATAATCCTAACTTTATTTAGAAAATAAATAATAAAGATTTTAATAATTAAATAAAATATACAAATATTTAGATAGGAGGAACTAATACGATAGAGATTCTGGATCCTGATTTCACCTAGCTGTCTCCTATGTATTTTTCATGCCAATTAATCTTTGTTCAGTTATATTATTTATAAGTCAAGATCCTAAAATATTCACTCCCTCTCTCGAGTGCCGAGTGAAAATATTATCAACTATAGACTTCGATATCTCTATAAAAATCCAATAGTTAACAACTCATTACGATTTGTGATTCTATGTTAACGACTTCAAAGGACTACAGATTCTCTCGAACTCTATAAAATCCTAGGTTATATTCTCTAGATCTATTCAAAATCTCCTCTCTCGAGTGATAGATTCTAAACATTCATCATCTCAAATTGTGGCCAGCAATCAAGAAGCATTAAACTCAAAAGAATATAAATAAATTAATAAAACTTCATAACAAAATTTGATAAACGAAATACAAGGTTCAAGCATCAATTACATCATTCTCCAGAATTAAGGAGTTAATTCATGACAAAAGATAAAACAATAAATAATCAAGCCACGAATCTAATGGAAATCATTAGAGTTTTAAGAAAGAAATAAGAAGATAAAACCCGAATTGAATCTCTTCCTCTCCGGATATTACAGCCTTTATCTCTTCTTGTCGCTCTTCAATCCTCTCCTTGGATCTCTAAAAATATTTATTTCTGTGTTTTGTGCTCTGTATTAGCCTCCCTTTGAGTGTTGGATGGACTGTTATATTTATACTGGGGCTGGGAGTCTTTGGGTATCATTAGGATTATTAAAAACCCTAAAAAATAATTCCTGGAACGTGTTTCTTTTCTCCCGCAGCGCCGCGGCGCCAAAACCTCGGTAAAATGTATGAAGATTGCATCTTGTGAAGGCGCCGCGGCTCTTATTCCCCTGAAATTGTATGGCTTGTGGGCGCCACGGCTCTACTCATGGCGCTGTGGCGCTTGTGCTTTTAATTAATGTCAAAGTTAACTTCTCTTCTCTTTCACAAATATAGCCCATGTTGCATGCTTATTTTGGTCAAATATAGTGGCTGCCTTGGTGTGCTCTCCAATTTGCGTGAAGCTTGCTTTCTTTTTCTTTTTTTTTTTTTTATTATATTTTCTTTATTCAACAATTTGTCCACTCTCTTTGTTGCTTTTATAACTCACGTGCATGCCTTTTCTCCATAAACAAATAATGGGCGCGGCTCCCGTTGCTCGTCCTGTATTCCCTGAAGTTCTCAAAACATGTGCAATTATTCCCCGATCCATATTTTAATGCTCCTATAAATAAAACATAAAATAAATTATAAATGATATTAAATATCTCGAATTATAACAAAATAATAAGCTGAGAATGTCATAATAAGTGAGTATAAACCACACTTATCAGTCATAAAAAAAATTGAAAAACCCGACCCAACCCGTGAACATCCTAAAGCAAACCATTGATTAGGGAAAGAGCCAGAGCAATACAAATCTCATCCTGAGATAATACATCATCATAAAACAAAATAACCAACAAGAGGTAAACCGAGGATCTTTATGCATAAACTTCAAGAATCCATTGAGACAATTCTAAAAATCCTCTAATTACGCTCAATCCACAAACACTAATAAATAGCCATAATCAATGTCTAAAAAAATATTTCTCGTTTGTCTCAAGTGCCTCATCGCAAAAAACACAAAACACCGAGTTCGCATCCAAAACACCTCTTCTAAAAAAAGCTTTCTTAGATTGGAGTTTACCCAAATAGATGAAACATACAATTTTAATTTTTTTTCGAACCACACTTTTTCAAATAAATCCAAATTTCCATCGATCCCAATTAGCGCCATTCACAAATAAAATAGAAGAGCAAGAGTGAACTGAAAAAGACTCTGATGGGTTGAGACCATGAAAAGTGAAAGTTGGTATTTATTCTAAGTTCTGATCCTATGCAAAATTTATCACAATTAACTAAGATAAGTCCTAATTAATATGTTTATGTATTATTAACAAACAACCTTAACACTAAGTAACAATAATATATTGTCAAATATTAAATCAATAACACAAAATTAATCAAAGCAAATAAATAAAAGCAGCAAATAAAATCAACCACACAAAATCAACACAAGTTATTTTGGTGACGAAGTGAAAAACTCGTGCGAGTAAAAAAATATTCCGGATATCTCGGCTACCAGCCCAAAATCTACTATATGAGAAAAACTTACAGTGATGGTAAAAAATCTTTGGTGGCAACTCCACCGACTCTAGTACCTCTAGACTGCAAGAACTCGAAGAATTCCTCGAGCCCGTACCCCACAGTTTCTTCAGAACCTCTAAAGTCTCTGAGCGGATCAACTCTGCAAGCTCTGAACGCCGGAACTCCAACTGCCAATCTTCCTCCTTGAGAACTCTGAAGGGTTAGGAAATTGGGTTTGTTGTATTGATGGTTTAACAAAGATGGAACTCACCAAAACAAAGCAGACAAGGGATTGAAAAGAGTCTTCAAGGTGAGAACACTAAGGTTGAAAAGCTAAGAAGATATTTTGGCTCAAAGTATTATGTTTCCAACATTTGGGGAATGTGGCTATAATGTGTTTATATAGGTAGGGCAAAACAAAAGATTTTCTGAGTGCAAAACATGCTTAAAACGCGTCCAAGATAACATATTTAAGCATGGACGTTCAAATGCTACTCGAACACGTATCAAACGCATGCTCTTTGGAAGGTTTCGTTCGATAGCATACTCAAACGCACCTCGAACATTTGCTCTCTTGAAGGTTTCGTTCGAACGCACTGATGAACGCACTAAGCACGAGAACCTTCTGCCAAGTTTCGTTCAAACCCAAACACGAGCGTGACACTAACGCCTCTTGTTTGAACGCTTCAACGAACGCAGCACAAACACATGTCTGATCTTCATGCACAACTTTGCCAAATACCAGTCCAATTGCACCAAGTTCTTCAAGACTTATCACAACTCAATTGAACTTATTTTGTAACGGATATTTCCAATAAAAATAGAACTAACAAAAATGAATCAGCCCTATCTTCGTTTCTGGGATGGTTTTGAAGGATCAAAGGAAGAGAGTCAAAATCACTTTGTTAAGAAAAACGAAGATGTATGCACCAGGTGAGATCATAGCCGAGAGAGAAGAAAAAATCAGACACTGATGCTAACTTGTTCCTGGCTAGTTTGAAGAGGGATGGAAAAAGTTGTTTAGGGGTTGATTTGAGCATCATTTATGCTCCCAAAAGCTGATTCTAAGCTATAGCCGAGAGTCAGCTCCTGCAGGTTGAGGATGGCTGACCAATTGCTGAAACTCTAGAGAAGTTCGAGTAAGGGAAGAATTTAGAGGATAAGCCGCCATATTTTTGACATATAACAGCCTCCAAAGGGAATTATCTTCACTCGCAAACCTCCATAACCATTTAAAGAGAAGGGCTTGATTTTTTTACATCGAATCCATCACACCTAAACCACCGAAAATAAGGAGTCTTTTGATCTTATTGTTGGAAATCTTCTAAATATTCATTAAGGGTATAATTGTCCTTTTTTGAGGAATTGGGTGCTTGTGAGGGGTACAACCCTTTGGAGGGTTGCACCCCAACCCAAAGGGTGCCCTATTGGCATCTTTACATGTCTTATATAAGGAGGCATTATACTCATTACAAAGGACAAGGGAAAATCCAAATATTGAAAGAGACATTTTGTTTTGTTTTTTGGTTTTGAGAGAGAGTTCCACCATTTCCTAGTTTGTATACTTGTCAAGGAGTGCTCCATGGACAAGAAGGAACCAAGTTATCCTGGGAGGACATTGGCCAATTGCGAATCCGTAAAGCACCTGTGACGGGGCCAATAAGTTCCTAAGGACAGAGATCTTCTCGACTTGGATTGTTTCTATAATCTCAATTTCCAGGTTTTGTCTTCAAGTTTTTCTGGTTTTAGGGTTTTGCATCTAGATCTACCTTTGGAAGTTTGATCCGTTTGATTTGCATGTTTATATTACTGTTTAATGACACCATATTTTCCAACAATCTTAAGAACTTATTGCATCGTGTTATTAGATAGTAATTTGCATGTTAGGGTTTGAATATTTTCTGGAAAATATGAACTGTGCATGAAAAACCCGTAGGGCGTTCGAACTCCCGACGCACGCGAAGGCTAAATATTTGAACTTTCGTTAGAACGTTCGAACGCGTCTTCAAACGCAACTCGAACGAAAGCCTTCTGCCTTAGAACGTTCGAACTCGTCCTAAACGCAACTCAAACGTAAACTCTCTGGAATCGTTCCGTTCGAACGCATTCACGAACGCTATACGAACGTGAACTCTCTGGAATCACACCGTTCGAACGCGTTATCAAACGCTACGCGAACGTAAACTCTCTGGAAATACTTCGTTCGAACGCGTTATCAAACGCAACACGAACGCACACACACTGGACAGTCTCGTTCGAACGTAGATACGAACGTGACACTAACGACTTTGTCCTGTAAGTATCATAAACTGCAAACTTTAATTAATATTAACTCGGTTAGTCATATACTGTAAACACATTAATCTTGGTAGTATAGATTTAAGTTATTATTAAGTTGTTCAATTATCACAAGCATACACATAGTGATAAAGTTGAAATTGATTGGGTGTTGCATAATTGGTTGAGAATTTAAAGTGTAATTTTGCACAAGTAATTCCATCCAATCTTGATTGACATTTATATATCTACACTTATCGTATTAATTGTGCTATTGGAAGAGTGTAAATCTGGGTTGTGAATTGCTAAAAGATCCCATTGGAAAAGGTGTTCGAAGAATATTCGTTTGTGCAATTTTCCTTAAGTATCTTTAGTTAAAATTCAATGACTTGTGTTTATTGGAACTTTCGTCCATTAGAATAACAAGTGACTACCTAGTACATCACTTTGAACAAGATCATTCGTTGATCGTTGTGCAATTCGTCTTTCGTAGACTGATTGAACCCTATTGAATTTCCAGTTACAAATGGCTAGCGGAAATATCAAAGAATACCGGTCTCTCACGGAGAAAAGCCGGAGAAATTTGGTGGGGCAAGTTTCAAACAGTGGTAGAGCAAAATGCTGTTCTACCTAACAACTCTTCAGTTGGCTAAATTCCTCAAAGATCCTCCGGGTCATGTGGAGGGTGAATCTGAATTGGCCAAGGAAGAGCGAAAACAGACTTGGTTGTCTGGAGACTTCTTATGCAAGAACTACCTTTTGGGTGGTCTTGACAATACCCTGTACAATGTGTACCAAGGCATGACTTCTGTGAAGGTTCTCTGGGAATCTCTCGAGAAGAAGTACAAAACCGAAGTGCTACAACTGTGAAAAGAGCGGTCATATGACAAAGGACTGCAGAAACAAGAAATCTCAGGACAATGGCAGGAAAAATGAGGCCTATGTCGCTGAAGATGAGCAGTTAACTGATGAGATTTCAGAAATGAATCTCTAAGCAGTGGTAACTGTAGCCAACTTGGTTGGGAATCCGAGAGAATGATGGGTAGACACTAGGGCTACTCGTCATATCTGTGCTGATAGCAAGATGTTTTCCTCGTATCAGAAAGGTCGATGACGGCGATCATCTGACAATGGGAAACTCGTCTACCTCTAGAGTGGTTGGACAAGGCACAGTAGTTCTGAAAATGATATCCGGAACGGAGCTTACATATAATAATGTTTGCATGTTCCAGATATTCGGAAGAACTCGGTCTCGGGTTTGTATTTGTTTCTAACAAGATTGTATTGACTAGAAATGATGTTTATGTAGGAAAATGATACCTCGCTGAGGGTCTTTTCATTGACTGTCAATTGTGCTATTAATAAAGCTGAAACTTCTGCTTATATTATTGAGTCACATAATGTATGGCATGAGAGGTTAGGACATGTTAATTATGATACATTAATTAACATGGACCTTATACCTAAATTTGCATTGATAGCCAACATGAGTGTGAGGCATGTGTTGAAGCAAAAATACATAGAACATCATAGAACGAAGTTCTGAACCCTTGGAACTTGTACACATTGACGTATGTGACTTGAATTTTGTGCAAACAAAGGGCGGTAAAAAGTACTTTGTCACTTTTATCGATGAAAGCACAAGATTCAGTTAAGTGTATTTGCTGAGGAGCATAGCTGAAGCTATTGAGAGCTTTACACACTGAGAACGAAGTTGCAAATCAACTTGGCAAGGAAATCAAAAGAATCAGGAGTGATAGAAGTGGTGAATACGTTTCATCATTTGGTGAATATTGTTCTGTGCACGGAATTATTCACGAAACCATTGCTCCGTATTCTCCTCAACAAAATGGGATTGCTGAGTGCAAAGACCGAACGTTGAAGGAAATGATGAATGTCATGTTGACTAGTTCTGAGGTCTGGTTGACCTCAGAACTTGTGGGGGAAAGCCCTGCTTTCCGCGAACTACGTTCTGAACAAACTTCCTCACAGAATATTGGACAAGACACCATATGAGTTGTGGAAAGGTTATGTACCTTCCTACAAATATCTGAAAATGTGGGGGTGTCTTGCCAATTGCCAAGGTGATGGCTCCTAAACCTAAGAAGGTGGAATATGACCCAAAACTGTTGACTGTATATTCTTCGGATATGCTTGCAACAGTAGTGCGTATCGATTCTTGGTACACAAGTATGAGATTCCTGACATCAATCTGAATGTGATGATTGAGTCAAGGAATGCAATATTTTTGAAGAGACATTTCCTTGTAAAGAAAGACAAAGAAGAGAGTCTCTCAAAAAGAGCTGTTGATACTGTCAAGGACAGTGATAATGTTGACCAAGAGTCAGATCCAATTTTCTGACATATTTGTTAGAAAATGAGCCTCGAAGCTATAAAGAAGCAATGTCTTCTTTGGAGGCACCTCTGTGGAAAGAGGCGATTATCAGTGAGATTGATTCAATCCTACAGAACCATACTTGGGAGTTGGTTGATCTTCCTCCAGGTTGTAAGCCACTGGGCTACAATTGGAAAGATGAAAATGGATGGATCAATAGATAAGTACAAGGCGAGGTTTGTCATAAAAGATTATAGACAGAAAGAAGGCCTTGTTTACTTTGACACCTATCCACCAGTGATTCGTATCACATTAGTAGAATGCTTATAGCTATAGCAGCTATATTTGGTCTTGGAATACATCAAATGGATGTAAAGACGGCATTCTTGAATGGTGAATTGGATGAAGAGATTTACATGGAACAACCAGAAGGGTTTTGTGTTCCTGGACAAGAACAGAAGGTGTGCAAACTTGTAAAATCCTTGTATGGATTAAAACAAGCACCGAAACAATGGCATGAGAAATTTGACAAAGAAATGTTGTCAAGTGGGTTCAAAACCGATGAGTGTGATAAGTGTATATACACCAAATCAACTCAAGAATGATATGTCATTGTATGTCTCTATGTAGACGATATGCTGATAATTGGTAATAATCATGAGTTGATTCAGTTTACCAAGAAAGTGTTAACCAGCAAATTTGATATGAAAGATTTGGGAGTAGCTAACCTAACTCTTCCTCTATCAAAGAATACTGGCTTAAGCATATCGCAATTAGAGTATTCAAAGATCATCGGAAGTATGATGTATCTCACGAATTGCACACGAACTGATATCGCTCAAGCTGTGAATAGGCTTAGCAGATATACTAGCAATCCAGGACATAACCACTGGAAAGTCATAGTAAGTGTTTTGAGGTATAAGAAACTTCAAAATATGGGCTACATTACGAGAGATATCCTGCTGTTCTAGAGGGAAACAGCGATGCTGACTGGATATCTGATACAGTGGATTCCAAATCTACGGTTGGATTTGTTTTCACATTTGGTAATGCAGCCATGTCATGGAAATCCTCGAGGCAAACATGTGTTGCCCGGTCTACTATGGAATCTGAGTTCATAGCATTAGACAAAACATCGGAAGAAGCAGAATGGCTTAGAAACTTCCTGGAGGATATTCCTAGTTGGGCCAAACTGGTGCCAACGATTAGCATACATTGTGAAAGCCAATCGGCTATTGGGAGAGCCCAAAATACAATGTAGAATGGTAAGTCTCGACATATACGTCGGAGACATAATACCATAGGTCAACTGCTCTCAAGTAGCATAATATCGATCGATTATGTTGAGTCGAAGGAAAACCTAGCGGATCCACTAACTAAAGGTTTTCCTCGAGAGTAAGTTGAGAAGTCATCGAGGGGAATGGGCTTGAAGCCTATAATCTAAGAATTGTCACTGTGGAAACCCAACCTAGTTGACTGGAGATCCCAAGATCTAGGTTCAAAAGGGACAACAGAAACTTTGTGCAATTCAAAATGAGCACTGAAGAGTTTCGTACTCTTTCCCATTCCGATAATGACGCTGAGTGCTGTCTGTCATTGGTTAGGATAAGCTAAGGCTTTTAATGATCACTATATTAGGAGATGAGTCCTAATGGGGGTAAAGACAGATTACCTCTTCATAGCAGATCACCTATTTCAAGTAAGAAGTGAGGCCGCTTCCATGGGAACCTTTAAAGGCGGGTTACCCTAAAGTGCTTGATGAATCCAGGACCGTTGTTCAGGGCCAAAATGAACACAACCGTAGAACGGGAAAATGGTCAAATTAAAGCTGTGTGTTGGCAATTGTCTTGGTTTATACCAACGGCAGAACAGTTCAAGACTATGGGTCACTGGTTTGCCAAGTAAATCCGATTGTCACTCACTAGGAAAGGTTCAAGGCGAAAGCTACCTATTTCGATGCAGCTTTAGTTCATGGTAACTCTCTCAAGTGTCTCCTTGAATATTTGAAGAATTGTGGGGGATTGTTGGAAATCTTCTAAATATTCATTAAGGGTAGAATTGTCCTTTTTGAGGAATTGGGTGCTTGTGAGGGGTACAACCCTTTGGAGGGTTGCACCCCAACCCAAAGGGTGCCATATTGGCATCCTTACATGTCTTATATAAGGAGGCATTATACTCATTACAAAGGACAAGGGAAAATCCAAATATTGAAAGAGACATTTTGTTTTGTTTTTTGGTTTTGAGAGAGAGTTCCACCATTTCCTAGTTTGTATACTTGTCAAGGAGTGCTCCTTGGACAAGAAGGAACCAAGTTATCCTGGGAGGACATTGGCCAATTGCAAATCCGTAAAGCACCTGTGACGGGGCCAATAAGTTCTTAAGGACAGAGATCTTCTCGACTTGGATTGTTTCTATAATCTCAATTTACAGGTTTTGTCTTCAAGTTTTTCTGGTTTTAAGGTTTTGCATCTAGATCTACCTTTGGAAGTTTGATCCGTTTGATTTGCATGTTTATATTACTGTTTAATGACACCATATTTTCCAACACTTATCCCAACTAACCATACACAATGATTTCTTTTCAAGACAGCACCTAAAAAAAGTTTCTTATAATGCCTTCAATATTGCGACTATAGCTTTAGGCATTTTAAAATAGATAGAAAATAAAGTGGAATTGATGAAAATGAAGATTTCAAAATAGTTAACCTACCATCAAAGGATAAAAAAATTTTCTTTCAATTTCCCAATTTCAGGCTAAGTTTCTCAATCACCGGGATCCATAGAGACTTTCTTTTAGGGTTACCCCCAATCGGGAGACCCAGATATTTGAAAGGGTAATAAGATACCTTACAATTCAGGACCGATGTTGCACACTGAGCCTATTGAAATCACCATCAATACAGACAATAGAGCTCTGAAATTCCTTACAAGCACTATCAAGTAACAACTATACCCATGAGGGGGTGAATTGGGTAATTAAAAAATTAATGCTAAATTATAAATCTTATTTTTTTTTACCAACAATTGTAAAACACACTATTGATTCAAAATAAAAATTCCACATCTAAAGATAAGGGAAGAGAGATACAACACCGATTTTATAGTGGTTCGGCACAATCACTTGCCTATATCCACTATCTTCAAGCTCACTTGAAGGTTCCCTAGTTTCAATAAACCTACAACCAAGAGATTTTTTCACCAAGGCTTCTCTCAAGCCTTTTAAACCAACTCCACCCTTGAGATTACTCACAAATCACAGAAGGGATTTCACACAAGTGTTTTGGATAATAAAAGTTTGTGTTTACAACACTATTTGGATACTCACTAAGAAAAATACAAAGATTGAAGAGTGTGTGTGCTAACCAAATATATCTAAGCTCACTAAAATGTAAATGAAGATTTATGTAATGAGCTTATGAAATAATCAATACGATTTTTATTTAATCTCTGATTTTTGCTTTCAATAAAATGTTAAAATGTGTAAGTTGTAAGCACAAACGAATTTGGGGCTCAATATATAGTGAAGGTGTAAACTGCCCCAACAACTTTGTCTAAGACCGGTATGCCGGTCTAAAGAAGCTGGTATGTCGGTTTGCCAAGCATAATGGCCATATTATCGTTTTAAGATTCGAGCGTGATATCGGATTACTGACCGGTATGTAGGCCGGTATGCTGGTTGGCTAACCGATATACGAACCGGTATGGTATGTGCCGGTTTCTGAGAGTATGTAGAACATTTGGTCTCACCGGTAAGGACACTAGTATATTTCATGCTGGTTCCAGTAGCTATGCAAACCTCAGATAGACCGGTATGGTCCTTACTGGTTTCCAAGATGATGCAAAGCTGCTTAAAATAGAGCAGGGGCAACGGTATGTCGGTGTATGAGACCGGTATGTCAGTCTTAGTGTCAAAATACAGGATTTTAAGGTCTAAAAGCATTTTGTACATGAGCCTAATGCATTTACGTGAATGTGCATATATCATATGAGCTTATAGACTTAATTTAAGAACTCACTTATAAAAAAAAAAAAAAAGCCCTTAGCTAAAACCAAACAAGAATTTCTTCGTTTTCGCTCTAGTCTTCACATCCATTGCTGGTCACCACCAATGTACTTCGACATCTTCTTATAATATCCAATAACGCGAGTCAAAGACTTCTAGTATTGCATCATCAAAATCCATCTTGAGAATATGTCACTAACAATCTTTCCCTTTTTGATGATGGCAACCTTTAAAACTTGTGAACTTTGAGTGTTCCAAATTTATTGATGATTTTGTTCCCCCTTAATATTACTCTCTCTCAATATGTGATTGTCTTCAAGATAGCTCTATAAAACTTAGACAAACACATTAGTACAAATTTACTCCCTCTTAATAGAAGAGTGATGGTTTAAAAGTTTTAATCTCATTCATATGATTTCTCCTCCTTTGATATTATCAAAAAGGATGAAGAAGTAAAAATTTAGTCCTTTGAGATACCAAACAATATATGTATCAAAAAATTATTAACATGCACACATGGTATTTCAAAAGTGTTCATAAGCATGTGCAAATAGTCATTGAAATTAGTAACATACATGCATTTCATTGCAAAGAAAGAGTAACAACAGAGTAGTAAACATATACATAGACGGCCAAAATACATCCAAAATATGTAGGCCAAAGTCAAACTAAAGATCCCATGGAAGGGTATCGATCTTCTTTTCCTACGACTCTAAGCGTTGTCTCTAATCGTCAAGGCTCTGCTTTTGAGTATTAAACCTCTATTCCACAAGATTGCTGAGGTAAGTGATAGATGTGGAAAGGTTGGTGGAGAGAGTGCTTATGCTATATGCGAGAGAATCAAGTCTAGCCATGAGAGATTGTGTTGCTCGTCCGTAGATGGCCTAGAACTCGATGGTTTTGCTGCTTCAGCTGCCTCAATTACTTCTTTCTCATCAGAATCATTGATGCCTATAATCCTCGGTCGCATAGAGTTGGAGGCTTTAGGAGCTTTGTTCTTGGTCTTCATAGGTTAAACGCCATCTAATTTCTCCCACTATTTTGCATGAACTGTGGCCAAAGTGATTCACCGGCGAGGAGAAATAAGGAAGGATGGCTCATCATTGGCGATCAGAATATGATATTTTAGAAGAATTTTGGTGATCAGAGAGCCGTAGGGAAGACTCTGTCGGGGATGATATCGGGCGATTCACATGTTTTGACAAACACGATACCCTATATCTAGGGGAATGCAAAGCCCTAAGGAACCTATGACCCATATATCTAACAGGTTGACTGTATCAATGTGGCCATTACGAGGAAGAATGATAGATTGAATGATTTCAGTAAAAACTTTGGTAACTCCCCGATAATCCCGATGATTACTAGTTCTGGATGGCATAATACATGATGTAAATCATATTCAAACAAGTAAATGCTCATGAAATATCTTTTGGGACATTCGGAAAATTCCTTACAGTTCCGATGCAGAACTTAGCTTATGTTCTTTCCCAAACATCCCTTAGTATTTGGATCATACATTTTTCAGATGATCTTCGATATTTATGAACTTTATATCGTCGGAAAGCTAAGACCGAGACCTACAACGTCTGTGTTGAATATTTTTCCAAATTCGAATCAGAAGTAGGTCAAATATTAAGATTTTCGTTACTGCTATCGTAGAATTCCGGAAGAGACTAGACTTTGAGTGATGTGGCTCAATCATAGCCACCCATTCATAATAAAAAAATCAATCCCTTTGCCTAAAAAAATGACACTATTCCCTCATCTTCCTAAGGGCCAAAAAATGTGAGAAGCCTAGAAATTTCTTCTTCAAATTTCTTCATCTTTCAACACCATTATTGAAGGTTTAGGTGATAATCTCAAGCTTATTCCTCAAGTGGGTTGACCGGCGTAAACACACACGTATAACACAAGCGCACATATCGTTCAAGTAGTATAAAAATATTGATCCTACAATGACTTAATTCCTACTGTTGTTATTAATTATTGATACTATTTATTTACATGTATCTAATTATAGGGAGAAGAGAATGATTGCTTTTGTTGGTTGAATGTGGATTTGATAAATAAAATACTTAAAGACACAAAAGAAAATACTAAGGAAAATAACAAAAGACTCAAAGATCTAGGGTTGTGACTCCACACAATATTATTATAAAGATGAATTGATTCTCTTATGTGTGTGTAATAAATTAGTTTGCTAACCTGGAACACGAAGCTATGCAAAAGCCTCTATCGATGGTCAGATGCAAATACCCAGTATAACTCAATTGAACCATATGTCTATGTCAACCAAATTACCTGGATTCATTAAGTTCAAATTCCAATTATGGATACCCCCGCCCGACAGGTATATATCTATCCTGTAAGGAAATCTATTAAAGGGTTATCTATCCTCAAGGAAGATCGTGAGCTATTGAATCTAAGGTTGAAACCTAAAATCTCTTCGTCAAGTTCATTTTAAGTTTACCACATCAATCTTATTGATGATCAAACAACAAGAAGCATTAAGCTTAATACTCAATAAACAAACTAAAGAATTACCCAATATATAATTAAATCAATTATTAAGCCTATTAATATTGTGTTTCATCACTTCCCTAAATAAAAATAAAATGATGGGGTTAGATGATCCACATTTAATATTTCCTATCTAGGAATCTCACTTATTATAATATATAAATTATTTTCTATTCTGCTTTCTCAGTAATTAATAATGTTAAACATTTAAAACCAGCCATATAGGCGGTAAATCATTTTATATTTAACCCGACCATATAGGCGGTAATAAAGTCTGACATTAATTAATCCGATCTATTTATAATTTATAAATTATAATTAAGTGAGATTTACCTAGATAATTATATTAAATGTTTCACCTTTTTACCCCAGCGGAAATTTAACTACAAAACATAAAGAAAATAAAAAAAAATATTGAAATTAAAATTAAAAATAAAAATACATAAATTAATTATTTAATTATAATTACAAAATAGATGTTATCCTATGAAATAAGGGAAAAAATCCCAAGGAAATCACGAGGAACATGAGTTGCAAATGAGCTCAATATATAGGCATCTGATCGGTCACACGTCGCGACGCGTAATTCCTTCTTGCGTAGCGACGCGAGGCTGTGTTGAACGGTCAAACGCTGTTTGACTTTGACTGTTGACGCGGATTTCGTCGGCCCAATAGGATTTCGACACGTGGCACACAGTAAGATCAGTCCAATGACATCCTGACACATGGCAGAAGGTGATTCGCGGATGATTCGGTCCATTCAGATGGTGACACGTGTCACGCGGAGTGTCGGCACCATAGGATTGCGACACGTGTCACGGCACATGTTAGCACATCTTCTGTGATGATGACACGTCGCACGGCGCATATTAGCAAGTCAAATTTCTCAGATATTGACACGTGTCCCCAGCGCAGGTTAGCAGAATGTGGCGCGAGTTAGACGTCGTGACGCGGGCAGCGCATCGCGACGCCAAAATTACCAAAATACCCTTTTGTCATTTGTTTCACTGTTTTGGCCCCAAATTGCTTCCAATGCTTCCCAAACTTTATTTATCTGCAAAATAACAATAAAACACATCAAAACGTTCACAAAACTCAAGAAACTATACAAAATATTAGGTCAAATGAGTGAGAAATAGTGATCATTGGTAAGCTTCTAACTCTCTTTCTTTCATTATTTTTCAGTTTGGGTAAAGGAGTTAGAGCCTTAAATTCACACCTTGGATGTCCTATAATTTGAAGTGGCTCAATTGACTTTGAAAGTGTTGTTAGCATGCATTATAGGAAGTGTTTTGATAGTAATAGCATATAATGGAGTCTCTATATGTATAAATGAGTTGAGGGAATTGTATGTTGTGATTTGATGATATTTGCATATGATGTTGTGTTTGGGATTGACTTTGGCTCTTGAATATAGATATTGAAGTTTAAAGAATTGTCTATATAAATGTGTTTGTATGATGGTGTTGGAATTGCATTTGGAAATTGGCTTTGGAGAAATTAATGAAGGCCTGAAATCTGTCTAGCGTCGCTGAGCTTGATGTTGCTCTTTGGAATGGATGATTCTAGTGTAAGCGTCGCGACGCCAAGGGCTAGCGTCGTGACGCGGATGACAGAGGAAGCTCACTATCTTATTCTGATTGGTGGACGTCGCGACTCGCAGTATTTAGTGTCACGACGCGTATGAGAGTCGCGATGTGGAAACATATGATGCTCACCGGTTCAGTTGCATGAGTGAGCGTCACGACGCCCAAAGGATAGAGTCGCAACGCGTGACCAGAATTTCCCTGAACCAGATTTAGTTCATTCCAATTTCACCCTAGCATGTTAGAGGCCACCCTAAGGGTCTTGTATTAGCTCATATACATACATTACGATATAAGTATGATACGTCTTGTAGTGATAGCAAGTACTTGAATTGATAAACTTAGCCTAATTCCGAACTATATTCCTCAGCCCATTTTCTAATCAAGATTATCAATTATAGATCATCGTAGGAACCATAATTTCCTTCGGCAATGTGAGTAATGCAAGCCAGATTCCAAATCAATTAGTGGAACATTCTCTCTAAATGTATTTACTTACATGTTTTGATACCGGACTTACTTTTTAAGCATATAGGGCGTTAGTCAGATTTTACTTCAGTTGTTTTAAGAAAGGACATGTTTCTAATAGATAATTTTTATTACAGATGTTTTATAATTAAGGGTATGTTAAAAAGAATGACTTCAAAAGCTTGAGATTTACGATTTCTCGAGGCATAGGGAAAAATCCATCTCAGTATGTAACTTAACTCAGATGTGGAATTGACGGATTCAAATATCGTGTGCACACGCAGCTCAGGACTAAGGATGATTGATGCCCCTAGATCCCAGATTTTGATTCTGGAGGGTAGCATAGATCCAAACCCCCGACTCCAGATTTATGGCTTGGGGGACAGCGAGACGTAACGCCCCAAGACCACCAGATATTTGCGTACTTAGGGACGCTCCTAAGTGCTAGATTATGCGTATTGGGGGACGGCGATACGTAACGCCCTCATGCGCTAGATATACAGATACAGAGTTTTTAGATATAGAATTTTTCAGAAATGATTTTTAGAAATTGATTTCTAGTAACAGAATTTCTCAGAAGAGATGAGTTTTATAAAAGAGTTTTCAGAAAAGCTTTTAAGAAGAGTTGAGTTTCAGATAAGAAAAAGATTTTAGAAAAGAATATTTTCTGTGAGGTTTTCAGTTTTTGGAACTATGAATTTTCAGAAAGAATCATTTTTTGTTTTAATTGTCCACTCACTAGATCGTTCAAATGATCTAACCCCCCACTCCCAATGTTTCTGTTTTACAAGTTTACCCGGAGGACGAGCTCGGGATGATGGATACTGATGGTAGTCACTAGGGTGTTGAGTCCACCAGATCAAGTCAAATGAGAGAGTCCAGTCATAGTAGAAAAGAAGTTATATAATAGTCATTGGTATTGTATCGGTCGTTGTATAAGTTAAAATGTTTATGAATAAAGTTGTAAGGGAAAGTATTCTTGGGTATATGGTTATCTATATTGAGTTGCATTTCATGTTGTTGATGTAGGGGTTGGTGCTCAGAGCGCCAATTCCCGGTTGTATTTTTGTTAAATACTTCTGTAAAACGTTATTATCAGTAATAAATATGCAGTTTCTATAATATAATCTAATCTTTTATATGGTAAAGACGTAATGACCTAGAATGATTAGTCATGGTACATTGCAAAAGCGTCACAACGGACATTGAGAAGTATCATGACGTTGTCATTCTCAGACAGTTCCTGGTCAAGGTTTACACTACTTGGTCAGTATAGTAAACCCGTTGAGACCGGTACATGTCGTATACTGGAATATATGATTCCAATGGTTTCTCAAAGAACCATTAGTCTTGGAGACTAGTATAGACGTGTAGGTGTTTATAGCGGATAAACACTGAACGACTCACCGAAGATTCTTAATGGATGGTACACCAGCGTCAATAAGAATCTTCTTGGGTTGAGTAGCACTTGTGATTCTTAGACTTGAGATGCCATTGTGGGCACATGAGACATCTTCTACACTTAGACGGCAGTCACGTCACCGATCTATTTAGATCAGACCTCCGCCTGTTCGTTGGGTGTAGATAGATCCTCAGGGTGTCCTATGTGTATCAAGATAGGATCCGTCAGTTCTGTGTACCAGAGCATAGGTAGTCCATATGATTAGCAATCAGATAAAACCATGGGCCCGTGGTAAGTTTAGAAGCTAGTTCTAAACATTCTTTTTGAGATTGCTAATAGAATAGTCGACTGGATAATCCCGATAGAGATTTGACGTTTACATCTATATCTCTGGGATTTATCCGGATACCTGTGACGGAGGAATATACATTTGCCATGACCTCGACCTGTATGGTTCAGCGAGATTATCCGTGATCGTCATAATCTACGGGTGGATAGATTATGGACACGAAATTAGATTTCGTGACGGATATACCTGAACCTAGAGAGTCTCAATAATGAAACATACTCGTTGAGCACTAGAGCAACATAAATAAATAATATTGATTATTTATAAAGTCGTTTAATGGTTAAACGCAAGATACATGCTAAAGAGACTAGATAGTCATTTCCTAATTATTGTGTATTTACATTTAATACTTGATTAATTTAAATACACATTAATTAATAGTCAAAATGAGTTATTTGACTTATTTCCTAAATGAATATATGTTTTTAATATTTAATGTAAATATTTACATATATTTAATATATTTGTATTTGATTAATTAATTAATTATTTAATTGTTAAATGATTAAATTAATTAAAATATAAATATCTTATGTTAGGATAATTAAAGTAAATGACATTAGTTGCATTTGTTGACCAAATAAATATCTAATAAAGTATATAAGATATTTGTGCAAGTTGACATTATGATAATTGAAATGAAATTGAAATTACAATTTCTTGAATTTGGCTAGATTTTCGGCCAAGGTGTAAATGTTGCAAGTATAAATTGTTTTCATTTCATTTAATTTTAACCTAATACACTTTCACAAAACAAAACACCATTGAAGAAGCTTAGAGAAGCTTGAGAAAGAAAGAAAAATCCAAAGGAAGCTTGATTTTAGTAAGTTTTTCCAACTTACTATTAGTAAGGAAATTGTTCCTTAGGATCTAGGCTTCAATGTATGATATCTTTAGGTTATTTCTTTCTTTGTTCTTTGTGGTTTTTGTTGATGATGGAAGTTTGGTGAAATTGTAAAGCATGTATGATGAAGAAGTTTGTAACTAGTGTAGTTGTAAACATTCTTTTAAGGTTTTTGAAACCATGTTGCTATTCTAGAGTTGTTGACCCACTCTTAAATGACCTAGATTTGATCTTGAGTTGTTTCATTGTGTTGAGAGACTTGGATGGATGGAAGAATGATGATTGAAGTAATTGATTTAATGTATTTGGTCTAATTTGTCCAATTTGAGGAAATTGAAAAATTAGGGTTTTTAACTAATTCCAAATTTTGGGGTTTTCATATATGTTGAGCATTTGGGTGTGTATATGATGCATGCAAAGTTTCATGTTGATTGGATTTCATTTGGATGAGTTTTGAAGCATGAAATGACCAAATGGTCAATTTGGACACAAAGGTGCTCTCGGCTTGGATGAGGAAAATTGGGGATTTTGGTTGCTTGGTGTTTTGATGTTTTGAACATCATAAGTTCATCTTAGAAATGATTTAGAATCATTCAAAATTGATTGGATCAATTTCGGACTAAAACGGACAAAAATACAAAGCAAGGGTATTCGGTAAATTCACCTAAAAATGTTTTATTGAATTTATTTTCATAATTTGATTATTGGAATGTTAAATAAATATGTTTATTTAATTAATCCGAGAAAATGTTTTGAAATCTGAAAATCGGATTTTCACCGCTTCCGCTGCGTTACCGGATTCACCCCCTAAATATTACCCTTCAAAATGGTATCAGAGCGAGTCTGATTCTAGGCCACCTATAATGATTAGCCTTCATTGAATCAATGTTTAATCATGTTTTCTTGACTTTGTGCATGCTTATTAGGATCTAAACTGATTAGATTTAGGGTGTATGACACTTAGCGGAAAATCCCTAATAATAAGGTTTAAATGTAATTATGTAATTGATGCATGTTATATGGTCCGTCTTGTCAATACGGTTTATGAATATTCTTTGTGACTACATCCGAGACCGTGCCTCTGCTGTGAGGAGTGTAGCCGATAAAGATTTATTTATACCGGATGTATATCAGATACTAGATAAATTCAAGTAAAAGCGGAATTCTGAACGTGCCCTAGCTGTCAGGATTACGTAAGTAACTTGAGTTTATCATTGGCGAGTTTAACCTTGGTACGTCTCCTTGTGGGCCTGCCTTCGCAGCGACAACGAGAAAAACAGGACCAGGATACTTAGGAGTCATTAGTGAATGATTGACAAATGAGTTGTCTACCTGATGAATATACGTAGGCGAGACCGTGCCTCTGCTGTGAGCCGAAATATATTCACGGGATCCACTTTTCACTATTAGTATTTAATTTAATTATTAAATATTTGTATTCTGTTTTGGGATTACAGTATTGCATGATTTAGTGGGAGGGGCATATTAGATTAAAAATCCATGATCTAGTTTATGCTTTTGATATTATATGAAACTGCTTAATTTCTGCTAACCGTTTTTTTCGTGATATATGATAGATTGGCGATGGCGGGACAATCCACAAATCAGTTTGCGCGTATGCTTGATGCGAACAAACTGAAAGGCGCTGAGAACTTTGCAGACTGGGAATTGGATTTGAGGATTGTCCTCGATTCCGAAAAGCTGGGTTATGTTCTTGAGGGTCCGTTGCCCCTTGCAGTGGGTGAGGATGCTTCGGAGGAGGAACGCCAAGTTTTTGAAACTTGGAAGGATGATGATTTAAGGGTTAAATCATACATCCTTAGTTCACTGTCTCCGAAACTCAAGCAACAGTACTATGGTATGTTAGATTCCTATAGTATGATGACGCGATTGAGACAATCGTTGAGAACCAGGAACAAGTTATTGTTCACAAAGTCGCCATGGAACTGTTCCATGCGCGTCTGGATGAGGGGCAGAGTGTCAGCCCACATGTTCTTCAGATGATCGATTTGATCGATCAATTGAGGCAACATAATCTCATCTGAATGACATTCTCGGTAGGAGTGTCATTCTTGGTTCACTGCCAGCTTCATTTCGCCAGTTCGTGATGTACTTCAACATGCACGGGACTGTCTGTACCTACCAGGAGCTACATAGGATGTTGCTCACGGCAGAAGAGGACCTTAAGAAGGGAGTACCGACTCGCCCTCCTAGAACTACTTCTCTTTCGGCTTCTTCCCAAGGATGGTCCAAGGGAAAGAACAAGAAAGGCAAGAAGAAGAGAAGAAGGCTTTTGGTCCTCAACAACAGGCGAAGATTGCAAAGCCCAAAAGGGCTTCTGAAGACAAATGCCACCACTGCGGCAAAGTTGGGCACTGGAAAAGGAACTGTCCTGATTACATTGCCCAAGTGAGGAGAGACAGAGCTTCTACATCAGGTACTTTTATTTTTCCAGTTATTGATTTATCTTTGGCTTGTGAAGCCGTTACATCCAGCTGGATTTTAGATTCTGCTTGTCCCATTCACATTTGCAATTCGTTGCAGGTGCTGAAGGAAAGTAGAAAGGAAGCCTGGAGATGCAGTTGCGATTCGGGAGTGGAGACTCTTTGGATGCAGTTGCAGTGGGAGTATGCGAGATCTCATTGCCGAATGGGACACTTTTGTTATATGACTGTCATTTTGTACCGGGATGTGTCGCTAATATTATATCACTTTTTGTATTAGACAGAAGGCTTTTGTATTAATATTAAGAATAGTTCTTTGTATTTATATGATAAAAATAATATTCAGATCCTTAGTTGTCCAAACCAGCATGGTCATTATACATTGCAAACTTCAAAAGATATATTAATACTGGAGTTAATAAACGTAGTTTACCTGTAATTAATAATACTGAACTTTGGCATATGAGACTTGGTCACATTGGCGTTAAACGCCTTACCCAATTGGTTAGGAATGGTTTGATATCAGATCTTACCATTGAATCCTATCCAACTTGTGAATCCTGTATTCAGGGTAAGATGACCAAAGCCCCATTTTCTGGTGTTGGACACCGCGCCACTAACTTACTGGAACTCGTACATTCTGATGTATGTGGTCCACTAAGTCAAACTGCTCACAGTGGTTATTCGTACTTCGTTACCTTTACCGATGATTTATCACGGTACGGTTATGTGTATTTGATGCGACATAAATCGGAAACCTTTGAAAAGTTCAAAGAGTTCCGAAATGAAGTAGAAAAACAAACTGGTAAATATATTAAATGCCTTCGATCAGATCGAGGCGGTGGTGAATATATGAGTGGTGAGTTCATGGATTATGAAGGAGAATGGGATTCTCGCTCAATATACTCCTCCAGGTACACCACAGCACAATGGTGTATCTGAAAGGAGAAATCAGACTTTATTGGATATGGTCCGATCGATGTTGAGTTTCACAGATTTGCCCTATTACTTATGGGGTTACTCTCTCTTAACAGCCGCACATCTTTTGAATAAGATTCCTTCAAAGGCTGTTCCTACGACACCGTATCAGATATGGTTCGGTAGGAGACCGAATCTTAATTATATTAAGGTTTGGGGTTGTCCTGCCTATGTCAGGGTAACTCAGCAAAGTAAGCTTTCGCCTCGAGGGCAAAAGTTTAGGTTTGTTGGATATCCCTCGAACACGAGGGGATATCTGTTCTATGATACCGAGCATCGAAATGTGTTCGTAGCTCGCTTCGCAAAATTTCTAGAAGTAGATTTTTGTCAGAAGGTGGTGATCATAGACAGGTTGAGCTTGATGAAGTCCAACCTGAAAACAACGAACCAACGGAGGAACCTGAAGTTCAAGTAGATGAAGGACCTTCAACACACACACTCCGTAGGTCGGAAAGGGTATCTAGACCTCCTGAACGCTTGTATTTGATACAAGAAAAGAGTCTGGATGTTCTCTTAGTTGAAGAGACAGATCCTTTCACCTATAGAGAATCGATGTTGGACATCGACTCCGTGAAATGGCAAAGTGCCATGAAATCCGAGATAGACTCAATGCATGAAAATCAAGTTTGGGACTTGATTCCGCTTCCCGAAGGAATTGTTCCTATCGGTTGTAAATGGGTTTACAAGAGGAAGCGGGGCCTGACGGTAAGGTTGAAACTTACAAGGCCCGACTGGTAGCAAAAGGTACACGCACAGCGCTGCCTGGCGTCGACTACGATGAAACTTTTTCGCCGGTAGCAATGCTTAAGTCTATCCGGATTTTGCTTTCTATAGCTGCGTATCATGACTACGAGATTTGGCAAATGGATGTCAAAACGGCTTTTCTAAATGGATTTCTTGATGAAGAAATCTATATGGAACAGCCGGAAGGTTTCACATCCAGCGAAACCTCGGGTATGGTATGTAAGCTTAAGAAGTCCATTTATGGACTTAAACAAGCTTCACGAAGTTGGAATCTTCGATTCGATGAGATTATTAGATCGTCTGGTTTTCTCAAGAATTCGGAAGAATCCTGTGTGTATCAGAAGGCCAGTGGGAGCATGGTCGTATTTTTAGTCCTATATGTTGATGACATCCTAATCATTGGGAATGATTTAGGTATGTTGCAAAGCGTCAAAGCGTACCTCTGTAAGAATTTCTCCATGAAGGACCTGGGAGAAGCTTCCTATGTTTTAGGGATAAAACTCTATAGAGATAGACAAAGGAGGCTGATTGGGTTATCCCAATCAACGTACGTAGATAAGATCTTGGAACGGTATAGTTTTGGTAACTGTAAGACAGCAAACATACCGTTCAGACATGGGATTCATCTTTCTAAGAAGATGTGTCCACAAACAGAAGATGAGAAGGTTAGAATGTCTAACCAACCTTATGCTTCGTGTTTGGGTAGCATAATGTATGCCATGTTATGTACGAGGCCTGATATCAGTTTCGCTGTTAGCGTAACTAGTCGATATCAGTCCAATCCAGGTAATGACCATTGGATGGCCATTAAACATATCCTAAAGTATCTTAAAGGTACTAAGGATAAGTTAATATATATGGAGGAAACGAACTGCAGGTTAATGGGTATACAGACTCCGATTTCCAATCGGATCCCGATGATAGAAAGTCTACATCTGGATTTGTCTTTACCCTTAACGGAGGTGCAGTTTGTTGGAAGAGTTCCAAACAGGGATCGACAGCTGATTCCACCACTGAGGCGGAATATATTGCAGCTTCTGAAGCTGCAAAAGAGGCTGTGTGGATAAAGAATTTTATCACAGAATTGGGAGTTGTCCCAAGTATCGAGAATGCGATTCCGTTATACTGTGATAATACTGGAGCCATTGCGCAAGCAAAGGAACCGAGGGCGCATCAGAAGTCGAAGCATGTGGAACGCAAGTACCACATCATTCGAGAGATCGTGTCGCGAGGGGATATTGTCGTGTGCAAGGTACCGAGTGAAGACAATGTAGCAGACCCGCTGACGAAGGCCATACCTCCGAAGTTGTTTGATAAACACGTGGAGTCGATGGGTATTAGATACAATCGATATTGGCACTAGAGCAAGTGGGAGATTTTGTAGGGGTTGGTGCTCAGAGCGCCAATTCCCGGTTGTATTTTTGTTAAATACTTCTGTAAAACGTTATTATTAGTAATAATATATGCAGTTTCTATAATATAATCTATCTTTTATATGGTAAAGACGTAATGACCTTAGAATGATTAGTCATGGTACAGTTGCAAAAGCGTCGCAACGGACATTGAGAAGTATCATGACGTTGTCATTCTCAGACAGTTCCTGGTCAAGGTTTACACTACTTGGTCAGTATAGTAAACCCGTTGAGACCGGTACATGTCGTATACTGGAATATATGATTCCAATGGTTTCTCAATGAACCATTAGTCTTGGAGACTAGTATAGACGTGTAGGTGTTTATAGCGGATAAACACTGAACGACTCACCGAAGATTCTTAATGGATGGTACACCAGCGTCAATAAGAATCTTCTTGGGTTGAGTAGCACTTGTGATTCTTAGACTTGAGATGCCATTGTGGGCACATGAGACATCTTCTACACTTAGACGGCAGTCACGTCACCGATCTATTTAGATCAGACCTCCGCCTGTTCGTTGGGTGTAGATAGATCCTCAGGGTGTCCTATGTGTATCAAGATAGGATCCGTCAGTTCTGTGTACCAGAGCATAGGTAGTCCATATGATTAGCAATCAGATAAAACCATGGGCCCGTGGTAAGTTTAGAAGCTAGTTCTAAACATTCTTTTTGAGATTGCTAATAGAATAGTCGACTGGATAATCCCGATAGAGATTTGACGTTTACATCTATATCTCTGGGATTTATCCGGATACCTGTGACGGAGGAATTATACATTTGCCATGACCTCGACCTGTATGGTTCAGCGAGATTATCCGTGATCGTCATAATCTACGGGTGGATAGATTATGGACACGAAATTAGATTTCGTGACGGATATACCTGAACCTAGAGAGTCTCAATAATGAAACATACTCGTTGAGCACTAGAGCAACATAAATAAATAATATTGATTATTTATAAAGTCGTTTAATGGTTAAACGCAAGATACATGCTAAAGAGACTAGATAGTCATTTCCTTAATTATTGTGTATTTACATTTAATACTTGATTAATTTAAATACACATTAATTAATAGTCAAAATGAGTTATTTGACTTATTTCCTAAATGAATATATGTTTTTAATATTTAATGTAAATATTATACATATATTTAATATATTTGTATTTGATTAATTAATTAATTATTTAATTGTTAAATGATTAAATTAATTAAAATATAAATATCTTATGTTAGGATAATTAAAGTAAATGACATTAGTTGCATTTGTTGACCAAGATAAATATCTAATAAAGTAGTTTATAAGAATTTGTGCAAGTTGACATTTGATAATTGAAATGAAATGAAATTACAATTTCTTGAATTTGGCTTAGATTTTCGGCCAAGGTAGGTGTAAATGTTGCAAGTATAAATTGTTTTCATTTCATTTAATTTTTAACCTAATACACATTTCACAAAAGCAAAACACCATTGAAGGAACTTAGAGAAAGCTTTGAGAAGAAAATCCAAAGGAAGCTTGATTTTAGTAAGTTTTTCCAACTTACTATTAGTAAGGAAATTGTTCCTTAGGATCTAGGCTTCAATGTATGATATCTTTAGGTTATTTCTTTCTTTGTTCTTTGTGGTTTTTGTTGATGGAAGTTTGGTGAAAGTGTAAAGCATGTATGATGATGGAAGTGTAACTAGTGTAGTTGTAAACATTCTTTTAAGGTTTTTGAAACCATGTTGCTATTCTAGAGTTGTTGACCCACTCTTAAATGACCTAGATTTGATCTTGTTGAGTGTTTCATTGTGTTGAGACTTGAATTGGATGGAAGAATGATGATTGAAGTAATTGATTTAATGTATTTGGTCTAATTTGTCCAATTTGAGGAAATGGTGAAAAATTAGGGTTTTTAACTAATTCCAAATTTGGGGGTTTTCATATATGTTGAGCATTTGGGTGTGTATATGATGCATGCAAAGTTTCATGTTGATTGGATTCATTTGGATGAGTTTTGAAGCATGAAATGACCAAATGGTCAATTGGACACCAAGAGGTGCTCTCGGCTTTGGATGAGGAAATTGGGGTTTTTGGTTGCTTTGGTGTTTTGATGTTTTGAACATCATAAGTTCATCTTAGAAATGATTTATAATCATTCAAAATTGATTGGATCAATTTCGGACTAAAACGGACAAAAATACAAAGCAATGGTATTTCGGTAAATTCACCAAAAATGTTTTATTGAATTTATTTTCATAATTTGATTATTGGAATGTTAAATAAATATGTTATTTAATTAATCCGAGAAAAAGTTTTGAAATCTGAAAATCGGATTTTCACCGCTTCCGCTGCGTTACCGGATTCACCCCCTAAAATACCCTTCAAAATGGTATCAGAGCGAGTCTGATTCTAGGCCACCTATAATGATTAGCCTTCATTGAATCAATGTTTAATCATGTTCTTGACTTTGTGCATGCTTATTAGGATCTAAACTGATTAGATTTAGGGTGTATGACACTTAGCGGAAAATCCCTAATAATAAGGTTTAAATGTAATTAAGTTGTATGATGCATGTTATATGGTCCGTCTTGTCAATACGGTTTATGAATATCTCTTTGTGACTATATCCGAGACCGTGCCTCTGCTGTGAGGAGTGTAGCCGATAAAGATTTATTTATACCGGATGTATATCAGATACTAGATAAATTCAAGCGAAAGCGGAATTCTGAACGTGCCCTAGCTGTCAGGATTACGTAAGTAACTTGAGTTTATCATTGGCGAGTTTAACCTTGGTACGTCTCCTTGTGGGCCTGCCTTCGCAGCGACAACGAGAAACGGCCAGGACCGGGTACTACTAGGAGTCATTAGTGAATGATTGACAAATGAGTTGTCTACCTGATGAATATACGTAGGCGAGACCGTGCCTCTGCTGTGAGCCGAAATATATTCATGGGATCCACTTTTCACTATTAGTATTTAATTTAATTATTAATATTTGTATTCTGTTTTGGGATTACAGTATTTCATGATTTAGTGGGAGGGGCATATTAGATTAAAAATCCATGATCTAGTT
The DNA here is from genome assembly GCA_019454045.1 of Zanthoxylum bungeanum. Lineage (NCBI taxonomy): Eukaryota > Viridiplantae > Streptophyta > Magnoliopsida > Sapindales > Rutaceae > Zanthoxylum > Zanthoxylum bungeanum. Next base: position 132,163 of record SKCR01006526.1, read on the forward strand.
TATGCTTTTGATATTATATGAAACTGCTTAATTTCTGCTAACCGTTTTTCGTGATCTATATGATAGATTGGCGATGGCGGGACAATCCACAAATCAGTTTGCGCGTATGCTTGATGCGAACAAACTAAAGGCGCTGAGAACTTTGCAGACTGGGAATTGGATTTGAGGATTGTCCTTGATTCCGAAAAGCTGGGGGTTATGTTTTGAGGGTCCGTTGCCCCTTGCAGTGCGGGTGCGGATGCTTCGGAGGAGGAACGCCAAGTTTTTGAAACTTGGAAGGATGATGATTTAAGGGTTAAATCATACATCCTTAGTTCACTGTCTCTGAAACTCAAGCAACAGTATTATGGTATGTTAGATTCCTATAGTATGATGACGCGATTGAGACAATCGTTTGAGAACCAGGAACAAGTTATTGTTCACAAAGTCGCCATGGAACTGTTCCATGCGCGTCTGGATGAGGGGCAGAGTGTCAGCCCACATGTTCTTCAGATGATCGATTTGATCGATCAATTGAGGCAACATAATCTCATCTTGAATGACATTCTCGGTAGGAGTGTCATTCTTGGTTCACTGCCAGCTTCATTTCGCCAGTTCGTGATGTACTTCAACATGCACGGGACTGTCTGTACCTACCAGGAGCTACATAGGATGTTGCTCACGAAGAGGACTTAAGAAGGGAGTAGTCCACGACTCGCCCTCCTAGAACTACTTCTCTTTCGGCTTCTTCCCAAGGATGGTCCAAGGGAAAGAACAAGAAAGGCAAGAAGAAGAAGAAGGCTTTTGGTCATCAACAACAGGCGAATATTGCAAAGCCCAAAGGGGCTTCTGAAGACAAATGCCACCACTGCGGCAAAGTTGGGCACTGGAAAAAGGAACTGTCCTGATTACATTGCCCAAGTGAGGAGAGACAGAGCTTCTACATCAGGTACTTTTATTTTTCCAGTTATTGATTTATCTTTGGCTTGTGAAGCCGTTACATCCAGCTGGATTTTAGATTCTGCTTGTCCCATTCACATTGCAATTCGTTGCAGGTGCTGAAGGAAAGTAGGAAACTGAAGCCTGGAGAGATGCAGTTGCGATTCGGGAGTGGAGACTCTTTGGATGCAGTTGCAGTGGGTAGAGTGTTGCGGTCTTGTATACGCAGTATGTTCACGATACCCGTATGCGAGGCACTACCTCTTTAGTATCTGATCCTCGAGTACGTCCTCAAGTCCTATAGACAGGTTAGTAAGCATTCCCAAAGCTATCTGAATTCGTTCCTAACAAAGTAACCATAATCTTTGCTCTAGTAAGAATTATTCCGTAATCATTCTGGTTTACTTCCAGAAGATCAAAACAAGCTATGAAACTAGATAGTGAATACCCAGGAATATCTACCCAAAATAGTAAAAAGGAGAAAGAGAAAGCTAGAAAAAAAGTACAGAAAAATGTATAAATACTTAAGCAGCCAGAGGTAAGAAGAGATGGAGATACAGAATTAGATAGATAAGAACATGCTAGAACTTATAGTAGAAAAGAAAATAGAATAAGCCCAAACGAGAGTGAAACATCGAGTATACCTAAGTGAGGTTTTTTCCCTCCAAGTAAGATTTCTTTCCTTCTCAGAAAATTCCTTCAGGTCGATCCAATAGCCTTCGAGTACCTCATATAGATAGCAAGTTCCCCGAGTGACGTAGGATAGCCAGAAAGATAAAAGAAGTCATAAATCAGGATTAGACGTGTGAGTTCCAATAGACAAAAGATACCAAAGAGGATATAGAGATTCTAAATCCCTAAACCCATGCCCGCAAGCAAACAAATAAAGGTCGTAAGGAAAGATGATTAGTTTCCTCAGCCAAGAAACTCGACATAGATACGGCCCTAAGTTATCCAAATTCTCTGTGATACCGATTAAGGAAGTTGTCTTGGCGGAGCCTATCTCATACCTACCTTACATGAGTAATAGACTCTACTAGGACACAGAGTACCAGAACAAGGACATCAACATACGTTGAGATGAGAAACTCCTACCCTATTTTTTACTAGTATATATAAATATAATTGTAAGGAAATCCGATAATGGTATATACTAAGCAAGAAACGAATAACGCTGAAAGATAAGATCACTCAGAAAATGTCCTAGGAAATTTCTAAAGTTAGAAAGAAAAGAATCCAGTATAGTTCAAGAATCTAGGCAAGTCAGCACGAGGCTTGAGGTACTAGGAGAAGTCCACAGAATAGACCAAACATAATAGAAACCTATAGATCAGACCAATGCCAGTAGAAATCCGCATAGGTTCAAAAAGGACAAACCCGGAAAAATAGAGATATTCGGAAATTAACAGAAGTACCAGTACGAACAATAAGAATTAAAAAGGCATAACCACAGCGTATAGCAGGAGTAAAAAGGTAGGAGTCTAGGAAGTAGCCTATAAGAAAGAACCACCAAATAGTCTTGGCAGTACGGCTTAAAGCCAAGAGATAGGATGTGAAAATAATAAAGAAGGATAAAGGAAGTAACCAGGAAGTTCAGTACATACAGACTCATAGATAACGTAGCGCGAATGTAGTATCGTAAATGGAAACCTCAACATAGTTGATAAGAGTTGTGGAAACCTTAAGACTTGCAGTAGTTGACACGGATTCTAACGGTATGAGGGATAACTCTTCTGTCCAATAGTTTCGACCCCAATAAGTGTTTAGACACCCCATTAGACCATCGGTGGACTTAGACAATTAATAGAAACGTGTATTCTCATATCTCCAAGGAAAGCATGTATTTTACCCCATAAATTAGAGCCTAATAAGGACTTGAACAAGTAAAGAAGAGCATCAGACAAGATAGACAGATCATGAGTTGACAAGACAACCAACCCAAGAAGATCAACATGACCTAGATATGGATCAAAGATAGTAATATCTTGTATGGGATAAAGTGATTGGGATTCACGGTACATTTAGCCGAATTTATGATGAACGACCTGCCCTTTTGTAGAACTAAAAGCCTTCAAGGAAGTAGAGGCTTGAAAGAGTAAAAAACAAGAGTATGTGACACATATAAAGACTTTCATAAGTAAAGCATATGACTCATATAGAACTATCCACCATGCTAGAGAAGGAAAATTAGTAAGAGAGTAACACCCGAACCAGAAGCATGAGTAGTGATACTTCAACCTGTCATAAATGATGGAGCTTCCAAAGAAGAAAAGACATAAGGGGTTCAAGGAACTCAGATGATGAGGAATAACAGAGGAAGTACGGTAGAGTTTTCAGATAGCATGAACTTTAAGGAGGTTCTCAGTAAGAGGTAGTATAACTGATAGTCGAAAATAAATCATGAGTAAAATTGGAATATGAAATTTAGATATATCCTAGCAGAAGTACCTTAGGGTGGGAGCCAACACCTGACATGTAAACAAGAGTGTCCTAGGCGTATAGATGAGCAGAATATGCAACTACAGCATGGGTAGCTAGTGAGATCACCACAACCAGAAAGACTTCAGGACTAACTCATGCCCTTCCAACCCTCGTTAGACAATAACAGCAAAGATGTGTTGGTTTCTAATTAGGTCCCAAGATCATGAAATCAAGATGAAAAAAGCATGAATACAATCATATGAGGTGCGAAATATACTCACAATGAACGGATTTTGCAAAGCGAAGAACACGAACCTTCAAGCTTCTCAAACTCGCGGCAATGGCGTCCTTGAGGCAGTGGGCTGCTCGGTTTTGCTGCTTGTTGTCCCTCCAAGATTCGGCCATGGGAGACTCCATGGAAGCTCCAAGATCCAAGCTTCAAAAACGGATTCCAAGCTCAAGAAATTGTTTCCCTATCACCTTTGTATAACCCAAGTGTGTGCTAGCACTTCTCTTCTTCCTTGCTTCTCCTTTTAATTCGGTTATAACCAGAAATTTTAGGGAAGAAACGGTTCCAAACCGTGTGAGGAAGAAGGAGGGAAAGAGAGGGAGAATAGAAAATGCGTAAAGGAGGAGAGAGGAATGAAAAAAGAAAAATGTATTTTGGTTTATATATTTTCCAAAAATAAAATAAACCATTTACTACTTTTCAATTTTCCAAAAATCCAAAATTCAAAAGCCAAAAAACAAAAGCAATAATGATTTTCAACTACTACATCAATCAATCAAATCAAGTGACAACTTGTCACATCACTCAAAGTGACATTTGATTTGACGCATGATGTGACTAACGATTTGACGCACGATTTGACTTGCGTGCCGCACTCGAATTCGAAATACGAATGCGCTCGCAAATAATCTCGGGCTCCGGTTCACTAATTCCAAATTAATGTATTTTCCGTCGTGACGCAATTAAACGATTACGCCTAGCAAAATCACTATTCACGTCGCTAACGAAATAATTCTAAATTAATTCGTTCGCCCGAATTAAAATCTAATTTTAATTCCGCGTCGAAATCCAATTTCTAATAATATATCAAATATATTATTTTATCGATTAATTCCAAATTAATCGTTCTCTCTCTTTTAATAATATTTTATCTCAGATAAAATATCTCTGTAATTAATCCCAGATTAATTTTCTCTCTTTTCTAATTAATCCCAGATTAATTAAAGTACGATATCCTTATAGGAATATTAGATCTATATCAAGCGTAGTATACCATAGTATTGTGTATGTCGATCCAGTATCGGATGTTCACGTGTTAGGCCTGGGGCTGGAATTATGTATGCCTCGTACGAATCACATATCGGATGTCTGGTAACTAGTCTCTATAATCGGATATACATGACCTTGTCATAATATCCCGATAGCTCGAGCATTTAAGAGAACAAGTTCCGTATCCTATGTGACCATCATCTCCATATGACTGGAGTGATACTTCCGTCTTAACATCACACCCAACACACTACGATTCTCAATATACCCAGCATTGGCGTACACAGAACCTGTTAAAGCCCTGGACGACCTCAACCAAAGTATATTGATTGTCGCAAGTATTAGCGGTGCAAGTCTCAGGTTAAGACCAAATACACCTACCCTGATTGCAGACTCCCATAGACACATAGTCATACTACCAATGGGATTCCGCATGGGTCTATCCAGAGCGAAGCTGTTTCCCGTACCATCGATAAAACATAACCTCCTATTACACTTGCATGAGTATCCTATACCCAAATATATGAGAACTATGATGTTGTGCCCTCACAATGTGCACAAGTGTAATACTAGTCTTTTACGTATTTATCGATGTCCAATCTCGATAATACTCTGACTAGGGATATTTAATGATTTATCCTTCGTGGACTGATAGTGTCTCATATCATTCTCTGTCCAGGAACAAATCATAAGGACCTCTCAGCATTTATACATCTAGGTGATCTAATCACAAATGATAAGAGTGCAATCTCCTTTGTCACGTAGTTAATTTGTACAACAACACCATGATCTGTACAAATAGTGACGCTATGGGTCAAAATTGTCCAACAATCTCCCACTTGGCCTATAGCCAGTCACTCGAGTCTCTGACACCCGTACTATGTACTGTTGGCTCAAATTGCTGAGAAATGTTTTCGTCAGCGGATTTTCATGATTATCGTCTGATGCAATTTATTCGATCATCACATCGCCGCGATGTATGATCCGAACGAATCAGATGATTATCAAAATAAGTATCTGGATCGTCGATGAGACCATTAATTCTTTAGCCTGTGCTGACGCCTAGCTCAGCTGCTAATAGAACTATATCTAATTTAATTAGATTTGTTATTGACCCAGATGGCTTCTATTGCTGCCTCAGCTGCTGCAATTAACCCGCATTTGTTGTTTTTTCGGTAACAGTATCTTGCTTGTAAGATTTCCAGCTCATTGTACTGTTATTCAAACTGTATAGTACCATTTGCGACTTTTAGTCGTCTTTATCGGTTATAGGAAACTTGCTACAGTGATCCCAGTCACTTCAAGTTCTCCTTCTCCATAGACTAAGACAGCATCCTTAGTTCTCTAAGATACTAACGGATGTTCTTAACATCAATCCAGTGACTATCACTCGGATTGGCCTGTTTGTGAATCCATATGCTCAAAGCGTATGAGACACCAGGTCGCGTACATTTTTCAATGTACGGTTTCTCGGAGAGTATTTTGAAAGCCAAGCTTTCGCCGATATTTATTTTATGGGAATTTCATTTCCAAGAAAAGACGTATTATCATTATTTTATAGGACAGCTACTGTCAGTGCGCTCCCACTAACCCTCTTATATACACAAGATTCATTTTTGTTTTGAATTAAATCATAAACCATTATGATTACATCAAAACGATAATTCCAAGAACCTAATGCTTGCTTCAATCCAATCATGGATTGAATAACAAGCATTATCCAAATGGATTTATCGTGGCAACAGGTAAAAGGTTGAATCGTAATCAACACAATGTTGATAACGATACCTTTCCGCTAAAAGCCTAGCTTTATACGTTGGTATGTTGCCATCCATGTATGTCTTCCTTGAAGACTTATATAGTACCAATAGGCACAATGCCTTGTGGTACATCAACTAGTATCCAAACTGGTTGATATACATGGAATCCATTTCGGATTGTATGGCACTTTGCCATAATAGGGAGTCGATACCTTGTATCACTTCCTCATACGTAGTCAGTCGGTATTCCTCAATAAGATAGACATCTTTATGAGGTTAGATCAGAAACCCATACCCTAGGTTGTATTCTGACACTACCGGACCTACGCGGTTCTTGTGTATCTTAAGATCAATGGTATAGTTTCATCCTTGATGAACTATTTATGTTCCATTAGGATTCGGTGCCAGGAATAGTATTACTCCGATTTTCATCGAGTTTTACTATCCTCCCACTAACCACTGTATATCGGTATTCCTTTTCAGGAAAACCGCATGGTGAGCAACAATATAATTCTTCTCTTGTGAGGTGTATAATTACAATACTTATCGTATCCCTAGGATAACCTACATTTGGCACTTATCCAATTTGGGTTTTAGTTTGGTATCATCCAAATATATATGTCTAGCATACCTAAATCTAACAGGAATTTGAAACCCGGTTTCTTTCCCGTTCATATCTAATATGATATCTGTCAAACATATATTATGGAACCTTATTCAAAATAAGTTCTTGCACAGGTTAAAGCTTATCCGTTGAAGGAAATGGTAGCTCAGAGCGACTCGTGATTAACCTTATTATGTCTAACAAAATTTGGTTAATCATGTTCGGACACACCGTCGAACTGACGTGTTCCGTGAGGAGTCCTCATTGAAAGAATACTATACTCTTTCAGGTATACAAGAAACTTATTGCTTAAGTATTTTCCATTACGGTCTGACCGTGACGGTTTAATACTTTAGCCGATCTGTTTGTCTATTTCGTGTCGAAACTGTGAAAGTTTCCAATTTGTGTTTCAAAAGAAACACATAACCATAACGCGATGCCACATCCGTATAGGTCACGAAATATTCATATCCACATCTAGCCTAGCTAGACATGGGCCCACTTGCTTCACTATGAATTAGGACTAACAGATCGGTGGCACTAGCACTTTTACCAAGTAAATAGTGTTTTAGGCACTTTGCCCAATAAACTAGATTCGTAGACTTTATTTGAATAGAATCAAATCAGTCCTAGTACCCACTCTTCAAAAGTGTGGATATACGATTCTTGTTTAATAGTGTCACTGACAACTATGCCACAATTAGTTTCTTAACTGATCAAATCAGTTTGAGCTATTTATTTGTCATGTGATATATTTGAGATATTATTTATATTCAAAATATAAATTCTGTTATTCACATCTAATGTGTTTATCTCAATATCATCTTTATATAATAAAACACTTTAGTGTTCTAGAATATAAAGGTTCACCCGCAGCGGGTCAAACACTGATATAGAGATAATGTATCTAGTCAAACTAGTTACATTATAACAGTTTCCTAATTTAGGTACATACCCGAAGGTAGTTCCTAAATTCAGGTATCTACGGTTAAAGCAGCGATTTTCGTCCCGTTTTCAATTCGCAGATAAATCTCAATTGAAGTCAGTATCCTGTTCAAAACAGATTCTGAACATCAATACACATATTTTATGTACCACACTAAGTGTTTAAAATCTAATTTTAATACTAGCTGTGAACATAATTATGACAATCATTTTTGAAGTCAGAGCCTTGCTCGTCTTCAATTCCTTCTTAGGATATGTCATTTTATCTTCCTAGAAGATTATAATGATTTTGCCTTTGCCCTTTTCAACATTCCAGTAGCCTTTGGCCAAGCCTCGGGATTCTAGAATATCGAAGTAAGGTGCGCCTTACTCTATTTGCCTAATTGCAAAGTTTGACTTTGTCTCCTTGAGAATAGTCATTAATTCTCCAAGAATTATTTATTGCAATTTAGTATTTCAAAGATCTAAAATAGATCCATGAAAATCCTTCAATTTCATTATCATACTTTAAGGATCTAATCCTTAGTTCTGATTCAGAAATTAAGGAGTCTACTGCGACAAGCATAATGGATTAAGCGCTAAAGTTTTCATTACATGAATATTCCAAATATCATGTTCCACTTATTTGCTTAACTCCTAGCTTAGGCATAATATATTATTTTATTAAATAAATTAACTTATTATTTTCCAGGACCATCCTGAAATTATTCCCAATTTGAAAATTAAACCATTTAAACACATTTTCCCCATGATTATGTTTTAAATGTCAATCTTTCATTTATATCTTGATTCTAATAGTCCAACTATTTAATCAACGATTTGTGGTACTATGTATTATATTGATTATTATAGTCCAACTATACAATCAAATATAATTTAAATTAATTAACCTCAATTACATTGATTACTATAATCTAATTATAAAATAAACTGTAAATTGAAATTAATTAATTCAAATATATTGATTACTATAATCCAATTATATAATCAACTATAATACAGTCCAACTGTTTATTAAAACAACAATTTAAATATTAGTCCAACTAACATTTAATCTAACGACGAAATAATTTGTGATTGAGCGCGTATGGCGAGTAATTGAATGAGTATTGCAAATTCAATTCTTGCCTCCCACTATTTTTCGACGAGCCTCTAACCCTCTGTCGAGTACTCGGGAAACCGTGTTTCCTAGTGGGCTAGGATCCCGTTAAATATCACACAATCTTGACTTTGGCCAACAAATTGTATGATAATTAACTAGGTAGATCTCTAAGATCAATTGGATCCAATCCAATTCCTAGATCCGGTAGGGGAACGTCCAAGTCCGAAACATATATCTTATATATGCCAATACATCCAATGTATTACCTAACCTTTTTCCTCTGAATCAACTAAGCCTTGGCTTTGGCACAACAAACTTAGTGATCCCAGTCAAGCGGGACCCATTGACCATGGAAAGCTTCGTAATCAATGTCAATGGACAAGAAGTGGTCTTGACTTTGGCCAACAAACCACAACTTGGACAAGACACCAATATGGAACAAAGCCTTCGTGATTCAAACACATCTTCGACAGACAAAGGCCTTGACTTTGGCCAACAAACCAATGCCGTCTCGGATCTTGAGTGAGAATCACTCAATGGAAGGAAAGACGCTTAATATTTAACGAGGGTTTTTCGCGTGCAAATTGGCAACCAATTTATTATCTTTGTTAAGGTCTCATCATCATACACCCTTAAACATGCATCCTAAAAACATAATAAAGCGTATATGAAATAAAATAATAATGATATACGGATGGATACTTTATATTGATCCTAGATCAAATCTCTCATCTTCTCTCTCCAACTAGCACATGTATTTACTTCTACCCGTTACACTACACTTCTAAAGAAACCTCATTTACATTGAGGGGAATAGGTGAGAAGAGAATACAAAGAGTATAGAGGTGATAAGGCTGGACACGCAGGTCCAATTAATAAATCAAATTTATTACAACAATTTCTAAAATTGCCACACCCATCTAATAGCCATCCGATATACATTATTCATGCATCGCAACCATGTATTCATACAAGCATGTTATCAATCAATCTAATCCAATTAATTAATCTGTTAATTAGTGATCATCCAATGTTCAAACAACAATTTGATTTTTTGCTCGAGTCAAACTCGTTTTGCGAATAAGTACTCAAAGTACGAATTCTTGAATTAAATTAAACTACATAATTAAATCCAATTTAATACGCATTTAATTCTAATTCATTATTTAATTCCAAATTAAATATTACATTTTTACTAACGAACCTTTACGATTTAAATTCCAAATTCAATCGTTGCGGGTCTCTAAGCCCGATTAACATCTAATGTTTATTTAATTAAAGTCCAATGGGCTTTTAATTAATTTCTTTAAGGCGTGGACTTTTGGTCAACTCGGGTCAAACCGATAACCAAAGTCCAATCCGGGATTTACCCCATAAGCCCAGAAATCAATTTTGGCCCATTAGGCCCAATTAAATAATTAAGGTCCATTAAGTCATAATTGGACTTTTTGGATGCGATTTTGGGCCCAATTAGATCCAACCAAATTGGCCTAAACCTAACTTGGTAAAACCAAGCCCAAAAGCCCAATTACAACCTTTAAGGCCCAAATTCCAAAAACAAGCCCAATTAATTAATTTATAAAATTCCAAATTCCATAATTAATTAACCTAAGTGTAATACACAATTAACCACCCAATTAACCACCCAATTAATATTTCTAAAACATCAATTAGCATAATTAATCATGCATTTTAACAACAAATAGTGTCCAACACAATTCAATCAAAATCAAACCCAATTTACATGCTTAAAGTCTCGAAAATTAGGGGTTTTTTCAATCCGATTCGGTTTCAATCTAATTGAATCCACAATCATTATTTCCCAAATCAATTCAACTCATCCAATGAATCAAAACAAAAAAATCACAATGAATTTCATGTTACTTGAATTCGGCCAAGCCTACTTTTAAAGGGAAAATGTTCCAAATCAAAATTCAATCCAATTGAACTTCAAAACAACATTACCCACTTGTTTTAAGTCATCTAATGATCAAACAAACAAAAAATTACCAAGACATAAAGGTTTACAATTTTCGGCCATGCCCAAAAATTTGGGGAAAAATGGATCCAATCCAATTTCATGAAATTGAACATACACAACTTCAATTCATCAACATACAAGCATACTTAATCAATCAATTCAACCAAATCATGCTTCAATTGATTTTACCCAATTTCAAACCCTAACTTTTTCATACTTGATCAAAGCTCTGATACCATTGTTGGTTTCTAATTAGGTCCCAAGATCATGAAATCAATATGAAAAACGCATGAATACAATCATAGGAGGTGCGGAATATACTCACAATGAACGAATTTTGCAAAGCGAAGAACACGAACCTTCAAGCTTCTCAAACTCGCGGTAGTGGCGTCCTTGAGGCAGTGGGCTGCTCGGTTTTGCTGCTTGTTGTCCCTCCAAGATTCGGCCATGGGAGACTCCATGGAAGCTCCAAGCTTCAAGCTTCAAAAACGGATTCCAAGTTCAAGAAATCGTTTCCCTATCACCTTTGTATAACCCAAGTGTGTGCTAGCACTTCTCTTCTTCCTTGCTTCTCCTTTTAAATCGGTTATAACCAGAAATTTTAGGGAAGAAACGGTTCCAAACCGTGTGAGGAAGAAGGAGGGAAAGAGAGGGAGAATAGAAAATGCGTAAAGGAGGAGAGAGGAATGAAAAAAGAAAAATGTATTTTGGTTTATATATTTTCCAAAAATAAAATAAACCATTTACTACTTTTCAATTTTCCAAAAATCCAAAAGTCAAAAGCAAAAAAGCAAAAAGCAATATGTTTTTCAACTGCTACATCAATCAATCAAATCAAGTGACAACTTGATTTGATGCATGATGTGACTAACGATTTGACGCACGATTTGACTTGCTTGCCGCACTCGAATTCGAAATGCGAATGCGCTCACAAATAATCTCGGGCTCGGGTTCGCTAATTCCAAATTAACGAATTTTTCATCGCAACGCAATTAAACGATTACGCCTAGCGAAATCACTATTCACGTCGCTAACGAATTAATTCTAAATTAATTCTTTCGCCCGAATTAAAATATAATTTTAATTCCGCGTCGAAATCCAATTTCTAATAATATATCAAATATATTATTTTATCGATTAATTCCAAATTAATCGTTCTCTCTCTTTTAATAATATTTTATCCCAGATAAAATATCTCTGTAATTAATCCCAGATTAATTTTCTCTCTCTTCTAATTAATCCCAGATTAATTAAAGTGCGATTCATACATCATCGGTGAATCTTCGGGAAGCGACCCATGAGATCCCCGGATATGTTGGTAGTAAATACGGTCGTCGGACTATCCGAACACATAAGTACCTCGTACTACGTTTATACCGATTTACAAGAAAAGGTTGGCTTCTAGCAAAGCGTCATGCCTACCCAATTCTCCAGAAATATCCTTATAGGAATATTAGATCTATATCAAGCGTAGTATACCGTAGTATTGTGTATGTCGATCCAGTATCGGATGTTCACGTGTTAGGCCTGGGGCTGGAATTGTGTCTGCCTCGTACGAAGCACATATCGGATGTCTGGTAACTAGTCTCTATAATCGGATATACATGACCTTGTCATAATATCCCGATAGCTCGTGCATTTAAGAGAACAAGTTCCGTATCCTATGTAACCATCATCTCCATATGACTGGAGTGATACTTCCGTCTTAACATCACACCCAACACACTACGATTCTCAATATACCCAGCATTGGCGTACACAGAACCTGTTAAAGCCCTGGATGACCTCAACCAAAGTATATTGATTGTCGCAAGTATTAGCGGTGCAAGTCTCAGGTTAAGACCAAATACACCTACCCTGATTGCAGACTCCTATAGACACATAGTCATACTACCAATGGGATTCCGCAGGGGTATATCCAGAGCGAAGCTGTTTCCCGTACCATCGGTAAAACACAACCTCCTATTACACTTGCATGAGTATCTTATACCCAAATATATGAGAACTATGATGTTGTGCCCTCACAACGTGCACAAGTGTAATACTAGTCTTTTACGTATTTATCGATGTCCAATCTCGATAATACTCTGACTAGGGATATTTAATGATTTATCCTTCGTGGACTGATAGTGTCTCATATCATTCTCTGTCCAGGAACAAATCATAAGGACCTCTCATCATTTATACATCTAGGTGATCTAATCACAAATGATAATTGTGCAATCTCCTTTGTCACATAGTTAATTTGTACAACAACACCATGATCTGTACAAATAGTGACGCTATGGGTCATAATTGTCCAACAAGATGAACCTCGATGTTTATCCCTAAGATATTTTCAGAAAATAGATGAATTTGTGATGGATATCAAGGCATATATCACTGAAGTTGCACGTATAGAAGAAAGCAGGAAAGAATACGAATAGAACACTAAGTAAAAGGTTTGGAAGTGGAACTGTCGAGGTATAGCGACAATAGGAGAGAATACTGAGTAAGCGATGACAGAAGTGTGTAACAACAAGATTTCTCAGTATTGGAATGAAACAATTTCATGTGAAGTAACCAGCCATAGTTTAAGTTGACCTAACTACCACAGGTTTGGGATGGCTTTAGCCACGGGTATGGGTGGTTTGGTAGATCGGATAAAGATGAAATTTATAAGTTTGTGTATATTTGCATATACCTAATTAAGGACACTTGATAGAGCAAGACTATGAAAACAATAAAAAGAGGGATATCCTAACATGCAACCGGGTATGGAGATCAAGTTGGTGTGAAAGACGGCAACTAGATTTATAGTAACAATGAAAGAAAAGTACGAAAGGTGCAAGAACTCTAGCCAGGACCGAATCACCGGCGTCAAAGTCAATAACAGGGAATACGGTTAAGCACAAGTGTGCATGTAATTAAGCCTAAATCTTTAGCCAATTGACAATGACCACTAGAAAAAACTATCCAGAATTAACATCCTAAGTATAAAAGTCCTTGGTAGACGACATCAGTAAGCTAAGAAGCCTTAGGCACTATAGATATGCAGAGATATGAAAACTTGAAGAAAGGAGCTCACGAGCAGTTTGAACTTGGCAATGAGAATATAGATAGTTAAATAGCTAAGATATGAGAAAGAATACTAAGATCAGGTCGAGCAAGTGAAGCTAAAGAATTATCGAGTACAAGCATTGTTAATAATGACAAAGATCATTTTTATAAATTTATTTATCCCGGAATAAGAACGTGGGAAGCCCAACCATAGAGACACCGTTATTTTTAGAGAGAGAGTCAGAAGTACCGGCTAAGAAGAACCTGATTAAATCAAATAAGTTGTTGAGTATAACTAGAGGCCTAGAGAAAAGGTTTATTTGAAACAAAGAATATTGAGCATAGCTAGAAGTTTAGAAATGCGATTTCTTTGATACATGATGGTAGTAAAAGGTACTCGGTGGAGATCTTATGAAAGGAAGATGAGGTAGTACCTCTCAGTAAAGAATGTAAGGGATATTCACTGTAGCCACAAACTCTGGAGCATTTTACCCAAAGATGAAATGTATCATATGCCTTCTAGCCAAATGGTAAATTATCAGCCGGGTAGAGATCTTCGTTACTAAGTCAAATGGAATACCAAATGATGCACAATAGTTACAGCAGAGTAAGAGTTCACACAGAAAAATTAGTGTACAGCCTTAGTAATGACTTCCAAATCATGGCATTCAAGGTTCAACATGAAAATCACGTTGTCATGTGGTGTATTGATAGCTCATGGAAGATCATCGCGAAGTGGTATGATATAACGGAAGATCCCGATGACTACTAGTTCTGGATGGCATAATACAATATGTAAATCATATTTAAATAAGTACATGCTCATGAAACTACTTTTGGTACATTCGGAAAATTCCTTAAGGTTCCGATTCGGAACTTAGCCTACATTCCTTTCCGAAAATCCCATAGCATTTGGACTATAACTTTTTCATACGATCTCTGATTTTTATGAACTTTATATCGTCGGAAAGCTAATATCGAGACCTACAATATCTGTGTTGAATATATTTCCAAATTCGAATCAAAAGCAGATCAAAAAGTAAGATTTTCGTGACTACTACAGTAGAATTCGGGAATAGTCTAGACTTGGGGTGATGTGGCTCAATCAAAGCCACCCATTCATAATAAAAAAATCAGCCCCTTTGCCTATAAAAATGGCACTATTCCCTCATCTTCCTAAAGGCCAAAAAATGTGAGAAGCCTAGAAATTTCTTCTTCAAATTTCTTCATATTTCAACACCATTATTGAAGGTTTATGTGATAATCTCAAGCTCATTCCTCAAGTAGGTAAGCTTCTAACTCTCTTTCTTTCATTATTTTTCTGTTTGGTTAAAGGAGTTAGATCCATAAATTCACACCTTGGATGCCCTAGAATTTACAGTGGCTCAATTGACTTTGAAAGTGTTCTTAGCATGCATTATGGGAAGTGTTTTGAAGTAATAGCATAGAATGGAGTCTCTATGTGTATAAATGAGTTGGGGGAATTGTATGTTGAGATTTGATGATATTTGCATATGAAGTTCAGTTTGGGATTGACTTTGGCTCTTGATTATGGACATTGAAGTTTAAATAATTGTCTATGTAAATGTGTTTGTATGATGGTGTTGGAATTGCATTTGGAAATTGAATATAGAGAAATGAATAAAGGCCCGAAATCTGTCTAGCGTCGCGATGCGTATGGGCTAGCATCGCAACACCGAGCTTGATATTGCTCTCTATTCAGTCTAGTTCGTGTAAGTGTCGCGACGCCAAGTGCTAACGTCGTGACGCGGATGACAGAGGAAGCTCAATGTCTTGTTCTAATTGGTGGATGCCACGACACGTAGCACTTAGCATCGCAACGCATATGAGAGTTGCGACTCCTAACCCTTGTGTCACGACGCGGAAACAGATGATGGTCACTAGTTCAGTTGCATTAGTGAGCATCGCGACCCCCACGAGAAATAGTCACGACGCGTGACCAGAATTTCCCAAGACCAGTTTTAGTTCATTTCAGTTTCACCCTAGCATGTTAGAGGCCACCCTAAGGGTCTCGTATTATCTCGTATACATACATTACATCACGATATAAGTATGATACACCTTGTAGTGGTAGCAAGTACTTGAATAGATAAACTTAGCCTAATTCTGAACTATATTCCTCAGTACATTTTCTAATCAAGATTATCAATTATAGTTCATCGCA
This sequence comes from Zanthoxylum bungeanum, assembly GCA_019454045.1. Taxonomy (NCBI): domain Eukaryota; kingdom Viridiplantae; phylum Streptophyta; class Magnoliopsida; order Sapindales; family Rutaceae; genus Zanthoxylum; species Zanthoxylum bungeanum. The sequence goes on from SKCR01006526.1 coordinate 148,397, forward strand.
GGAACCGTAATTTCCTTCGACAAAGTGAGTAATGCAAGCCAGATTCCAAATCAGTGAGTGGACCATTCTCTCTAAATGTATTTACTTATATGTTTTGATACCGGGCTTACTTTTTAAGCACATAGGGCGTTAGCCAGGTTTTATTTCAGTTGTTTTAAGAAAGTGCATGTTTCTAAAAGATTAGTTTTATTACAGATGTTTTATAATTAAGGATGTTTTAGAAAAAATGATTTCAAAAGCTTGAAATTTACGATTTCTCAAGGCATGGGGGAAAACTCACCTCAGTATGTAACTTGACTCAGATATGGAATTGACGGATTCAGATATCGTGTGCACACACAGCTTAAGACTATGGATGATTGATGCCCCTAGATCCCAGATTTTGAGTCTGGATGGTAGCGTAGATCCGAACCCCCGACTCCAAATTTGTGGCTTGGGGGACGATGAGACGTAACGCCCCAAAACCACCAGATATTTGCATACGGAGGGACGCTCATAAGCGTCAGATTATACGTATGGGGGGACGACGATAGGTAATGCTCTCATGCGTTAGATATACAAATACAAAGTTTTCAGATATAGAATTTTTCAGAAACATATTTTCAGAAATAGATTTCCAGAAACAGAATTTCTCAGAAGAGATAAGTTTTATAAAATATTTTTCTGAAAAGCTTTTCAGAAGAGTTAAGTTTTCAGATAAGAAAAATATTTCAGAAAAGAATATTTTCTTGGAGGATTTCAGTTTTTGGAATTATGAATTTTCAGAAAGACTCAGTTTTCATTTTAATTGTCCACTCACTGGTAACGATCCCAAATATTTGATTCGGCTAGGGACGCATGGGATTTTTTTTCCGGGCTAGTAAATAATTTTCGGGGTCGACTTTGAGATAACGAACACCTACTTAATTTTAAGTCTAAATTTTTCCTTTGATTTCTTCATGGCCCAACAAAAATTAAAAAGAAGAAGAAGAAGCCCAAGGCCCAACTAGTTAAATGGTCTACACTTTTCTAGAATTTGATTAAGTCATGGGGAGAGTAATAAAACAAACAAAACATCAATATGAGAAAATCATTTTCTTCATTTCCTTTGGCATACACATGAGTTAGAGGGAGAAGAGAGAAAGAGAGAAGTTTGCATTTTCTTAGCAAGAATTGAAGCTTAACAAGGATAGACTATCAAATTAAACTCAAGAAGAAGGAAGAAAGGGATCAACAAGCATTGCTAAGGAAGAAAGAAGATTGAATTGAGGTAAGAAGCTTTTGACCCAAATCTTAAGTTGTGAGTTTTTGAAGTTTGGGTGTTGGTAGTATGTTATTGATGGCTAGTATTGTGATTATTAATGGGTGTTGATATTAGAAAATCACATTTGGGGAACTTTTGGTTTTCAATTTTAATGAGAACATTGTGTAAAGATTAGGAGTTTTGGAGGGTTTTGAGATGTTGGAAGTTTGATATAATGATATTAGATGATTGTATTTGCTTGTGTTAGATACGTAATAAGGTTTGGAGTTAATCATTGAAGGGATGAAAATCTGGTCCTGAAAACGGCGTCGCATCGCGGCTCGCCAAGCTCGCGTCGCGACGTAAACGATGCAGAAGCATGCATATGATTAACAAGGTCGCGTCTCAACGCAGATGGGACCGGTGTCGCGACGCGTACCCAAAAACCAAAAATGTTTTTCGAAAGTCGCGACGCGTAACTAAGGGTCTCAATTTTATTTTACATTTCTTTTAAGGAATAGAAAATGTTCTAAGGGATTAATCCAACTAGGTTAAGGAACTTAATTTGATTTCAAACCGTATTTTATAACTTATGATTCTAACCCAGTGTATTCCATATGATTACTCATCAAGAGCCGCGTTCGCCCCCAGCGACGTGAAGGGAACTTGATCGGACTTCAAATCTATGAGTGGAGATTTTTCTTATAAATTGATTTATATTACTCGTTTGATTAAAATTTGTTTCAAGACTTATTTTTAAAGCTTTAGGGCACTAGTTTTATTGAATTCTTAGTTATTTGTTACGTAAGATTGTTTTAAAAGCTTTAAGACTTAAAAGCATGAGTTTTATGTTAGTTTTCGAGGCATGTGGGAAAAACCCACCTCAGCTCTTACTTATGGAATTGACGGATAGAGATCGTGTGCACACGTAGTTCAGGGCTAGGGGACGTCGATATGTAACGCCCCTAGACCCTAGTTTCAGGGTCAGGTAGTAGCATGGATTAGCACTACCGACTTTAGTTCAGTGGTTTGGGGGACGACGATACGTAACGCCCCAAGACCACTAGTTAGGCGTATGGGGGGACGACGATACGTAATGCCCTCATGCGTCAAGTTTTCCACAGTACCAGAGATTTTCACATAAAATGTTTAGAAAAAAGGTTTTCTCCAGCTTAAAAGAAAAGAATCAGTTTTCAAATAAAGTTTTCAGAAGCGTTTCAAGAATAAATGATTTTGAACGGTTGTACTAATTTAGTTTCTTGTTTTGTAGCTCTACTCACTGAGATCCTCAGGACTCACCCCTCACCACTTCCCATTTCTTTTACGAGATTCTTCTTTTGGTAAGCCATGTGCTACTTTTAAAGACCTAGTTCGAGGATAAGTGTTATGTTGTAGTCACTAGTCATCGTGTCCATCTTTCTAGATCTATGTTCATGTAGAATACAGTTCTCTGGATGTCATTTTGTTTTGTCTCATCGACGTTTGTTGACGTTTTATACATATTATAATAACGAAAATATAATATCTAATATATATTCGAATCTCAAGATTTAATTAAGTTTTTAAGTATGCATGTGTAATAAAAAAAATAACATTGCATAGCATTAAGATAAGATAAGAGCAAGTATTCTAGTGTATGAGTTAGAGGCTTAGGCGACAGTGAGATCTGTTGTTTGCCGATAACATTCATGTATTAGGGATGTTACAAATATGGTATCAGAGCATGGTCTAGGGAGTCAGTGACTGCAGTAAGGGAGTAGCAGTGGCTTGTATATGTAGTATACTCGGGGTACTACTATATATAAGAGGCTGTTCACTCTGGTAACCTTGTCTCGAGGCTTGTCTCATTTTAATCACTTATAATTCATTTACATGTGATTGATCATTTTCTCCCTTAATTTCTTAGATTCCATGACACCTAAGGGAAGAACCGGAGTCAGGGGTAGACCCAGATATGGTAGGGTGCCTCAAGGAATAGATCCGGATAAGAGATCAGTAGTACCTCCCCCCCAGTCAGTAGATAGGGGGCAGGGAGTGGAGTCTGTTCATGAGAGTGTTGTGGGGGAAGGTAGAATTACGCCAGTGGTTCAACCTAATGACCCAGAAATTGCGGGTTTACAGCAGATTTTGCAGTCAGTAGCAATTTTAGTCCAGTTGATTACCTGTCAGCCGCAGCCACCAGGCCTAGAGCCGAGAGCTGCAGAACCCATAATTCATTTTCCACTACCACCAGTAGGAGTACCAATATCTCACTAAACAGTAGTTCCTCCAAACATACCAGACTCTACTACATACCGAGATGGACCTTCTGTTATGCCTCATGAGCCACCTCCAGTGACGGTTCAGGTTATGCAGCGATAAGAGTTACTGGTATCTTTACATGATTTTTGGAAGCTTAATCCTCCCACGTTCTCGGGAGTAGAGACCTCCCATGATCCTTGTGGTTTCATTGAGTAATCAGACCAGATATGCACAACTTTTAGGTGTTATGCGAAGAGAGCAGTGGAGTTAGTCAGTTTTCAGCTGAGATAAGTCGCCAACACATGGTTTATGACCTTTCGTGATGGTCGGCGACGAGACGCTCCTCCATTGACATGGGCTGAGTTCAATACGACCTTTTTGTCCAGATTTTTACCTCAGAGTATCAGAGATGACATGGCCTGAGAGTTTGAACAGCTGGTACAGGGTGAGCAGATGACAGTTTCTAAGTATGACATACGGTTTACACGATTGTCTCGTTATGCCCCACATCTAATCAGTACAGAGGAAATGAAGGTGAAGAGGTTTTGTGAATAGGCTTCGAGACTATTTAATCCGCTCCATTCATTTCACAGAGACCACTACTTACACCCAAGTATTAGATGTTGCCTTGCGGTTTGAAGCACGGGTTAGAGAGTGACAAGAATAGAGAGAGAGTCTTGAAAGAAATCTAAATCAGAGGAGAGACTAGGCCGCAGCAGGGTGGCCCTAGTAGACAGCAGCAGATGTCAGCCCCGCCTTTGACATGCAGAGACCCGGGTTCAGTTCAATGGGGTAGGGATCGTAGGTCGGCTCAGAGTGTCACCTCTCATGCAGTTTCCTCTCCCTCAGTAGCCTAGCTTGAGCGAAGCCTACCACAATATTCGATTTGTGGACAAGCTCATACTGGGACTTGTCGATCTGGGAGTAGAGATTGTTATCGGTGGGGGATAATGGGTTATTTGAAGAGAGACTATCTGGTACCAGCGGAGCAGTTTCCATCTTTCAGTGCTGCGCCACCCCAGCCATAACCTAACAGAAGTGTAGGAGAATGAGAGCAGAGGCCAGTGAGTATGAGGAATGAGGCAATCAATTGGTGATCGTGGATAGGCTTCCTCTAGCAGAGTTCAGGGCAGGGTGTGTACCCTCACCCCCCAGAAGGCGCAGACATCCAATGCGATTATCACATGTACATTGCTGATTGATTATGTGCAAGCAAGTGTATTATTTGATTCAGGTGCTACACATTCTCTTTTGGCACCGTGTTTTGTAACTCAGATGGGTAGGGACATCGAGCTTTTAGACTTCCCTATCATTATAGCTACACCAGTAGGAGACCCCTTAGAAGCTACACAGGGTGTGAGGCAATGTTCTATAGACATTGACGGGTACACTTCCTATGCCGATTTAGAAGTGTTGGGAATATTGAGCTTCGATGTCATTCTGGGGATGGATTGGCTAGCTAAGCACCATGCAGTACTTGATTATCGGGAGAATACCGTTACGCTACATATTCCTGATAGACCGGTGAAAGTCTATCAATGGGATAGAACTGTAGCGCCTCATAATTTGATATTAGATATGCATGCATTTTAATTAATTCATGAGAAAAATATGGGTTACTTGGCATATATAACAGATAGCAGAGTAGGAAATTTAGATCTTGATCAGATCCCAGTGGTGAGAGAGTATCATGATGTGTTCATAGATGAGTCGCTAGGATTACCTTGGGATAGAGAGATTGAGTTTTGTATAGACGTTATACCAGGAACCCAGCCTATATCGATTCCTCCATACAGAATGTCCCTGTAGAACTCAGAGAGTTGAAGGCGCAGTTACAAAACTTACAAGATAAGGGCTTCATTCGCCCCAATGTGTCCCCATAGGGTGCTCTAGTGTTGTTTTTGAGGAAGAAGGACGGGACACTACAATTATGTATAGATTATCGGTAGCTGAATAAGGTGACGATCAAGAACAAATATCCACTGCCACGGATTGATGATCTATTTGATCAGTTACAGGGGGGCAGTGCTTCTCAAAAATTGACCTGCGATCAGGTTATCATCATTTGAAGATTAGAAAGAGTGATGTCTGAAAGACGGCTTTTTGAACCAGATATGGGCATTACGAGTTCTTAGTAATGTCATTTGGTCTTACTAATGCCCCTGCAGCATTTATGGATCTAATGAACATGGTGTTTAGGCCTTTTCTAGACCGGTTCGTGACAGTTTTTATTGACGATATTATGGTGTATTCGCGTAATGAGTAGGAACATGCAGAATATTTGCACCAGGTGTTGCAGACATTAAGAGAACAAAATTTATACGCTAAGTTCTCGAAGTGTGAGTTTTGGTTGACTAGTGTGGTATTTTTGGGGCATGTGATGTCCAGAGAAGGAATTGGGGTAGATTCCCAAAAAATTGAGGCTATTCAAAATTGGCATCGACCAAAAAACATAACTGAGATTCGTAGCTTCATGGGATTAGCGGGGTATTATAGGAGGTTCGTAGATAATTTCTCCAGAATAGCTGCTCCATTAACGCGGTTGACTCAGAAGAATGTGAAGTTTGAATGGTCTGATACTTGTGAGAAGATTTTTCAGGAACTCGAATGCCGATTAACTATTGCTCCTATTCTAGCACTGCCAGCGGGATCATAAGGATTTACAATGTACTGTGATATTTCTAGATTGGGTTTAGGTTGTGTATTAATGCAGATGGGGAAAGTGATTTTTTATGCTTCCAGACAATTGAAACCTTATGAGAAAAATTACCCCACTCATGACTTGGAAATGGTTGTAATAATATTTACTCTGAAGATATGGCGGCATTATCTGTATGGTGAAAGGTTTAAAATTTTCACCGATCACAAAAGCCTTAAGTATATCTAGACCCAAAAGAAGCTTAATTTGAGACAGAAGAGATGGGTGGAGTTGTTGAAATATTATGAATTCTCCATTCAGTATCATCCGGGCAAAGCTATTGTCGCAGCAGATGCCTTGAGCAAGAAATCTATAGGGAGTTTGGCTCATTTGCCAATTGAGAAGTGGCACTCAACCAAACAGATACAAAGTTGTATGCTGGATGGAGTGAATTTTCAAGTGACAACACAAGGAGGGTTGTTGGCGCAGATTCAAGTTAAATCCACCCTCGTTGATGAAATCAGAGTTGCACAGGAAGTGGATCCTGAGGTGCAACAGATTAGATGTCGATTACAGCAAGGTACGGAGGATGCATATTATTTAGACGGTGAAAATCTCATCAGGAACCAGAATATAATTCTTGTTCCTCCAGTTCTAGAGTTTAAACGCTCGATATTAGAGAAGGCCCATACTTCATCTTACACCATGCATCATGGGATCACCAAGATGTGCCACGACCTTGATCTTTATTGGTGTGATGGCATGAAAAAGGATGTGGCTGAATTTTTCACAAGGTGTCTCATTTGTCAGCAGTTTAAAGCTGAACATCAGAGACCAGCATAGAAGCTGCAGAGTTTAGACATTCCAGAGTGGAAATGGGAGAAGATCACTATGAACTTTGTTGTCAGGCTCCCGCGTACCTCAAAAGTGTGTGATTCGATATTGGTGATTGTGGATAGATTGACCAAATCTGTACATTTTCTTCTAGTTAAGACTAGTTTCACAGCAGTCTAATATGCTAAACTGTACCTGGATAAGATATTGTTGTTGCATGAAGTACCTGTCTCAATTGTCTCTGATCGACGTTCTCAGTTTACCTCTGAGTTTTGGCAATCATTTCAGGAAGCTTTGGGTTCACAGTTACGCTTTAGTACAGCCTTTCACCCTCAGACAGATGGTCAGTCAGAGTGCACTATACAAACCTTAGAAAACATGGTGTGGGCTTGTGTAATTGAGTTTGAGGATAATTGGGACCAATATCTGCCACTTATAGAATTTGCTTATAATAATAGCTATCAAGCAATTATTCAAATGGCACCATTCGAGGCTTTGTATGGACGAAAATGCAGATCTCCAGTTGGATGGTTTGAAGTCGGGGAGAAAAAGTTATTAGGACTGGATTTGGTACAAGATGCCATGGAAAAAGTAAAGTTTATCAGAGAAAGGTTGAATACCGCTCAGAGTCACCAAAAGAGTTATACTGATAACCAGAGGAATGATTTGGAGTTCCAGGTGGGGGATTTTGTGTTTCTAAAAGTATCTATTTTCAAATGAGTCATGAGATTTGGAAAAAAGAGTAAACTCAGCCCTAGATTTATTGGGCCGTTCCAGATACTTCGAATAGTGGGAGGAAGAGCTTATGAATTGGCGCTTCCACCCAACATGGACAGGATACACCCAGTTTTTCACGTATCTATGTTACGTGAGTATTTGCATAATGAATCTCATGTGTTGGAGCCTCGGACGATCGATATCGTCAAGACTTATCTTACTTGGAACAACCAGTAGCTATCGTGGGTAGAGAGATAAGGAAGCTACGATCTTGATGGGTTCCTTCAGTGAAAGTGATTTGGCAACATCACAATGAACAAGAGGCTACTTGGGAATCGTAAGAAACCATAAGATAGCAATATCCCCAACTCTTCGCGGATGAAGGTACACACCATATCCTTTAAACATTTTGATTCGAGGACGAATCATTTTAAGGGGGAGAATTTGTAACGTCACCAAATATTTGATTCGGCTACGGACGCATGGGATTTTCTTTTCTGGGTTAGTAAATAATTTTTGGGGTCGACTTTGAGATAACGAACACCTACTTAATTTTAAGTCCAAATTTTTCCTTTGATTTCTTCATGGCCCAACAAAAATTAAAAAGAAGAAGAAGAAACTGAAGGCCCAACTAGTTAAATGGTCTGCACTTTTTAGAATTTTATTAAGTAATGGGGAGAGTAATAAAACAAACAAAACATCAATATGAGAAAATCATTTTCTTAATTTCCTTTGGCATAAACGTAAGTTAGAGAGAGATGAGAGAAAGAGAGAAAGTTTGCATTTTCTTAGCAAGAATTGAAGCTTATCAATGATAGTTTATCAAATTAAACTCTAGAAGAAGGAATAATGGGATCAACAAGCATTGTTAAGGAAGAAATAAGATTGAATTGAGGTAAGAAGCTTTTGACCCAAATCTTAAGTTGTGAGTTTTTGAAGTTTGGGTGTTGGTAGTATGTTGTTGATGGCTAGTATTGTGATTATTGATGGGTTTTGATATTAGAAAATCATATTTGGGGAACTTTTGGTTTTCAATTTTAAAGAGAACATTATGTAAAGATTATGAGTTTTGGAGGGTTTTGAGATATTGGAAGTTTGATATAATGATATTAGATGATTGTATTTGCTTGTGTTGGATATGTAATAAGGTTTGGAATTAATCATTGAAGGGATGAAAATCTGGTCCAGGAAACGCCGTCGCATCGCGACTCGCCAAGCTCAGCTCTTACTTATGGAATTGACAGACAGAGATCTTGTGCACACGTAGTTCAGAGCTAGGGGGACGGCGATACGTAATGCCCCTAGACCTTAGTTTCATGGTCAGGTAGTAGCATGGATCAGCACTACCGACTCTAGTTTGATATAATGATATTAGATGATTGTATTTGCTTGTGTTGGATATGTAATAAGGTTTGAAGTTAATCATTGAAGGGATGAAAATCTGGTCCTGGAAATGGTGTCGCATCGTGACGCGCCAAGCTCAGCTCTTACTTATGGAATTGACGGACAGAGATCGTGTGCACACGCAGTTCAGAGCTAGGGGGACGGCGTACATAACGCCCCTAGACCTTAGTTTCATGGTCAGGTAGTAGCATGGATCAGCATTACCGGCTCTATTTCAGTGGCTTGGGGATGGCGATACGTAACGCCCCAAGACCACTAGTTAGGCGTATGGGGGGACGGCGATATGTAACGCCCCCATGCGTCAAGTTTTCCACAGTACCAGAGATTTTCACAGAAAATTTTTAGAAAAAGGTTTTCTCCAGCTTAAAAGAAAAGAATCAGTTTTCAAATAAAGTTTTCAGAAGTGTTTTTAGAATAAATGATTTTGAACGGTTGTACTGATTTAGTTTCTTGTTTTATAGCTCCACTCATTGAGATCCTAAGGACTCACCCCCACTACTTCCTAGTTCTTTTACAGATTCTTCTTTTGGTGCACCATGTGCTACTTTTGGAGACCTAGTTCGAGGACAAGTGTTATGCTGCAGTCACTAGTCATCGGGTCCATCTTTCCAGATCTATGTTCATGTAGAATATAGTTCTCTGGATGTCATTTTTTGTATCATCGACGTATGTTTGACGTTGCATACATATTATAAATACTTTCAGACATATATATATATATACATATATTCATGATCTCGAACTTCAGTTTAATTAAGTTTTTAAGTATGCATGTGTGATAAAAAAAATAACATTGCATAACATTAAGATAAAAGCAAGTATTCTAGTGCATGAGTTAGAGGCTTAGGCGACAGTGGGATCTGTTGATTGCCGGTAACATTCCCGTATTGGGGATGTTACATCACTAGATCGTTCAAACGATCTAACCTTCACTCCCAGTGTTTCTATTTTACAGGTTTACCTGGAGGACGAGCTCGGGATGATGGATACTGTTGGCAGTCACTAGGGTGTTGAGTCCACAAGATCAAGTCAAAGGAGAGAGTCCAGTCAGAGTAAAAAAGTAGTTATATAATAGTCATTGGTATTGTATTTGTCATTGTATAAGTTAAAATGTTTATAAATAAAGTTGTAAGGGAAAGTATTCTTCGGTATATGGTTATCTATATTAAGTTGCATTTCATGTTGTTGAGTCAGGGAAATGATCCTTATGTATGGGTCAGTAATTTGAGATGAGTCCGGTAAAGATGATTACAGTCAGATAGTCAGAGGCTCAAGGGAATAGGTCAGCCTATTCCCTGCCGGTAGCATCTCTTGGAGGGGGATGTTACAACTTGCATATCATATCCTAATTCAACTTTCTTAAGGACATGAATATCCGGATAAGGATGAGGGATGGGTGCATCTCTCTGCACGAATTCCATCACTTGGGTCTTAAAAATACCATCAAGTTGATGAAATTGCTTGTGGGCGTAAACACAAACGGATCTGGAAATATAGGTATGGAGAAGACGGTTAACGAAAGTAAGAGACACATTGAAAGAAATTTTTTTGACCTCAGTCTTAAAGGCTCCATGGGTACCTATAGGATAATCCATATTTTTATAAAACACTTTGACAAGATTTGGATAAATAGGGTCACAGATTTGATAAAGATGATTTAGCTCATGATGATTGAGAATTTCATGACAGGAAAAGTCGACCAAATTGTCAATATCGCAATAAAACTATTTTGAAAGCACTTTCTTTCTAATATGATCCGTGTAAATACGAGTTTGGCGAGCATTTTGAAAATATCATTGTGGATCAAATTCAGGGTCCATTTTACAAAAAGACAAAATAAGAGGTTTTTGCCCAAATTTGCTTGAAATTGGGGTTTTTTAAAAACGAAGAAATGGATGCAAATTGATGAAAGATAGTCATTCTAAAAACTCCATAGAATGATTTTAAAGCATAAATTTTAACCAAAAAACAAGCCAAAAATGCGAATCTAGAAAATCTTAAACTTAGGGTTTCCAAACCTAAATGCATGGGACTCTAAGAACTTTAGAGTAATAATAGAAAATGATAATCAAAATAGAGTAAGAGAGGAACGAAATTACCTTAGGATAAGCTTGGAGGATGGATAAGGCGAATTTGAGAGAGTTTGAGATGAAAATGATGAAGAAATGCGCGACTGGCGTTTTAAATCGTAGAGACTGATATACTGACCGGTATGCCGGTCTCTCAGACCGGTAAGCGCTAACTCATACTGGTAAGCGCTAACTCATACTGGTAAGCGCTAACTCATATCGGTAAGCACTAACTCAAGGTTGAACTCATTGATGTCGAATGATGTTTGCTTGATTCCATCCCAAATTTCTTTAGTAGCTCCTTGACATATTTGGCTTGATTTATGAGCACGCCGTCTTTTCTTTGATCAATTTGTAGTCCTAAGAAGAACTTGAGCTCTCCCATCATGCTCATCTCAAACTCACTACTCATATAATTTGAAAATTCCTCACACAATGAGAGGTTAGTAGCACCAAAAATAATATCATCACTATTCATCATGTTTATGCTTAATGAATAGTGTGGTCTCAACTTTTCCCATGACAAAATATTTTCTAAAAGAAAAGAGCTAAACCTATCATATCATGCTCTAAGAGCTTATTTAAGTCCATAAAGTGCTTTAGTTAATTTGTACATATGATTGGGCAAATCAACATTTTCAAAACTGGGAGGTTGTTCAACATAAACTTCCTTAATAATGTACCCATTAAGAAAAGTACTTTTCACATCCATTTGATAAAGTGTAAAATTTTTATGACATGCAAAATTTAAAAGGATGTGCATGGCTTTAAGTCTAGCTATGGGAGTAAAAGTTTCATCATAATCTATTCCTTTTTCTTGGTTGTATCATTGAGCCACTAATCTTGCTTTATTTTTCACAACCAATCCCGACTCATCAAGTTTGTTTCTAAAAATCCATTTTGTTCTAATAACACTTTGATGAGTAAGTCTAGGAACTAGATGCCCTACTTTATTTCTCTCAAATTGATTTAATTCTTCTTGCATAACAATAATCCAATAATCATCTTTTTCGACTTCAAGGAAGCTCTTAGGCTCAATTTGAGAAATGAATGCCATGTGATTACAAAAATTTCTAAGTGTATATCTTATGATAATTTTCTCAGATGGACATTCTATAATTAATTCCCTAGGATGCGATTTTATAACTCTAGCATAATTAATTTCCTTAGGAAGAAATGGAGAGTTATCACCTTGATTTTATTGATGAGGTTCTTCATTACCTTCATATCGTGCTTAGTCCTCAATTTGCAAGTGATCATTGGGATCATCTAGATGTAGATCATTTAGTTGCTCTCCCAAGTGGTCATCATCATCATCATCTTTCCTATCAAGAACTTTGTTGCTAGATGAAGAGTTGTTAGATTCATCAAAATTCACATGCATGGACTCTTCAACAATCATAGTTATTTTATTATATATTTTATATGCTTTGCTAGATGATGAATATCCTAGAAAAATTCCGACATCGGATTTAGAATCAAATTTTCCAAGGTTATCCTTTGTGTTCAAAATAAAGCATTTGCAACCGAAAATTTTGAAAAACGAAATATTTGGTTTTCTATCTTTCCATAACTCATAGGGAGTTTTGTCAATGCCTTTTCTCACTACCATTCTATTGATCATGAAACATACGGTATTAACAGCTTCAGCCAAAAAGTACTTTGCTAAGTGATGTTCATTAAGAATTGTCCTAGCCATTTCTTGCAAGGATCTATTTTTGCGCTCAACAACCTTGTTTTTGTCGAGGTATTCTAGTATAACAAAATTGATGCTTTATGTCATGCTATATGTAAAAATAATCAAAGAGTTTATTTTTAAATTCTCCCTCATGATCACTCCTTATTCAGATAATGCTAGAATCTTTTTCTTTTTGAACTTGATTGCAAAACTTTATGAATGATTTGTAAGTATCATTTTTATGAGATAAAAAAAAAAACCCGTGTAAATCTAGTGTAATCATCAACTATTACAAATGTATAGTTTTTACCACCAAAACTTGTAGTTCTAGATGGTCAAAATAAATTCATATGCAATAGTTGTAAGGTTTTGAAGTGGAAAATTCATTTCTAGCTTTGAAATAACTTTTATGTTGTTTACCAAGTTCACAATTTTCACAAACTTGATTTTTCATAAATTTTAACTTTGGAAGTCCTTTTACTAAACCCTTCTTGGAAATTTTAGAAATTAATTTATGTGTGCATGACCTAATCTTCTGTGCCAAAGCCAAGAGTTGTCATCTAATGCACTTAAATAGTTCTTAAGATGCATATCATGTCCAATGTCAAATAAATAAATATTTTGATCTCTATAACCTATAAACAATGTGTCATGTGATTTTCTATCAATAATCCTACAAAATAGATGCATCAAATTCAATTTCATATCATTTATCACATAATTGTTAATGCTTAACAAATTATGCTTAAGACAATAAACTAATAAAATATTTTCAATCAAAGTGGTGGAACCGGTACAAACGTATCCATATCCAAGGATTTCACCTTTACCGTTATCACCAAATGTGACGGATCTACCATCCTTGATGCAAGTGCCTTGAGCATCCACTATCGAGGAACCATTTTCTTTTAATCTTTCTTCTTCACATATTTAAGGAAAATCATGTACTTTTAGGTACCCAAACTTTCTTTGGTCCTTGTGGATTAGTCTTGGTTCTTTTGGAACCCAAGCAACTTTCACATTTTCCTTCTTATACATGTAATCATATATCTTATGTCATTTCCTATTGCATGCATAACATATGACATTTGCATCAAAAGTAACATATATATAAAAGGTGGATTGCTTAACAAAATGATTTTTCAAATAAGTTCTTTTGTTGTAAGGAATATATCCCAAACCTTCTTTATTGAATACACATCTTTGGGAACCAAGTAGCATATTAAAATTTTTCTTACTCAATGTAAATTTTGTTACAATGTTATCCAATCTATGACTTTCTTTTTCAAAGAATCATTTTTCTTCTTTAATAGATTTACAATCACATATGGTGGAACTAGATGTCATGCTTGATATGTTCTTTCCAAGTTTTATATTTTCACTCTTTAAGCCTATTAATTCATTTTCATACATTTCATTTTTCTCTACAATTAATGCACGATCATGTAATAATAAAGAATATTTTTTGGACCAATTTATGCTTCTTTATTAATGAATCATATAATTCATGTAATTCATTAAATGTATCAAATAATTCATCATAATCGGAGAAATCATGTACCTTTTCTTCTTCACTTTCAATAAAGAAGTTATCATCCTCAATTTCCATAAAGGCAAGGTTGTTTGTCTCATTTGCATCTTCTTCCGAAGAGTTTGAATCATTATCGCTCCAAGTGGCCTTCATTGCCTTCTTTTTTAACTTTGCCTTGAATCTCTTCATAGGACAATCGATAACTTTGTAACCTAGTTTCTTGCACTCAAAGCAGGTGATTTGTTCCCTCTTATGCTTCCATGGCCTTTCATATTCCTTCTTCACTTCTCTTCTAAATTTCCCTTTAGTGAACTTTTTTTTGAGGAACTTCTTGAAATTTCTTGTAAGAAGTGCCACATCCTCATCATTATTTCCATCATCACTAAATTTTTCACTATCCTCTCTTCTTGCACTTGATTTTAAAGCTAGATTTTTTCTTCCTCTACTCTATTGTTCTTCCTTTAAATCCATCTTGATCTCCATCGCATACTCCAACAATTTTCCCACCAAGTAATCTAACTTCAAAATATTCATATTATTCGATTCTTTGATGGAGAAGGTACAAATTCTATATTTCTTAGGAAAAGACCTAATGATCTTTTTGACTTTATCACTTGTACTAATGATTTTTCCTAAAGCACTTAGTTGATTTACAATCATAGTAAACCTTGAAATTATTTTCCCAACCTCTTCACCGGCTTCCATCTTAAAGCTATCCAACTCACACATGAACCGATTGATCTTGGATTGTTTAACTTGGCTAGTTCCCTCATTCACAATGTTCAAAGGCTTCCACAATTCATAGGCGTTTCCAAATTCGGAAGTTTTTTAATTTGGCTCTGATCAATTGCGCAAAGTAAATGATTGAGAACATGTGCATTGTTGGAGGCTTCCATGTAGTCCTCATCATTCCATTTGAATTACAGTTTTGGAAACTCCACACCATTACTATCTTTCTTCGTTGCCATTTTTGAACCATTAGTGATCACTTTGAATAATTGCACATCAACGACGAAGAGATGGTTCAACATCCTCATATTCCAATAATTGTAGTCAGTTTCAGAGTAGAACGAAGGTCTATTTGTCAAAAATACCTCGACAAGGTTCATTGACGTATTGCTTGTAGTTGCCATATTATCTCATCTCTGATGGTCAAATCCTTTGCGAGAAGCCCAAGCTCTGATACCAATTGAAATTCCTTACAAGCACTATCAAGTAACAACTATACCAAATAGGGGGATTAATTGGGTAGTGGAATTATAAATCTTAGTTCTTTAGCAACGATTGTAAAACACGATATTGATTCAAAATAATATTGCAAAATCTAAAGATAGGCCCAATCATTTGCCTACGTCCACTCTCTTCAAGCTAACTTGAAGGTTCCACTAGTTTCAATAAAATTACAACCAAGAGGTTTTTTTACCAACGCTTCCCTTAAACCTTTTACACCAACTTCACCCTTGAGAGTATTCACAACTCATACAAGGGATTTCACACAAGTGTTTTGGACAATAAAAGTTTATGTTTACAACACTATTTGGATACTCACTGATTACCGCCCATTTTACTTAATATTTTGTATAGTTTCTTGAGTTTTGTGAATATTTTGATGTGTTTTGTGTATTTTGTAGATAAATAAGATTTCAGGACTCACTGGAATCAAATCGGGGCCAAAACAGTGAAAAATGGATAAAAATGGCAAAATTGTCATTTACACGTCATAACGCGCACATCCTCTGCGTCGCGACGCGAAACACTTATTGTTCTGCCGACACTTGTCATCATGACGTCAGCATAATAATTCAGCCTGCCGACACTACGCGTCATTGCTTATGTCGGTATGACGTCAGTGTCGCGACGCACATAACTTCACGTGTCGCGACGCCGAGCCAATAATTCTGCCGACAGCCACGTGTCATCATCTCGTGAAAGCTGCGTACACGTGTCGAAGATCAACGGCGCATCGCGACGTGTAATGTTTCACGCGTCGGGACGCGTGGCACCAAGTTTTTCCTATAAATTGAGGTCGAAATCAGAATGAAAACTCATACCTTCTTATGGGGATTTCCTTAAGAATACTAAGAAGGTTGTATCTTGTTTATTTATTTACAGCGTTCTTGTATTTAATTTTTATTTTATGCAATAGTTCTTTCTTTATTTTACTTTTCAGTATGAGGAGGTAGCTCTTATCTGCTGGGGTGAAGGGTAAAGCTTTTATTACTAATATTTAGATTAATCTCCCTTAATTATAATATATAAACTATTTTAAAACCTGACTTAATGGGATACCGCCTTTATGGTCGGTTGGACTTAATTAAATTGATTTTAACCTGACTAAAATGGATACTGCCTTTATGGTCGGTTGGAATTAATCATAAATTTGACTTAATCAAGATACCGCCTATATGGTTGGTTGGTAATGTCATGTAAAGTTTATATATTATAATAAGGGAGATATCTAAATTAGAAGTAATAAAAGTGGATCCTCTAACCCCCAGTATTTTCTTTATTGTTAATTTATTTTTAATTTCCAAGCTTTACTTTATGTCATTTACTTTATTTATGTCTTTATTAATTCTAGATATGTGTGGTAAATAAACCCAATATCTAGGGTTGTGATGAATTCCAATAGCACCGTTTTATAAGTGGTTATTTTGTGTTTTGGGTAATATAAAGGTTTATTTATTGAGTCTTAAGCTTAATGCTTCTTGTTAACTGGCCATTAATAAGATTGATTTGGTAAACTTAAAATAAACTTGACGAAGGAATTTTAGGTTTCAGCCTTAGACTTAATAGCTCACGATCTCACCTTGGGGCAAGAGACTCTTAGGTAGATTTCCTTCCAGGATAGACATATATCTGTCGGGCGGGGGTAGCCACAATTGGAACTTAATCTTAATGAATTCAGGTAACTTTGTTAATATAGACATATGATTAATTGGGTTATTTGGGTGTTTGCATCTGACCATCGACAGAGGCTTTTGCATATTTTCGTGTTCCAAGTTAATAAACCGATATATTGCACAAACATCAGTTAATCACTTCATCTTTAAAAGATATTGGAATGATTCACAACCCTAGATAGTTTTATAATATTGAATTTTCCTTTAATTTACTTTCGCACTGTTTTATTTACTTGTTTTAGACAAAAATCACCATCCAAACAACAATCAATCTATTAGATACTCGTAAATATTTAACGTCATAAATTAATAGTTAAGGTATTAAGTCCTCATGGGATCGATACAGTTTATACTACCTGAGCGATACGTGTGCTTGTGTAATGTGTGTGTTTACCACCGATCAAGTTTTTGGCACCGGTGCCGGGGACTTATTTATCTTTCACTGTTAATTTTGGGGTTAGATACCATTACTTGTGTCTAATTTTTTTTTTCTTTTCTTGTGTTTCAGGTTCTCAGTAACTACATGAGAAGAACTAGAAGCTTTGAAATTCGTCTGCTTGACCCAGAAATTGAAAAAACTATCAGACAGTTGAGAAGGGAAATGCGAGAAGGCCAAGAAGCACTAATCAACATGGAACCTGAACCTTTGGAGGTTGCACCACCAATTTCCATTCGAGACAGAACTATTCTGGTGGTTGATGGCTTCATTTCATGTATTGTAATTCTTCCTTTACTAGCAAATACATGTGACATCAAAACATGCATTCAGATGATACATGAGTCAGTTCAGTTTGGGGGGGATGCAACTGAAGATCCTAATGCCCACATCAACAGCTTCCTAGAAGTTTGCGGCACATTCAATTACAACCGAACAGCAGAAAAAGCAATGAGACTACGTGTGTTTCCATATTCCTTGAAAGACAGAGCTAAGGCTTGGCTACATTCACTACCAGCAGGTTCCATCACAACTTGAAATACTCTTGCAACCAAATTACTTGCAAAATATTTTCCCCCAGCCAGAACTGCAAAGCTGAGGAATGACATCACATCCTTTGTACAACATGACTCAGAATCCCTCTGCGAAGCTTGGAAGAGATATAAGGAGTTGCTCAGAAAATGTCCACACCATGAGATTGCAAAGTGACTACAAGTCCAAACCTTCTATAATGGACTTTCTGGACAAATGATAACCACAATAGATGTTGCTGCTGGAGGAGCTTTAATGGAAAAAATAGATAAGATCAGACCTGGGATTTAATTGAAGAAATGGCCAATGATATTCAAAGATTAACAAGAATCCACGAAGTCAGAGCCAACACAGCAATGAATGCCAAGCTGGATAATATGTGCAAATGCCTGGAAACACTTAGCACGCAAGTTATGAACATCATCGGTTACATAAGTTCACCATATAGAGGAGCACCAGAGGCAGAATCATACAACCAACATGATGAGATGGTGAATTATGTCAACAATTTCAACAAACAGGGGAACAATCCATATTCCAATACTTACAACCCAAGTTAGAGGAATCATCCCAATTTTGCATGGAGCAACATTGCAGGGCAAAGGAACAATCCACCACCAGGATTCCAACAGTGGAGTAAGGGCCAGGAGTATGAAAAAGAACCGGGAATAGCAGAATTACTGGCTCAGATGAAAAAGCAACAAGCAACATACGATGATATGTTTCAGAGCCAATCTGCTTCTATAAAGGCACTGGAAAATCAATTGGGACAACTGGCCAATGCTAAGAGTTACAGACCGTAAGGTACCCTTCCTAGCAACACAGAACCAAATCCAAGGAACATATGGAATGAGAAATATCAAGCCATCACTTTGAAAAGTGGTATTGAGATCAACAAAGATGTTGGAATCAATGCATCCACTAGGAAAGTTCCAAAAGAAAGCAGCGAAGCAGAACCACAGATGGAGGAAAAAGAGACAAAAGCAAATGATAGAGAAAGATTCACTCCACCTCCACCATTTCCACAGTGTCTCCAGAAACATAAAATGGACAAGTAGTTTGCTCGATTCTTTGAGATCTTTAAAAAGCTGCATATCAACATTCCATTTTCAGAAGCGTTGCAACAAATGCCTAGCTATATCAAATTCATGAAAGATATTCTTTCACGAAAGTGAATATTGGGAGATTACGAGACAGTAGCATTGACAGAAGAATGCAGCGCCATCATTCAGAGGAAGCTTCCCCCAAAGTTGAAAGATCCTGGCAGTTTTACCATCCCGTGCACCATAGGAGAACATTACTTCGGTAAGGCTTTATGTGATTTAGGTGCTAGTATTAACTTGATGCCTTTGTCTATTTACAGGGAACTGCAAATTGGAGAAGCAAAGCCCACCTCAGTTACTCTACAACTTACTGATAGATCGCTCATATTTCCGAGAGGTGTCGTAGAAGATGTGCTTGTCAAAGTTGACAAATTCATTTTCCCAGCTGATTTCAGTGTCCTTGACATGGAAGAAGACAAAGATGTGCCCATCATCCCCGGGAGACCATTCTTGGCTACAGGTCGAACTGTTATTGATGTACAAAAAGGGAGAACTAACCATGAAGGTGCAGGACCATGAAGTTACATTCAATGTTTTCAAAACCATGAAATTCCCGAACGACGAAAAAGAGGAGGAATGTTTCAGACTTGATGTAATAGATAGTATCGTCCAGAATACTGATGCAATGCAACTTTCCATGGAAAAACTTGAAGCTTGCATCACCAACATGACTGACAACGAACTAGATTATGAAATTCTAGAATGTATCAACTATCTTGATAAACCCTCTCGCTTTAGATCGACACCACAGGTGGAAAGTTTGGAACTACCAAACCACGACAGCTGGAACTAAAGCCACTTCCGAGCCATCTCAGGTATGCATTCTTAGAAAACTCTTCTGATTTACCTGTGATTATTTCTTCGTCGCTAACATTGGAGCATGAAGATAAGTTGCTAAGAGTGCTATGCGAGCACAAGAAAGCCATTGGTTGGACTATAGCAGACATTCGAGGCATTAGTCCATCATTTTACATGAATAAAATTCTGATGAACGATGAGTACAAATCCACAGTGGAGCATCAACGGAGACTAAATCAATCATGAAATAAGTCGTGAAGAAAGAAATTATCAAATGGTTGGATGTCGGCATTATTTACCTCATCTCTGACAGCACTTGGGTGAGTCATATGTAATGTGTGCCAAAGAAATGAGGAATGACTGTAGTCACCAATGAAAAGAACAAGATGATCCCAACAAGAACGGTGACTGGATGGAGAGTATGCATGGACTACAGGAAGCTGAACAAAGCAACAAGGAATGATCATTTCCCGCTATCATTCATTGATCAGATGCTAGACAGACTGACGAGACATGAGTTCTATTATTTTCTGGACGGATACTTGGGGTACAATCAGATTGCCATCGCCCCAGAAGATCAGGAGAAAACTACTTTTACATGCCCGTATGGTACTTTTGCTTTCCACATGATGCCATTTGGACTATGTAATGCTTCTGCCACATTTCAACGTTGCATGATGGCCATCTTTTCTGACATGCTGGAATAAAGTATGGAGGTTTTCATGGATAATTTCTCTGTGTTTGGAGACTCTTTGACCATTGTTTATAAAATCTGGAAAAATATTACAAAGATGCGAAGATACCAACCTGGTACTCAACTGGGAGAAATGTCACTTCATGGTGCATGAAGGCATTGTCCTGGGACATCGGATCTCACAAAAGGGAATCAAGGTAGATAAAGTAAAGATCGAGACAATAGAAAAACTACCTCCACCATCATCAGTCAAATGGATTCGCAGTTTTCTCGGACATGCAGGATTTTATAGGAGATTTATCAAAGACTTCTCCAAGATTGCTAAACCTCTGTGCAATCTACTGGAGAAAGATGTGTCTTTCAACTTCACCAAAGAACGCCACCATGCTTTTGAAATCTTGAAACAGAAGCTGGTCTCTGCCCCTATCATAGTAGCACCAGACTGGACGCTTCTATTTGAGGTAATGTGCGATGCTAGTGATTTTGCTGTAGGTGTAAAACTCTAAATGAAGCACAACTCAACTACACAACAACTGAAAAAAGTTGCTCGTAGTAGTGTTTGTTTTTGATAAATTTAGCTCCTATCTGCTGAGTCCCAAGGTAGTGGTCTACAAAAATAATTCAGCAATCAAATACCTGATCGCAAGAAAGATGCCAAACCTAGATTAATATGTTGGGTGCTTCTGCTACAAGAATTTGACGTGGAGATCTGAGACAGGAACTGGACAGAAAACCAAGTGGCAGATCACTTATCGAGGCTCGAGAATGGAGAAACAGCTGGCAATGAAATGATAATCAAAGAAACTTTTCCAGATGAACAGTTGTTTACCATCAAACAGCAGGATATCCCTTGGTATGCTAACTATGTAAATTACATAGTATCGGGAAAATGGTCGTTGGAATAGACACATCAGCAACGAAAGAAGTTCTTCAAGGAAGTCAAGCACTATGTCTAGGATGAGCCGTAGCTATTCAAACATTGTGCTGATCAATTACTGAGATGTTGTGTTCCACAGAAGGAGGTCAATAGTGTCTTTCAGCATTGTCATTCATCACCATACGGCGGACACTTCAGCGGAGATAAAACTACAGCCAAAGTCCTACAATCATGTATGTATTGGCCTACTCTGTTTAAATATGCTTACTTATTTGCTCTTAAATGTGACAGGTGTCAGAGAACGGGAAATATTTCAAGGAGAAATGAAGGATCTCTGCAAAATATTATGGAAGTGGAGATATTCGATGTATGGGGGATTGATTTTATGGGACCCTTTATTCCATCATTCGGAAACCTGTACATACTAGTTGCAGTAGACTACATCTCTAAATGGGTTGAAGCAATAGCACTGCCATCAAATGATTCAAAAGTGGTGACAAAATTCCTTAAAAAGAATATTTTCACTTACTTCGGAACATCTCGGGCAATTATCAGTGATGATGGTACACACTTATGCAACAAAATATTCGATGCACTCCTATCCAAATACGGAGTTACTCATAAAGTTGCCACTGTTTACCATCCGCAGTCAAATGGACAAGTTGAAGTTTCAAACAGAGAGATCAAAATAATCTTGGAGAGAACCGTTGGATCAACAAGGAGGGATTGGTCTAAAAACTAGATAATGCATTATGGGCCTACCGGACAGCTTACAAAACACCTATTGGTATGTCCCATATCGAATGGTGTTTGGAAAGAATGCCATCTGCCAGTGGAACTTGAGTATAAAGCGTACTGGGCACTGAAGAAGTTAAATCTTGATCTACAAGCAGCAGAAGAGAAAAGGCTCCACCAACTCAACGAATTGGAGGAATTTTGCCTATAGGCTTATGAGAATGCCAGACTGTACAAAGAAAAGACCAAGAAATGGCATGATAGAAAAATAGTGCATAGACAACTGGAACCAGGACAACATGTGTTGTTATATAATTCATGGTTGAAACTTTTCCCTGGAAAGCTGAAATCAAAGTGGTCAGGTCTATTTGTGATTACCCAAGTTTTACCCTACGGAGCCGTTGAGTTACTTGATCCTAACTCCAATGATACATTCAAAGTTAACAGCCAGCATGTCAAGCACTACTGGGGAGAATCATTTGAGCGACAAAAAGAAAGTGTCACACTTTCAGATCGAGCCTAACATTCAGGCAGGCATGTCTAGATGAAGACGTTAAACTTAACGCTAGCAGGGAAGCAACCCATGCAATTTGTGTATATATTAAGATTTGATGTGTTTTGTGTGTTTAATTTTTATAGGTAGAGTCACAAACAGAATGGAAGACGTTCTCGCAAATCTTCACAAGCAATTTCCCTCTCTTCTTCAAAATTCTCTAATGAAAGTCTACAAAACTCGCATGGAACGAATGAGACTTCTGATAAACAAAGGTATTCCTAATGACATCGTTGGTTAATTGAAGCACGAGTCCAATTGGCAGGTGAGTCCTCTGACTCTTTTATTTCATATCTGTCTGGTTTAGGAAAAATCACCTATGCTAAGAAAAAAAGAGCTAAAAGATTAGGTGTTTGCTATAAATGTGCATGCATGACATGTAATACTCGTTTTCATTATTTAGAAATGGTGTCTGATAACCGTAAAGATAAAATTAAATTCATTATGGATGGCATGAGTAAGGAGTCTTTGGATGACATATCATTGACTCTTGAGATGCATTCCAGTGGATATGTGTATCACGAGATTCACAATTCTGAAAAGAATGGTAACAATTAAGTCTCGGGAATCTGACTTTAAAAGACCATGTTTGCCAATTTATAATAAAATTGGATGGGAAGCTTGTCCCTGACGCATAGACATCATTCAAGCTGTTACATCTTGTAAATATTATTATCTCTTTGTCGTTAACTAATAATTGTGATTTGTTTTGTTATTTTCTTTGATTTTCTCCGACAGGATCCAGACTTTTTGACTTCCATGATTTATTTTAATGTTTAGCTAATAATTGTCATTTGGCAGGTACTAGTACTATTATTACTCACCCATTTTTCAGGTTCTATAAATTCAACTCGTCATTGCACGCTTGAAGACATCCAGATTTGAGAAAGAAATAATATTATAAAAAATTGGAAGCAACTTCAAGAAGACGAGTTGTAAACATCTGTGTGTTTTGCGGTACTAGTGTTGGTCCTAAACCAGAGTTCGTTGAGTCAGCACAGGAATCGGGTCGAGTCACAGTTGAAAGGAATATGCACCTAGTATATGGCAGTGGCAATCTTGGACTAATGGGGTAAGTTTCAAGGGCCGTATAAGAATAAGGTAGTCAAGTTCTGGGAATCATCCCAAAACCTTTGGCAAAGGCGAATCTGATAGGACCATCAAACATAGATGAATGCATCGTTCCAGGTATGTCTGAACGACTGGTTGAAATGATTAACCGTGATGATGCTTTTATTGCTTTGCCAGGTGGCTTGGGCACGATGGAGGAAATTTTTACAGTGCTATCTTGGGTGAACTTGAACATATACCAGAAACAAATTGGACTATTTAATGTTGATGGTTTTTTTAACTTTCTTTGTGTGTTTCTTGATGATGCCCGGAGGAATAGGTTCGTATCAAAACCTGTAAAATATATATCCCCTTCACTGCCAGAACTGCCCATGATTTAATTGACCAACTTTTAGCCTTTGAACCACAAATTGATCATATCCTTTCAAAGATACACTTGTCCGATAATGATTGTGATAAAAAGCGTCGGATAAATCTAGATCTTAACCTGTAATTTTCTTTTTAGATGTAGAATTTCAGCTAACCAGGTATTGTCTTCTAAACTCTTCTTCTACTTTTTAGACATTGGGGACAATGTCTCAATTAGGTTTGGGGGAGGGGAATAGTTGATTAGTATCTTATTTCTATTTTTTTCGTTGTGATGCTTTTGCTTGATTTTTAGTCAAAAATTTTCAAAAATTCAAAGAAAAATTAATTAAAAAATTTTGTTAAAAAAAATAAAAATAAAAATATATTGTGTCTTTATGTTTTTAACTTGACTAATCAGGTGAAATTGGTGTGAGATAGCTGAGTAAAGAATCTCCACTCCTGAGACGTATCTCAACCTATTTCGTAACAAGTTAATTTTTGTATATTTCCTTTTGAATTATTTAATCTGTGAATTCTCCATAATATTGACTAAATTGGATCTTCATATGCTCAGTCGACAGGTATTATCAACATGCATGGTAACATACGGCTATTAGTTGTAAGTGAAAAGATTGTAATATTCAGTGCTCTAGTTTAGTTGGAGGAAGCATATAAAAAAGTGATGGAATAATAAAAAAAAAATCTGAAATCTGAGTAATTAAGTCTGTATGGGTGTTTTAACACCTAGTGCCCTAAAGCCAACTGGTTTGGGAGTCACTGGCCCAAAGCTCGTTACATGAATTGAAGATGTTGTAAAAAAATATATATATATCTGAAATTCAAGTAATTAAGTCTGTAAGGGTGTCTTAACACCTAATGTCCTAAAGCTAACTTGCTTGGGAGTCATTGGTCTAAAGCTCGTTACATGAATTGAAGATGTTGTAAATAAATAAATAAATAAATAAAAATTCCATTGCTATAAAGGTGTGAATTCAGATATAACTTTATGACAAAAATATTACTTTCTTTTCAACTACACTTATGAATATTTTGGGCACAATGAGATGATTAATACCTTATTAGTTGTGTATATGGAGAATGGTAAAAATAATCGGAGAATTTACTTATTTGGTAATTTAGAAAGAAAGAAAACAACTACTAACTTGGATAAGAAGTTTCACTTGTTTAGTCGCCAACTTGTTTAATCTTTTTGCTTTTGTGTGCATTTGACGTTTGTGGGTATCGTCGCTGTAAGCCGTCACGAGACTACAACTTGTCCACTAGGGACATTTTACATAATATTTTGTATAGTTTCTTGTGTTTTATGAAAATTTTGATGTGTTTTGTGTATTTTGTAGATAAATAGGGTTTCAGGACTCATTGGAATCAAATCGGGGCCAAAACAGCGAAAAACGGAAAAAAAAAAAAAAAAAAAAAAGGCAAAATTGTCATTTACGTGTCGCGACGCGCACATCCTCTGCGTCGCGACGTGAAATAGTTATTGTTCTACTGAAACTTGTCATCATGACGTCTGCATAATAATTCAGTCTGCCGACACTATGCGAGGCTTACGTCAGCATGACGTAAGCGTCGGACGTAGGAATGGTAATTTCCGGACCCGGTAAAGAACTTCCGGGTCCGGACCCGGGTATACCCGGATCCGGGCCCGGGATCCGCAACTGTCCACTTTTTTTTTAAAGCTCCACTTCCACTATTCAATATCAATACTATGTATTAACAATTCACAACAAGTTTGAATACATATTGATTGTCATCTGTAGTTACAAAAAAAAACTATAAAGATATTTTGGAACTCTTACCTCTACTGAAATTCATATCAAATGAATACTATTATTTAGTTTACTTTTTTGTTATTTCTCATATTATTTAGTTTACTTTTTTGTTATTTCTCAATTTTAAAGTGGTCAAATGATAATAATTTTTTTTTTAATCTTAAATTCATTTCCACAAAAGGTAAGTTGAGCATTTTAGTCCATCAACCATTCTCATGATAGATTCCGGAAAGGAGGCGCATGTTACATAAAAATACAACTTATCAAATTCTAAATTTAAACAAATCAATGTCGAAAAATATAATAACGTCGTCAACTGATATAAGAGTTTCAACATAATCTTTAAATACCAATTATCATTAAGAAAATATACTTCTAAGATAATGTAACGTTTATAATTTTGTAGCTTTTGAATACCATAGATTTAATGACTCAACTCTTACTAGAACTAAAGATTATGTCGAATGAGAGAGTGCGACTAATTTGAGGTGGAGAGCCAGTAACTAATAAAAAGATTAAATTTTATTTAAATTTCATTTAAATTATTCGGCAAGTATAGGTTTCCATTATAGCTTGTTTCTTCTTTTTTTTTAATTATACCGGGTCCCGGGTACCCGGGTCCGGAACTACCCGGACCCGCATCCGAACCCGGTATAATGCGGGTCTTCCAAAACAAGACCCGGATCCGTAATTTTTTTAGCGGATCCAGGTCTAACCGGACCCGGGTCTTCCGAATCCATACGGACCCGGGCCGGGTCCGGGTCTGCTTGCCATGCCTAGTCGGACGCTGAGCCAATAATTATGCTGACACTCACATGTCATCATCTCGTGAAAGCCGCATACACGTGTTGAAGATCAACGGCGCGTCGCGAAGAGCAATATTTCACGCGTCGCAACGCGTGGCACCAAGTTTTTCCTATCAGAATGAAAACGTATACCTTCTTCTGGGGATTTCCTTAAGAATACTAAGAAGATTGTATCTTATTTGTTTATTTACAGCGTTCTTGTAATTAATTTTTATTTTATGCAATAGTTCTTTCTTTATTTTACTTTTCAGTATGAGGAGGTAACTCCCCTCTGCTGGGGTGAAGGGTAAAACTTTTATTACTAATATTTAGATTAATCTCCCTTAATTATAATATATAAACTATTTTAAAACCTAACTTAATGGGATACTGCCTTTATGGTCGGTTGGACTTAATTAAATTGATTTTAACCTGACTAAATTGGATACCGCCTTTATGGTCGGTTGGAATTAATTATAAATTTGACTTAATCAAGATACTGCCTATATGGTCGGTTGGTAATGTCATGCAAAATTTATATGTTATAATAAGGGAGATATCTAAATTAGAAGAAATAAAAATGGATCCTCTAACCCCCAGCATTTTCTTTATTGTTAATTTATCTTTTTAATTTCCAAGCTTTACTTTATGTCATTTACTTTATTTATGTCTTTATTAATTCTAGATATGTGTGGTAACTAAACCCATATCTATGGTTGTGATGAATTCTAATATCATCATTTTATAAGTGGTTATTTTGTGTTTTGGGTAATATAAAGGTTTATTTATTGAGTCTTAAGCTTAATGCTTCTTGTTAACTGGCCATTAATAAGATTGATGTGGTAAACTTAAAATAAACTTGACGAAGGAATTTTAGGTTTCAGTCTTAGACTCAATAGATCACGATCTCACCTTGGGGCAAGAGACTCTTAGGTAGATTTCCTTCCATGATAGACATATACCTGTCGGGCGGGGGTAACCATAATTGAAACTTAATCTTAATGAATTCAGGTAACTTGGTTAACATAGACATATGATTATTTGGGTTATTTGGGTGTTTGCATCTGACCATCGATAGAGACTTTTGCATATTTTCGTGTTTCAGGTTAATAAACCGATATATTGCACAAACATGAGTTAATCACTTCATCTTTAAAAGATATTGGAAGAATTCACAACCTTAGATAGTTTTATAATATTGAATTTTCCTTGAATTTACTTTCGCACTGTTTTATTTACTTGTTTAGGACAAAAATCACCATCTAAACAACAATCATTCTATTAGATACTCGTAAATATTTAACGTCATAAATTAATAGGTAATGTATTAAGTCCTCGTGGGATCGATACATTTTATACTACTTGAGCGATACGTGCGCTTGCGTAACGTGTGTGTTTACCACCGATCACTCACTAAGAAAAATACAAAGATTGATGAGTGAGTGTGCTAATCAAATATATCTAAGCTCATTAAAATGTAAATGAAGATTTATATAATGAGCTTATGAAATAATCAAGAAGATTTTTATTTCTCTCTGATTTTTTCTTTCAATAAAATGTTAGAAAGTGTAAGTTGTAAGCACAAATGAATTTGGGGCTCAATATATAATGAATGTGTAAATTGTCCCAACAGCTCTGTCTGAGACCGATATGTCGATCTGCAGATGCTGGTATGCCAAGCATAATGGCTATATTACCGTTAGAAGATTCGAGCGCGATACCAGATTACTGACCGATATATAGGCCGGAAAGTCGGTTGGCTAACCGGTATAGTATATGCCAGTTTTCGAGAGCATGTAGAACATTTGGTCTCACCGGTATGGACACTAGTATGTTTCATGCTAGTTCTAGTAGCTATGCAAACCTCAAATACACCGGTATGAGAGACCGGTATGGTCCATGCCGGTTTCCAATACGATACAAAGCTGCTCAAAACATAGCAGTGGCACCGGTATGCCCGTATTGGAGACCGGTATGCTGGTCTTAGTGCCAAAATACTAGATTTGAATGTTTAAAAGAATTTTGCACATGAGCCTAATGCATTGATGAGCAGAAAATATATCAATATTTACCGTCCATTTTACTTAATATTTTATATAGTTTCTCGAGTTTTGTGAATATTTTGATGTGTTTTGTGTTATTTTGTAGATAAATAAAATATCAGGTCCCACTAGAATCAAATCGGGGATCAAACGGCGAAAAAAAATGAAAATGGAAAAATGGTAAATTCATGTGTCGCAACGCGCAAGGCTTCTACATCGCGACGTACCTCAATTATTGAGCTGCCGACACGCGTCATCACGTGTGTCATCATCACATCATCATGACATCAACACAATAATTCAGTCTGCCGACACGTGTCATCACTTGCGTCATCATGACGTCACCTTTGCGACGTCATGCCTTCACGCGTCGCAACACCGAGCCAATAATGGAGTCTGCCGACAACCGCCATTCACTGTAGAGCGCGTCGCGACGCCAAGCCTTCACGCGTCGCAACGCTGCCCGATTTTGAAGCCTATAAATAGAGGCTGATTTCATTTGAATTCTTCATACTTTCTTCTGGGAAATTTCCTTAGAATACTAAGAAGAGAGTATATTGTTTGTTTAATTTCAGTTTTCTTGTATTTAATTTTTATTTTAAGCAATAAATTTTTCTCTGTTTTACTTAAAAGTATAAGTAGGTAACTGCTTTCTGCTGGGGTAAAGCTGAAGCTTTTATTTTAATAATTTAGATTAATCTCCCTTAGTTATAATATATAAATTATTTTAAAACCTGACTTAATTGGATACCGCCTTATTGGTCGGTTGGACTTAATTAAATTAATTTTAACCTAACTTAATTGGATACCGTCTTTATGGTCGGTTCGAATTAATTAAAAATCTGACTTAATCAGGATACCGCCTATATGGTCGGTTGGTAATATAACGCAAAAAATTATATATTATAATAAGGGAGATTTCTAAATTTGAATTAATAAAAGTGGATCCCCAAACCCCAATATTTTATTTCATTGTTTTAATTTTTACCTTTTTAGTTTTCAAATTTGTTTTATAATGTTTTATTTATTTATGTCTTTAGTAGTCCTAGGTATGTGTTGTAACTAAATATATTATCTAGGGTGTGATGAATTCCAATATCATAGGCTTATAAGTTGGTTATTTTGTGTCTTGTGTGATGTATAGGTTTATTTATTGAGTCTTAATCTTAATGTTTCTTATTAACTGACCACTAATAACAATGATTTGGTAAACTTAAAATGCACTTGATGAAGGATTTTATGTTTCAGCCTTAGAGATTTCCTTCCATGATAGACATATACCTGTCGGGCGTGGTAGCCATAATTGGAACTTGAACTTAATGAATTCAGGCAACTTGGTTAACATATACATATAGTTAATTGGGTTACTTTGGGTGTTTGCATCTGACCATCGACATAGGCTTTTGTATATTTTCGTGTTCTAGGTTAATAAACCGATATATTGCACAAACATAAGATCATCAATTCATATTTAGAAGAATATTGGAAGGATTCACAACCCTAGATAGTTTCATAATATTGATTACTTTTTAATTTACTTTCACACTATTTTAATTACTTGTCTTTAGTAAAAATCACCATCCAACCAAAAATCAAATCAATTAGATACCCGTAGACATTTAGCTTCATAAATTAATAGCTTAGGTATTAAGTCCTCGTGGGATCGATATATTTTATACTACTTGAGTGATATGTGCGTTTGTGTTACGTGTGTGTTTACCACCGATCAAGTTTTTGGCGCCATTGTCGGGGACTTATTTATCTTTTACTATTAATTTTGAAGTTAGATACTTTTACTTGTGTCTAATTTGTTTTTACTTATTATGTTTATTTTCTTGTGTTTCAGGTTCTCAGACACTACATGAGAAGAAGCAGAAGCTTTGAAATCCGTCCGCTTGACCCAGAAATTGAAAGAACAATCAGACAGTTGAGAAGGGAAATGCAAGAAGATTAAGAAACACTGATCAACATGAACAATCAAGAACCTGAACCTTTGGAAGTTGCACCACCAATTCCTATTCGAGAAAGAACAATTCTAGTGGTTGACGGCTTCATATCATGTTGATAAGTGTGGTTTATACCCACTTATTCCAATATCTTTAGCTTATTATTTTGTTATAATTCGAGATATTTAATATCATTTATAATTTATTTTATGTTTTATTTGTAGGAGCATTAATATATGGATCGAGGAATAATTGCACGTGTTTTGGGAAGTTCCGGAAACATAGGACGAACACAGGAGCATTAGCGCCATGACAACATCATGGGCGCCATGGCGCCCCATATAATGAAGATTAAGGCGCCAAGGTGCCAATGAAAAAAGTCAGGCGCCTTGGCACCTCCCCAAACTGCAAACCTCATACATTTTACAGAGAGTTTGGCACCGCGGCGCCCAATTAAGGAGCCGGGGCGCCCAGGGAAGACCTGACACGTTCCGGGAAAGTGATTTTAGGGTTTTTAATAATCCTAATGATACCCAATGACTCCTAGCCCCCAGTATAAATATAACAGTCCATCCAACACTCAAAGGGAGGCTAATACAGAGCACAAAACACAGAAATACATATTTTTAGAGATCCAATGAGAGGATTGAAGAGCGACAAGAGGAGACAAAGGCTTTAATAACCGGAGAGGAAGAGATTCAATTCGGGTTTTATCTTCTTATTTCTTTCTTAAAACTCTAATGATTTCCATTAGATTCGTGGCTTGATTATTTATTGTTTTATCTTTTGTCATGAATTTACTCCTTAATTTTGGAGAACGATTGTAATCGATGCTTGAACCTTGTAATTGATTGTCAATTTTGTTATGAAGTTTTATTGATTTATTTATATTCTTTTGAGTTTAATGCTTCTTGATTGTTGGCCACAATTTGAGATGATGAATGTTTAGAATCTATCACTCGAGAGAGGGGATTTTGAATAGATCTAGAGAATATGACCTAGGATTTTATAGAGTTCGAGAGAATCTGTAGTCCTTTGAAGTCGTTAACATAGAATCACAAAGCGTAATGAGTTGTTAACTATTGGATTTTTATAGAGATATCGAAGTCTATAGTTAATGATATTTTCACTCGGCACTCGAGAGAGGGAGTGAATATTTTAGGAGTCTTGACTTATAAATAATATAACTGAACACAGATTAATTGGCATAACAAATACATAGGCGACAGCTAGGTGAAATCAAGATCCAGAATCTCTATTGTATTAGTTCCTCCTATTTTATTATTTGTATATTTATCTATTATAAATCTTTATTATTTATTTTCTAAATAAAGTTAGGATTATCAATTGTAGTACTTAGTGCGAGTTAACGCAATCCCTGTGGGTTCGACACTCTTTCACCGATTTATACTAAAACTTGACACCGTACACTTGCGGTACGATATAAAAATATCACAACACATGTATTGTACTTTCTCTCTTACCTGAAAATGTATGTGACATCAAAATATGCATTCAGATGATACAGCAATCAGTTCATTTTGGGGGAAGTGCAACTGAAGATCCTAATGCCCACATCAGTAACTTTCTGAAAGTTTGTGGCACATTAAATTACAACCGAGAGGCCGAATAAGCAATGCGTCTGCGAGTGTTCCCATATTCCTTGAAAGACAGAGCTAAGGTTTGGCTCCATTCACTACCAGTAGGTTCCATCACAACTTGGAACACTATTGCCACCAAATTTCTTGTAAAATACTTTCCCCCAGCCAGAACAGCTAAGCTAAGGAACGACATCACATCCTTTGTGCAACATGACTCAAAATTCCTCTGCGAAGCATAGGAAAGATACAAGGAATTGCTCTGAAAATGTCCTCACCATGAGATTGCAAAGTGTCTACAAGTCCAAACCTACTACAATGGACTTTCTGGTCTAATGAGAACCATAATAGATACTGCTGCTGGAGGAGCTTTAATGGAAAAATGAGAAGATCAGGCCTGAGACTTAATTGAAGAAATGGCCAACAATAATTCCTTGTAGCCAACAAAGAGGAGCATGATCCAACAAATAGCAGGAATCCATGAAGTAGCAGCCAACACAGCAATGAATGCCAAGCTGGATCAAATATGCAAATATCTGGAAACTCTTAACTTGCAGGTAAATGTTGGATCCACAAGTTCACCATATGAAGAAACACCAGAGGCAGAAACTTACAACCAACATGATGAGACTGTGAACTATGTCAGTAACTTCAACAGACAGGGAAACAATCAGTATTCCAATACCTATAACCCAAGTTGGAGGAATCATCCCAATTTCGCATGGAGCAACACTTCAGGGCAAAGGAACAACCCATCACCCGGATTTCAACAGCAGAATAAAGGCCAGTAGTATAAAAAAGAACCAGGAATAGCAGAAGTGTTGGCCCAGA
Source organism: Zanthoxylum bungeanum (assembly GCA_019454045.1). Lineage (NCBI taxonomy): Eukaryota > Viridiplantae > Streptophyta > Magnoliopsida > Sapindales > Rutaceae > Zanthoxylum > Zanthoxylum bungeanum. The sequence goes on from SKCR01006526.1 coordinate 181,775, forward strand.
TGAAAAAGAAAGAAGTCAAATATGATGCTATGTTTCAAAAATAAGCAGCATCATACGATGTTATGTTTCAAAGCCAATCAGCTTCTATAAAGGCACTGGAAAATCAATTGGGACAACTGGCCAATGCTCAGAGTTACAGACCGCAAGGTTCCCTTCCTAGCAACACAGAACTAAATCCAAGGAACAGAGGGAATGAGCAATGCCAAGCCATCACATTGAAAAGCGGCATTGAAATCAACAAAGATGTTGGAGTCAAGGCATCTACTGAGGAAGTTCCTAAAGAAAACAACAAAGCAGATCCACAGATGGAGGAAAAAAAGGCAAAAGAAAATGATCGAGAAAGATTTACTCAATTTCCACCTTTTCCACAGCGTCTCCAGAAACACAAACTGGATAAGCAATTTTCTTGATTCTTGGAGCTCTTCAAAAAACTGCATACCAACATTCTATTTGCATAAGCATTGGAGCAAATGCCCAGCTATGTCAAATTCATGAAAGATATTCTGTCATGAAAGCAAAGATTGGGAGGTTACGAGACTGTAGCATTGACAGAAGAATACAGTGCCATCATTTAGAGGAAGCTCCCCCCAAAGTTGAAGGATCCTGGCAGTTCACCATCCCTTGCACCATAGGAGAACATTACTTCGGTAAGTCTTTGTGTGATTTAGGTGCTAGTATTAATTTGATGCCTTTATCTATTCACAAGAAACTGTAGATTGGAGAAGCAAAGCCCACCTCAGTCACTCTGCAAATGGCTGACAAATCACTCATATTTCCGAGAGGTGTGATGGAAGATGTGCTGGTTAAAGTCAAAAAATTCATTTTCCCATCAGATTTCATTGTCCTTAACATGGAGGAAGACAAAGACGTACCCATCATCCTCGGGAGACCATTATTGGCTACAGGTCAAATCATTATTGATATACAAAAAGGTGAACTAACAATGAGGGTACATGACCAAGAAGTAACATTCAATGTTTTCAAAGCCATGAAATTCCCGAATGACGAAAAGGATGAGGAATGTTTCAGACTTGATGTAATAGATAATATTATCCAGAATACAGATGCAATGCAACTTTCCACTGACATACTTGAAGCATGCATCACCAACAAGATTGACAGAGAATTAGATGATGAGATTCTGGAATGTATCAACTATCTTGATGGAGCCTCTCACTTCAGATTGACACCACAGGTGGAAAGTTTAGAATTACCAAAAAAAGAGCGAATCAAGCCCTCGATTGAAGAACCACCGCAGCTGGAACTAAAGCCACTCTTGAGCCATCTCAGGTATGCATACTTGGAAAACCCTTCTGATTTACCTGTGATTATTTCTTCGTCGTTAACATTGGTGAAGGAAGATAAGTTGTTGAGAGTGTTACGCAAGCACAAGAGAGATATTGGCTGGACTATAGCAGATATTCGAGGCATTAGTCATCATTTTGCATGCACAAAATCTTGATGAACGACGAGTACAAAGCCACAGTGGAGCATCAAATGAGACTGAATCCAATCATGAAGGAAGTAGTAAAGAAATGAATCATCAAATGGTTAGATGCATGCATCATTTACCCCGTCTCTGACAGCACTTGGGTGAGTCCTATGCAATGTGTACCCAAGAAAGAAGGAATGATTGTAGTCACCAATGAAAAGAACGAGTTGATTCCAACAAGAACAGTGACTGGATTGAGAGTATGCATGGACTACAGGAAGCTGAACAAAGCAACACGGAATAATCATTTCCCACTACCATTCATTCCACAGGTAATTCGGGAAAAACCATTCCTCGAACAAATCTCCCTCAACTGTGAATTTATTTAGTTTGGGGACCAAAAGCAAACTTAGCAAAAGATGGAAAACACACAGACAAAACAGAGGATTTAACGTGGTTCGACGGAATGGATTCAACCTACGTCTACGGACACAAATAGAAGAAAAACTTTTATTTCCACCTCGGGTCAGACCGACCTCTCTCTAACTCTAGCTCGGCTGACCGGCCTCTTACTAGCTCTCGCTTATACTTAAGCTTTTTCCCTCTCTACTACAAGTGAAGAAATAAATTAGCTAACTCATTATAATAAGTTTTTAACCCCTTTATATACTAGGACAAATTCCATTATTCTTCCCACTCATTACGTCAGCCACGATTCCTTGTCATTATTGCCCGTTACTCGTATGTTACGCCCATTAACCCTTGTTTGTACATTACGCCCACCAGCCTTTACTCGTACGTTATTACTCATTACTCGTATGTTACACCCATTCATCGGTCTGGCGGCTCTAGGTTTCATGTAGGGCTTATGTCATCCATACATGTGCATAATATTCAGCAGCCCCGACCCCTTTAATTGGGTCGGCATACCGAGGTGAACGACGCTGAGATCTTCCCGGATTCTTTACCAGGTCGAGATAGTAGTAATGGACCACCTCAGTTATGTCCTCACATATGCACATACTGCCGAATCTGATATCTTCCTATCAGGTCGGGTCGGTGTGCTAAAACTCACGGTGTTTGGTCTGACCTCCTCTCTTTTCCTCGACCGGGTCTAATCTACTGAAGTCGATTCTGACTTCAGAGGCTAACGTGGGGCTCTGAATGTCGAGGCTACCCTGAGAGTCTGATGTCGAACCTGACCTGAACACCTCGGGTCAATCTTCGCAAGTGCTCTAGTGCCCTCGAACTTGACCACCTCGGTCCTGACCACCTCGAACCTGACCACATCGGACATGTACCTCAGGCTCAAGCCCCTCTGTCTGACCTCTTATATGACCTTGGGCTTTTACCCATTAACTGCAATCATCATTCTACCCCTCCTAAGGATTCTGACTTCTTGGGAGCTGAAAACCACCATCAACAAATCGTATATTCAAAAATTGACATATTATTAAATATATAAAAATCCTGAAATTTTATTCATTGGTCCACCCAAATATTACAAAATGTATCATATTTATGCCAAATTTAGGTATATGATTGAAATATGTGCCAAACATTATGTATACATGTGATACAATATAGGTGGACATTTTATATACTTTTTATACACTATAATTTTTGGATACACCGATAAATAAAATTTCAGGATTTATATATTTTTAATAACTTTTCAAATATTTAATATAAAGTTGATAATTTTCCATTTAAAAATGATCACACAAACTACTGTTTAGAGAAGTAATGAGCATTACTCCTGTAAAAAAATGTTGTTAGTATAAATTTTGAAGAACATGTATTATGTTACAAGAATATAAAATATCGAATGTGATCTTATAGGAGAAAAAATTCAAATCAATTATATTATTTAAATATTTTTCTACAATTATAACTTACCATTTCTTAACTTCTCATATGAACAATCTTGAGTTTCGAATAAATTACACAATTTTCTTTTTTCTTTTTTTTTTTCAATTCATTAATACAATTTCTTGTATTGTCACATTATAAGCAATATTGTTACTTTTGTTTCTATCGGAATAAATCTAAGCTCTCCAGTCCTCCCTTGTTCTCGCCTATGTATATTATATATTTTAAAAATTGAGCATCTTTATTAGTCGTAGGCTCGGGAAAATAAGAAGAGTAATTTTATTATATTTTTTACCAAGAAAATATTTTTCTAATAGATCGTTTGGTCTGAAAAAATAATTTGCAGGCAAAATATATTCGAAAATGACTAATTCTCACCCTTTGGTAAAATAAAAACGCCCCCACATTTAAAGATTGGAATTGAATATTATAACGGACTAATGACTCTAATATTGAGCTTAGCCCCTACAAAAATACTGCGCCCACTCTAAAAACTAGAACCCTAATTATATTATTTTAGAGACTTTACTGAAAGCAACCGTGCTAACTTGGTGGTATAGGGTTCATGATCTCACCTTGAGATCTTTGATTCGAATTCGGAGAATGCGTTTTTTATAAGAGCCTAGGATAGCCGGGGATTTTAGCTGCTCCGCTTAAGCGCGGAAATGGTAGTTTGGCAGCGGAATTTCCAACGATTCAAAAAAAAAAAACGTGCTAACTTAATCTTATATAAATCAAATTAGTTTTGTATCAAAACCCTTTATATAATGTTAGATAAGGAATAATTACACGTGTAAGATGTGATTATGATGCCCCCTTATTAGCCATTACATTAGAGCAGCCATATTATTGAAAAGGTGTGTGAGTGGTATTACAAATAATTTTAGCAAGGAAGAGCTCAAATTTATTTTGGCTTTACTTATTTTTTATTTTTATTTATTTGCAGTATATTGCCATGTTTGCTTTTCATTTGAAAATACAAGCAAGAGGTGTACATATATATATTGGTGTACAAATACAATCATATTACATCACCAAAATATTCTCCTTCAATAATGACAAAATGAATGATTAAATTTATAAATTTAATTTCACTCTTTCTGAATTATCACCCTAAATCAAGAGTTAAGTGTATGGGTGAAATTCCATGCATAAAAAAAATAAATAAATAAAATAAAAGAAGAAACAAAATTGAAGCAATAAATAAACTGCCAACCATAAAATAAACGAGATATGGACCACATTGCAGCAGTGAAATATCATAAACAAATGAAGGAAATAGTTATGTCATGAAGGTAAATTCTTTTACCTATAAGACCTATAGAGATGAAAAGATCTATCTCAATCAATGGATATCTTCTTTTTTTTTTTTTTTTTTTAAAAACTTTTTCTATTTTTATATGAGAAATAATTCAATTTTGTACTCAAAGCTTCCATCAGTGTACTAATTTATAATTTTCGAGTGTAAATAATATATTGACTGAAATTTTTTAAATATAAAGAATTTAAAATTTTAAGATAATTTCATATATAAATCAATTTTCGAATATAAAATGATCATATTCCTTTTTATATATAATCATTTTTAGGTGACGATAGATAGATATATATATATATATATATATATCAGGGTCTCATTCAACTGGACCACAAAAGGACAACGAAAAAAATAAAATTAAAAAAATTAAAAATACTGACACTAGTATTATTTCAACGTAACCCTCTCTCCAAACTCGTAACATAAATGTTTATAAATTGTGTCAATCAACACTCTATTTGACTCCATAGGCAAAGACACTGGATCGGTTTCAAAACTATAATCAATTGATCTCCCTCAAATTCTGGAAACACTTTCAAAAACAAAAATGCTTTCAGAAAGTATCCCAGAAACGGATATGGCTCTTTTGGAGTCAATCCGGCATCATCTTCTTGATGATGACTTTGAAGACATTAATAATTCAATGATACAGCCACTTGAAAATTTTTCAGAATCAGATTTTGATCTTCTTCAAAATCTTCTAGAAGATGACTTTGCACCCATCTATTCCCCAACCTCGAGCTTCAGCAGCACTTCTGTATTTGATTTCCCATTACAAGTAAGTAATAGTAGTAATATAAACAGCAACAACGACAGCCCAATATCCTCCTATGATCCTCACAAGACTTTAAACGACGCCGTTACTAGCGTGGGTTGGATTTCGTTTGATCCATCAACAAGCGGAGACATCAGTACCACCGTTGATATCATGAGTTACCAGAAGGGGACTCGGGGTGGACAGCAGCAAGCGAAGGCGGTGCATTACAGAGGCGTGAGGACGAGGCCATGGGGAAAATATGCGGCGGAGATTAGAGACCCTAAGAAGAATGGGGCACGTGTTTGGCTGGGGACTTATGATACGCCTGAGGGTGCAGCTTTAGCTTATGATAAGGCCGCCTTCGAGATGCGTGGCTCAAAAGCTAAGCTTAATTTTCCTCACTTACTTGGCAGGGTTAACTTTAAGCCGGTTCGTGTTACCACCAACAACAACAACAACAAGCGTGGCTCACCGGAGCCTGAGCCGTCTCCTACTTCATCAACTTCATCGACATCGTCATCTTTGTTGCCGGAAGATTCTCCGAAGCCGAAGCGGAGAAATTACAATGGGATAAACTCGGCGGCTTGAGCCGAGTTGCAATTTGAGAAGTGTAGTACTAGCCAGGCGCTTGCAATTGATGGCTTGTCAGCATATTAGTTACTGCGTGTTGTGTTTTTTTTTTTTTTTCTAGAACCTCGGATGCTTGTTGTTAGGAGATTTAGAGTTTTGGTAATATGGTTTGTTTTGTTTTGTTTTGTTTTGTTTTTTTGTTTTTGTAATTAGAATAACGATTTTTTGTTAGAAATATGATTTTTGTTGTCGGATTTTATTTTTAGTTTTGTTTAAGTCGCCAAGGCGGCCTTTAATTAACTTTATGTTGATATGGTTCAATATTTTGATATCACTATTTCGATTTCCTCTTTCCTGAAAGCTGGGATGCAGTTATCTCTTTCTTTTCAATCATGTCTTTCAAACGTATAAATTTTTTTAGAAGACTTGGTTTAAATTTATCTTAAAAGATAATATAAGATAAATAAGTCTAGGGGAATATTTTTATATGACATTTTAGTGATATTGATATTTCTTCTTCAAGCAAATTAAAGTATATTCTAGTCTCTTACTAAAATATATAACTACTTGAAGTCTGAGTATAACTAAATTATCGCAAAAATATGAGTTAGTTTACCTTGCTTAGGGTTTTCAAGGGTCATTTAATTAATCCATGAAAATTTTCCCAAGCCGGCAACCTGATCTTGATCTTTAGTGTTGGTATGATCAATCCTCTTGTACTGTAATAAATAAATAAAAAGATAGCCATGAGTTTCGCGTGCTACTGCTAACGAGAAACAGAAGGCTCTGATTGCTTCTATAATAATGAAAGCTATTAATTTGTTTTCTGGAATCTTACAACTTGGCAACATCTTGGTGATTTACATAACAAAACACATGCATAAATGTAATGCTTTTATCAGTTGCTTCGATTCTAATTGAAAAAAAAACAGAGAGAGAATAATAATGCAACATGTTGCCCGTGATTCAATCCCTTACTTTCGTAGGTGACACTTCAATTACACCAACGTCCATTTTTTCCTCAAGTTTATATTTTTTTTGATTGGATGAGAGTTGATTTTTGTATATTCTATTGATAATTATAATTATTAAATAATAATTTAAATATAGTTTATGATTTTTTAATAAATGATGATCGATAGTTATTGTATAATAATTTAAATGTAACTCAATATGAACCATGTATTATTTTCAAAACACGGATGACAAAATATTATGAAAAACCACTACAAAAATTACGCCATTTAGCATCGAAATTAATCGACGCAAAAATTCACAGTTTCGACGCAAATGTAAATTAGCGTCGAATTAATTAGACGCAAAAATTGGACGACGAAACATCAACGAGAATAATATTTAGCGTCAAAAACAAATATATTTGACGCTAAAAACTACCATTTTGAGTCCAATGTATTTCGACGCTAAATTAAATTTTTTTGACGCTATAAGTCAGATATTGCGACGAAATAATTCGACACTAAAGTTAGACTTTTAGCGTCGTTTAGTTTCAACGCTAAAGTATATTAAAAAAATAATATTTGTATACTTACAGCGGCGATTTTTTTTACTATTAGCGTCGAATATTTCGACGAAATAGTTACAAATGTGTTTTTTTTAAAAAATTATTAATTTACTGCTTTTTGATCTAAAATAATTAATTTAATATTTAATTTAATTGAAAAAAAAATTCCTGATTAATAACAGAATTACGAAATATTATAATAATTATTTTATTATTATATTGAAAAAGTTTTTAGAAAAAATACATATTATATTAAAATTATTTGTTCAAAATGTTTATACAAATGGATATAAAATTTCTTGCTACTGTGATGAGCGGACGCTCGAGCCCGATGCACCCTGACTGAGTGAGGCCTCCAACATCTGGCGGAAAGCCAGCATTTGCTGTTCGAAATTCTCCATCTTCTTCTCGTGGTTCACCTTGACCTGTTGTAGCTCCTCCTTAATCTTCTTCAGCTCGTCTCGGCTAGTGACTAGCTGGTCTTCGGTGGTGGTTAGCCGGTCTTGGGTGGTGACTAACTGGTCTCGAAGAGATGAGGCATTGTTCGAATTAATAGTATTGCGTGCAGATGACGTCGACTTCTTACGAGTGCCAAGGCCAACGTTGTAAGCTGTCTTGAAAACCAATTGCGACAACTGCTCATCTGGTATCGGGTCAGACCATGTCTCATGATTTGATGTTGAAGTTCCATCATTTCATTCTGTTTAAAAAAATAAGTTAATGTTAGAATTTTTTATAAAAAATTAACATTATAATAATAATTATTTTATTTTAAAACTGAAACTTCATAGGAGCGTTCGGCTTCTTCATTTATCCATTTATTTTTCTCATTGTATGCGTCACTCGGAAAAAAATCTGGAATGATTGCACCTCACCTGTGTTACTACTCTGTTAAACACATAAAATAAATTCAGTATTATTCCCACATTAGTAAAAACAATAACTGTATATTTTACGTTAGGATATATTTACCTCAGAATGTCGGCACGATGTTGGATAAATGGCTTCGAACCTCCTGACCGGCGTAAACACACACGTATAACGCAAGCGCACGTATCGTTCAAGTAGTATAAAAATATCGATCCCACGAGGACTTAATTCCTACTGTTGTTATTAATTGTTGAATCTATTTATTTACAAATATCTAATTAAATGGAGAAGAGAATGATTGTTTGATTGGTTGAATGTGGTTTTACAAAATAAATAAAAAAAACAAAAGAAAATACTAAGGAAAATAACAAAAGACACAAAGATCTAGGGTCGTGAATCATTCTAATATCATTTAAAAGATGAAGTGGTTATTTTATGTTTGTGTAATAAATCAGTTTACTAACCTGGAACACTAAATTATGCAAAAGCCTCTGTCGATGGTCAGACGCAAATACCCAGTTTAACCCAATTGAACCATATGTCTATGTCAACCAAATTATCTGGATTCATTAAGTTTAAGTTCCAATTATGGCTACCCCCGCCCGACAGGTATATTCCTATCCTGTAAGGAAATCTATTAAAGGGTTATCTATCCTCAAGGAAGATCGTGGGCTATTAAGTCTAAGGCTGAAACCTAAAATCCCTATGTCTAGTTCATTTTAGATTTACCACATCAATCTTATTGGTGATCCAACAAGAAGCATTAAGCTTAAGACTTAATAAGTAAACCTTTAAATTACCCAAACTATAAAATAACCCCTTATAAACCGGTGATATTAGAATTCATCACAACCCCAGATAACTAACACATAACTAGGGCTAGTAACAACTTAAAAGTAAAAGACATAAAGTAAAAATACTGAAAAGTAAAAGACATAAAGTAAAACTGAAAAGTAAAATAAAATAAAATGCTAAGGTAAAAGGAATTACTTTTACTACTACTAATTTAGATATCTCCCATAAAATAATATATAAACTTGTGATATTTCAACCGACCATATAGGCGGTATCCTGATTAAGTCAAATTAAGTCCAACCAGCCATAAAGGCGGAACCAAAATTAAATTGCCAACCGACCAATCTGGCGGTATCCTTTATTAGTCAGGTTTAAACCAGATTAAAATGAATTACCAACCGACCAATCTGGCGGTATCCTTTTTAAGTCAATATTTTAAATAGTGAATATATTATTTTTAAGGGAGATTAATCTAAATAGTAACAGTAAAAGAATTACCTTTCACCCTAGCTGGAGAAGTTACCTCCTCATGGTAAATAGTAAAAACTGTAAAAAGTAAAATAAAAATAAATTACTATTATTACAAAAAGTAATTAAAATTATTTACAAAACTAAAATAAAAAAAAACTAAAAACTAAAGAATCTAGAGAGAGAAACTCTCTCTTTAGAAGGAATTGAGAAGAGGAAGGTGCCATGAATTCTGAAATCTCGAGCTCAATTTATAGGCCTCGGTAGGATTCAGCGTCGCGACGCCAGTCTTCAGCGTCGCGACGCCGGATTTGTCGACGTGGCACGCTCTGGTTCGCTGGTTTGAAGATTCTGGATAAGATGATAAGGTGACACGTGGCAGAGTGGTTGGGCTTCAATTATTGTGACACGTGGCGGCTTCTGATTGGTCGCTGAGATTCTTATCCGCCACGTGTCAGATAAGGATAGGATATCTCATATTGATGCTGACGTGGCGCTGACGTGGCGACGACGTGGCGACACGTGGGAAAGAGACTGTCGGCACCATAGATTTGCGACACGTGTCACTTCCTGATTGGCTGATGATGATGTGGCACGACACGTGGCAATTTTGACTTGTTGACTTGCTGACGTGGCTGATGACATGGCGGTGACTTGGCGACACGTGGCGACACATGGCGATGATGACTGTCGGCACCGTAGGATGCTGACACGTGGCACGGCGCATGTTAGCAGATCGGCTGTGATGGTGACACGTGGCACGGCGCATTTTAGCAAAGTCAAACTTTTCTCAGATTCTGATTTGTGGACCCGGCGCACGTTAGCACTGTTCGGCGCATTTTAGACGTCGCGACGCGGAAGTCTGGGCGTCGCGACGCGCAAAAGACCAAAATATCCATGTTGACGCATTTTTGTCCGTTTTTGCCCCAAATTGCCTCCAATGCTTTCCAAACTTTATTTATCTACAAAATAACACAAAACATATCAAAACGTTCACAAAACTCAAGAAACTATACAAAATATTAGGTTAAATGAGTGGGAATAAGTGATATAAATACCACTCATCACACCCCCAAACCTAACATTTTGCTAGTCCTCGAGCAAAACATAAAATAAAATAACATAAATAAATTAACTAAGCCACTTTCGTAGGGATCACGTTGCATTTAGCGTATGCAACAAGCCTTTAAACCCCTAGGTGTCCCTAGTGGACGAGTTGTAGTCTCGTGAGGGTTTACAGCAATGATACCCACAAACATTTTTACAAAAGTAAAAAGTTAGTTAAAACTAATGCACACAAAAGCAAAAAGACAAGCGAAAAGAGAATAAAGATGTTAGTGACTAATCAGGTGAAACTTCTACTCCAAGTTACTAGTTGTTTTGTTTATTCTAAATTACCGAATAAGTAAATTCTCCGATTATTTTTACCATTCTTCATATACACAGCCAACAAAATATTAATCAACTCATTTTTGCCCACAACAGTCATAAGTGCAGTTGATAAGAGAGTAATATTTTTGTCCTAAAGTTCTATCAGATTTCACACCTTTTTGTAGCAATGGAATAATTTTCTCATTTTCTGATTTTTTCTTTGATTTTTTCACTTTTTTTTTATTTATATACAATATCTTCCATCTATGTAACGAGTGTTGGGTCGGTGGCTCCCAAACCAGTTGGCTTTAGGGCACCAGGTGTTAAGACCCCCCTACGGACTTAATTACTCAGACTTCAGATATAATATTTTTTGCAGCATCTCTTCGATCCATGTAACGAGCTTTGGGCCAGTGACTCCCAAACCAGTTGGTTTTAGGGCACTAGGTGTTAAAACACCCTTACAGACTTAATAACTCGGATCTCAGACGTTTTTTTTTTTTTTTTTTTTTTACTCCACTGCTTTTTGAGATGTTTCCTCCAATTAAACTAGAGCACTGAATATTACAAACTTTTCAATTTTAGCTCATGTCCGTATGTTACTATATATGTTGATAATATCTGCAACTGAACATATGAAGATTCCTTTTAGTCCGTTTTAAGGAGAATTCACAAATTAAATAATTCAAAATGAAATAAACAAAAATTAACTTGTTTCGAAATAGGCTTGAGATACGTCTCAGGAGTGGAAACTCCTTACTCAGCTATCTCTTACCAATTTCACCTTTTTAGTCAAAATAAAAATACAAAAACACAAAAAATTTTGTAATTTTTTGAAAATTTTTCAATTTTTTTGTATTTTTCGAAAAATTTTGGACTAAAAATAAAAACAACATACAAACTAAAACAAGGTACTAATCAACTAATTTCCTCCCCCCCAAACCTAAATGAGACATTGTCCCCAATGTCTTAAACAGTAAAAGGAGAGTTAAGAAGGTCGTACCTGGTTAGCTGAAATCTACAGGAAATTAAAGGTTAAGATCCAGATTAATTCGACGCCTCTTACCACGACGTCCCTCGGACCAATTTATCTTTGAAAGGATAGGGTCAACTTGTGGTTCATAGGCTATGAGTTGGTCTATTAGATCCGGAGCAGTTCTGGCAGTAAGAAGGAGTTCTTTCAAAGTTTTGACACGAACCCATTTCTCCGAGCATCATCAAGAAACACACAAAGAAAATCATAAAATCCATCAACGTTGAGCAGTCCAAGCGGTTTCTGGTGTATGTTCAGGTTCGCCCAAGATAGTACTATAAAAATTTCCTCCAATGTACCCAAGCCACCTGGCAAAGCGATAAAAGCATCAGCACGGTTAATCATTTCTACCAGTCGTTCAGACATACCTGGCACGATCAGTTCCTCTCCGTTTGATGATCCAATAAGATTTGCCTCTGCCAAGGGTTTTGGGATGATTCCCAAAACATGACTGCTCCTCCTTCCTGTACAGCCTTTGAAACGATCCCCATAAGTCCAGATTGCCTCCGCCATATATTAAGTGCATATTCCTTGCAGCTAAGACTCGACCCAATTCCTGTGCTGCTTCTACGTATTGTGGCTTAGTACCAACACTACTACCGCAAAACACACAGATGTTTTCAACTCGTCTTCTTGAAGTGGCTTCCATTTTTTTTGTATTTCTTTTTCAAATCAGGATGCCTTCAAAAGTGTAATGACGGGCTGAATTTATAGTACCTGAAAAGGGTGAGTAATAATAGCACTAATATCTTCCAAAGAAGCGATTGTTAGCTAAACAACAAAAGAAATCGTGAAAGGTCAAAAAGTCTGGATCCTGTCTACGAAAATAAAGATAATTACAATAGAAAAGCGAATCAAAGCAATAATTAAGACAACAGAATTGTGTACGCAATACGCCACTCGTTTGGTATAAATCCATTAGGATGCGTCTCAAGATCCATTCATTATTCAGCCATCGCTAATGAATTAGCTTTCATTTTTGTTGCCAAACACCATTCCTTCTGTCTAAAAATGCTCCGTTTGTGCTTTTCCCTACAAAAATAACACACAAAATTAAAAAGTTCACACAAAATATGAAAACAAATATTACAACAAATTGCATGGGTTGCCTCCCTGCTAGCGCTAAATTTTTCGTCTTCAGCCAGACGTGACTGAAATTCATCTGTTAAGGAGGTTTCAATGTCGTTTTAGATGTCCGATCAAAAACAATCCCGTGAGCGTTGCTTTTGAAGGGTCTCTTCCAACGGTAAGGTGGCAAAAAGAGTTTTGTCCCATTCAGTGCTCGTGCCACCTTTTTGCTCCTTGTTGTTCCAGTGGTTCCTGCAAAGAAAGAAAGAAAATCAGGAGGTCTTATATGGTGCTTGACTTGGAATGGAAGTTCCATTCTGTCAAGCTTCTGGGTGATCTTTGATTTGTACTCCCCAAAACAGCGATGTTTCTCCTGAATGCTCTGGATCTTTATTAAGGTCAGACATTTGCTCCTCCATTTGCTCTGCTTCTTGCTCCACCTTTTCTTCACAGATGAATTTAAAATTTTTGTATTCAGCTTCTTTATCTGTCATCTGTGAAATACATGCTCCATAAGTATCTGCCTGAGGATGTAAAGATGTTTCTGACATTAGGTTTTCATCCTCTGATACGACTGGAATGGATGGTTCAGATAGATCTTCTTCAAACATCATGGTAAAGCATGCTCCAAGATCTTCATTTTGAGGATTGAAAGTTTGATCCTCCGTTGTTGGTGCAGTTGGTACAAATAGATCAGCTTCATCCTCGTCAGAATCTGAATAATAAAAGTCAAATTGAGACTTTGCCGGTTCGGGCTCCTGAACTGATACCTCTGGTTGTTGATACTGCTCAGCCTCCTCCTCTGTTGAAGTGTCATTGTGAAATGATTGGTACTCGAAGGCTTCATCAGTGTCATCTGAAACTGGTTCTTGAGGTATGTAGTCCTGGTTTTCTGTGAATTGTCTCATTTGATCTGTCATCCTCTGAATGAATTCTGATTGTCTCTGAATACTTTCAAATTGTTTCTGGCTTGTTTCAAGCATTTCATCCAACTTTTGTTTCTCGAACATATCTTTGAGCATGTTAACAACTGATCTTCCTCTGATGGTTCTGTTGTTGATGAAAATCGCATATGGATGGGGATAAGATGGAAAATGTGATGGTTTTTCATACTTTGAATGATTCTGAAAATTCTGCCACTCTGAACGGTATATACATTGATCGCTCGGGTGGTTACCATCACATATTACACATCTCCCATTTCGTTCTGTTGAGCAAATGTAGAATTGCTTGGTTCTGGCATCCAGTGATAATTGTTGGGCTGGACAACAGGCCTCAGAAAACCGGACTGTTGCTCCCAGATGTGGGGTGTATCTTCTTGTAAAGCTCGTAATCTCTCAATCTCCCAGTAGTGTTCCATTTTTTCAATCACCTGAAAACAAAAGAAAGAAATAAAAATTACAGATAAAAATAAAGAAAATTAGATACAAGTAAATTGGATAGCTTCAAAATTAACAACTCAAGAAGAAATAAGTCCCCGGCAACGGCGCCAAAAACTTGACCGGCGTAAACACACACGTATAACGCAAGCGCACGTATCGTTCAAGTAGTATAAAAATATCGATCCCACGAGGACTTAATTCCTACTGTTGTTATTAATGTTGAATCTATTTATTTACAAATATCTAATTAAATGGAGAAGAGAATGATTGTTTGATTGGTTGAATGTGTTTTAAAAATAAAATAAAATAAAAAAGACAAAAGAAAATACTAAGGAAAATAACAAAAGACACAAAGATCTAGGGTCGTGAATCATTCTAATATCATTTAAAAGATGAAGTGGTTATTTTATGTTTGTGTAATAAATCAGTTTACTAACCTGGAACACTAAATTATGCAAAAGCCTCTGTCGATGGTCAGACGCAAATACCCAGTTTAACCCAATTGAACCATATGTCTATGTCAACCAATTATCTGGATTCATTAAGTTTAAGTTCCAATTATGGCTACCCCCGCCCGACAGGTATATTCCTATCCTGTAAGGAAATCTATTAAAGGGTTATCTATCCTCAAGGAAGATCGTGGGCTATTAAGTCTAAGGCTGAAACCTAAAATCCCTATGTCTAGTTCATTTTAGATTTACCACATCAATCTTATTGGTGATCAGACAACAAGAAGCATTAAGCTTAAGACTTAATAAGTAAACCTTTAAATTACCCAAACTATAAAATAACCCCTTATAAACCGGTGATATTAGAATTCATCACACCCCAGATAACTAACACATAACTAGGGCTAGTAACAACTTAAAAGTAAAAGACATAAAGTAAAAATACTGAAAAGTAAAAGACATAAAGTAAAACTGAAAAGTAAAATAAAATAAAATGCTAAGGTAAAAGGAATTACTTTTACTACTACTAATTTAGATATCTCCCATAAAAATATATATAACTTGTGATAATCTTTCCAACCACCCATATAGGCGGTAACCTGATTAAGTCAAATTAAGTCCAACCAGCCATAAAGGCGGAACCAAAATTAAATTGCCAACCGACCAATCTGGCGGTATCCTTTATTAGTCAGGTTTAAACCAGATTAAAATGAATTACCAACCGACCAATCTGGCGGTATCCTTTTTAAGTCAATATTTTAAATAGTGAATATTATTTTTAAGGGAGATTAATCTAAATAGTAACAGTAAAAGAATTACCTTTCACCCTAGCTGGAGAAGTTACCTCCTCATGGTAAATAGTAAAAACTGTAAAAAGTAAAAAGTAAAAATTAAATTACTATTATTACAAAACGTAATTAAAATTATTTACAAAACTAAAAACTAAAAAAAAAACTAAAAACTAAAGAATCTAGAGAGAGAAACTCTCTCTTTAGAAGGAATTGAAAGAGAGAGGAAGGTGCATGAATTCTGAAATCTCGAGCTCAATTTATAGCCTCGGTAGGATCCAGCGTCGCGACGCCAGGTCCTCAGCGTCGCGACGCCGGATTTGTCGACGTGGCACGCTCTGGTTCGCTGGTTTGAAGATTCTGGATAAGATGATAAGGTGACACGTGGCAGAGTGGTTGGGCTTCAATTATTGTGACACGTGGCGGCTTCTGATTGGTCGCTGAGATTCTTATCCGCCACGTGTCAGATAAGGATAGGATATCCAATAATTGATGCTGACGTGGCGCTGACGTGGCGACGACGTGGCGACACGTGGGAAAGAGACTGTCGGCACCATAGAATTGCGACACGTGTCACTTCCTGATTGGCTGATGATGATGTGGCACGACACGTGGCAATTTGACTCGTTGACTTGCTGACGTGGCTGATGACTTGGCGGTGACTTGGCGACGACGTGGCGACACATGGCGATGATGACTGTCGGCACCGTAGGATGCTGACACGTGGCACGGCGCATGTTAGCAGATCGGCTGTGATGGTGACACGTGGCACGGCGCATTTTAGCAAAGTCAAACTTTTCTCAGATTCTGATTTGTGGACCCGGCGCACGTTAGCACTGTTCGGCGCATTTTAGACGTCGCGACGCGGAAGTCTGGGCGTCGCGACGCGCAAAAGACCAAAATATCCCTGTTGACGCATTTTTGTCCGTTTTTGCCCCAAATTGCCTCCAATGCTTTCCAAACTTTATTTATCTACAAAATAACACAAAACATATCAAAACGTTCACAAAACTCAAGAAACTATACAAAATATTAGGTTAAATGAGTGGGAATAAGTGATATAAATACCACTCATCACCTCCACGTGGTTAAAAAACGCAAGTGACTTTCGATTTTTTTCCGCATTTGCGTGACATTTATCCTGCATTTACCAACAGTAAGTACCGAAAACAAAGACAATTATAAATTTTTCGTTTTTTCAAAAATTTACCTCGTTTTTGGATAGACCAAAGCTCACATAGAATGTCCAGTCTTGCTCCCTATAAAATCAAGCTTATGTTGTGGAGCATCTGAAGTCCATGTTCGTCGAATATTGGTTTCAGGACTTTCGTCCTATAATCCTTATAACTTTTCCCATGTGGTAGTCATATACTGTTGGACATTCACTTTGGTCAGATCGAAGTCGAACCACTCCTACATGAATAGCAACCGAGTAAAAATAAGTATAAAATTAAATGTTAACTAACAAACAATATCGAAAATTTAATACTGTACGGAAACTCACAAGTAGCGAAGAGAATAGCTGGTTGATTTTCGTCTCCCACGGTATCTTTCTCCAAGAAACGTAGTTTTGGGGAGCTTCAAACCGAGCTATAGCTCATATGGCTGTATTAAACGCTGAATTATGTTGTCCGACTTGACTTTGTCCATCATCTGATATCTCAATCCGGATACGGCCGTGAGCCTTAACGTGCTTAGCCAACCCCAGGCCACGGATGCGTCCTCGACCCTTCGCTGTACTGGACTCACATGTGCTAGCAGAGACTCCATCAGGGCCAGTTGTCCTTGCTGATGTAGATGGAGTCGCATTAGCATGTCTGCGATTGCCCGGTGCCATCTGCAAAAACACACAAAGTTTCAGATTTCCATCACAATAACTCACATGTGGTGGCTTGGATCTAACCTATTATATGCATGAATCATGAATACATAGTATAAACTGCATAAATGATAACATGGATAATTAAAAAACATATGACCTAGGAATTGAATTCTCAGACAGTTGTTTGATAAAAAAACATAAAATTATTCTAGTGGAATAAAACAAAGGTGGACAAAGTTTCTATTGGAGAACCAAAAGCACTGTTGCAAGGAAGAACTTCAGCTTGTGTACGTGCCAAATTTGGGCCAAGGGCAAAACCGTCTTTCACCTCAAACCCAACAGTATACAAGGCCCGAAAGTAAAAACCAGGCCCAAAGAGTTCTGTATTATTGGACTCTAATTAGACCAATAGCTTCAAGACAATTCTATCTCATTATATACCAACTGCTTCCCTCTTTTTCCTAACACCAAGCATATTCCCACATGCTATGATCTTTCATCAAATACATGAGCACGTTGTGGGACTCATGCCAACTAATGAAGTTATCTTTCTTTACCTATAAGATGGCAACACAATTCACGAAAGAGAAGAGGTCAGAGCTCTCAAACTTGAGCTCCTAAAGCTTCATATTCTCTAAACACCGGCTATCGCCCTCACGGCAATCAACAGAAGCCTAGGTAACTTCCGACCTTGTTCTTCCATTATTTACCGCTCATTTCATACTACTGACTTGGGCGTCGGAGTGCCCCCGGCACCCACCACACCGGTGGGAAGTCTGCTCCCGCTCACCCTACCTTTGTCTTGCAGGATCGCTAATGCCCCCAACCTACAAATTCTGATTGTGGACCTCGGCCGAATTCCAGCATCCACAATTTGGCGCCCACCGTGGGGCCTTAGCGATTCATAGCAAGCAAATACCACTCGGTCTGCAATCCTCACAACCAGATGCCAGACCCTACGATGGCACCCATAGCCACTCTACAAAACAATTATAATCAATGGAAGATGAAAACTAGAACATAATTCTTTCTTCAGCCACTCAAAGGCGTGAGGCTACAAGTCATTTTGATGAAATTCAACCATCAATTGACAATCCATTTAATCACAAAAAAAAAAAAAACCATCACATTTCTCCAGCCGACCTATCACGACAAATCACATCTTCCATGTGAGAGGAAATGTTGAGTAATTCTTTCCAGTCTATCTGGAGTCAAAAAGAAAATGTCGATTCGAGATAGCATCACAACATTTTTTCCTTATAAATCATCAGCTCCCAAAGACGTGATAGAATACCACCCGCCAGATCATTTTTGTAAAACTACATTCAAAGAAGAGTTGATTGTGGGGTTCACTCGACAAAGTCACATGCGAAGAATAAGTGGTCATTGGACAAAGCACCATGCATGGCCCAAGCCACTACTTGCACGCTATGATACTCGTGTGACTCACGAAAGCTAGGAACGAAGCTTATTAAATGTCAAGCAAGAGGCAGAAGCTCCCATACGACCCATACACACAAAATGTCGAAACCAAACAAGAAGCAAAATATATGAATCTCACGTCGGTTGGATCAATTTGCCCTTGCTGAAAATATTGCCAACGGCCTAAATTAAAGCCCATTTATCCTAAAGGTAACGAAGCCCATGCATATGCGCATAATAGCTCTAAAACCTTCACGTGCCCAGCCCACTCAGATGCTACCACACGCAAAAGCCCAGCACCAAAAGAAAAATATATGGCCACTCCTGAGTAGCATGGATTAAGCCAAATCACGTGGCTCAAAACCGGGACCCATGCCAAAACAAAGCCTGCAAGCAAGCAATTGGCATACACTACCACACGCCACATTTCCCATACTGCCACACTACAAGAAAAATACTATAGGATCTGAAGCCCATACTTCAACTTGCATCGATTTCCAACAAAATCATACTACCATAAAGTTGATGTTTCACGCCTACAGCCATTATGCATGCAAACAGGCGCTAATTACCAAAAGGTGATTAATCCACATGCTACTCATTCACCTCAATGGTTAAATATCAAAACTTCATAAGGCTCCACGTGAACCTGTAGCATGAATTGAAGAGAGCCACTCGACTCACCTACTTACAAACAGATTGCAAATAGCCCATCATGTCCAGGCCCATTACGCTCTCAAGGAGTCAGAAGAAAAAGACATCCCACAAACAATCCAGCCCAAAATAAGGTAATAGTGGAGCTCAGCTAAACGAGTCCACATTCCAAGCCAAAAACGCCACGCCAAAATCTATAACGCAAAGCAGGCCATATGCACGAAAAAGGCCCCAATAGCCGAAGGAGAGATAAGCCCGCCTCAACGCCATCCATTCAGCCCACTAAATCAAAAAAGCCCAAACAGAGGACTCTCATCCACCGAATACACAATCGGATCCAGAAGACACTCCTCCAAAATATGGACTATTAAAATACAGCACACGAACAAAGTCAACAGCCTACATGAAACAATTGGCTAGAAGGAACAACGCCCACTCACAGGAGACCTGCATGCATACAACACCCAGCCCAAACGCCACAACAGACGAGAAGAAGCCCAAACAAGCATCATCGGCCCAAGCAAGACCAAAATAATTGCAAAAAAAACAAAAACAAAAACAAAGTCCCACATCGATTAGTGAGAATAGAAGTTTCAAACAACAAGCAATAAAAGGAAATTGGTGCTTGATATGGCCGAAGAAACAATAAAAAATCCAGCACGAAACTCTTAAATCCAAAATAAGCCCAGAATCGTCCAACAGAACGAATTAGCCCATCCATAAAGAAAAAAACATTTTCCAAAATCCATGAGTCCCACATCGATTAGAACAAATAAAGGCTCTGTAGTAAATGAATGTGTCACTCGACAAAAGAAAAGTCAAAGCTTGGCACTATGAGAATATGCCATTCGACAACACTACTAAGCAAGTTACGCCATAGACGAATGTGCCACTCTGAAGGACACAAATAAAGGCTCGGCAGTAAGATAATGTGTCACTCGACAAGACAAAAATCAAAGCTAAATTGCATGCTATAATGGCTCAAGCTTTGTAAATTCAATTTATTGAGCACACTTTTTAGCTCTCAGAGACATGGAAAGATTTTCATACGACGAGGTGAATAGCCATCAACTCCAGGCTACATGGAAATTCCAATTTCTCTCAGAATACATGGAATGATTCTCAACTCCTCCTGACTAAATTAAAGGTTAGTCATCATCTCCATGCTACATTGATTTAATATTGCCAACTCCATACTACATAGGGAATATATTATCATGCATAGTAGAATGAAGAATTCTGTTGAATCTCTTCTAGGTTCAATCGACCAACCTTTTACATGTTAGGTAGTATGAAAAGTCTATTTGACTTTCATCAAAATTCATTCTATTATAGTATCATTGACCTTAGTCAGGTATTGTATAATTAGTAATGACCTTGGTAGACATCCATCTCTTCATACTACATGTCAAGATAATCATCTCCACACTACCTATAGAGATTATCATCCACTCTAGACTATATGGATGGATTTCCATAAACCCTAGAAAGCATAGGGAGAGCCCCATAAACCTTCATCAGGTTCATTCAACCGTAGTCTCCTAACCTTCATCAGGACAGGTAGAATGAAAATTTTATTGGACCTCCTTTAGGTCCAATCGACCAGCCTTTTCAAATTAGGTAGTATGAAATTCTCTTGAACCTCTATCAGGTTCAGTCAACCAATCTTTATCAAGTTTAGTATAGTGGTGATTCTCATAAACATGCATTAGTTTCATACGACCGTGTCTTATGGACCTTTGTCAGTTCCATTCGACAGTAGTATCATGAATAGGTAGAATGAAGATTCACTTGGACTTACATCAAGTTCAGTCGACCATAGCTTCATGGATCTTCATCAGGTCTAGTAGAATGGTGATTCTCATAGACATGCATTAGTTTCATTCGACCGTATCTCCTGGACCTTCATCAGGTTCATTCGACCATGACCTCATTGGACTTCCATCAAGTTCATTCGACAGGTCCAGTCGACAGTAGTCTCATAGGAGAGTGAGGAGTGATGACTTTCATCATGTTCATTCCATTGTAGCATCTTAAACCTTCTTCAAGTCTATGATAGTGTGTAATGACCTCCTTGGACTTCCATCAAGTCCTTTCGACCGTAGTCTCGTAGAATGAAGGTGCCATTGATGGCTTTAATCAAGTTTATCTCCATATTCTATTGGACTTCCATCAAGTCCATTTGACAAACTTCATTCGACAGTAGTATTGTAGAAGTATGAAGAGTAATAACCTTGATAGATATTCATCAACTCCATGCGACATGTCCACTCGACAGTAGTCTCGTGACCTTCATCAGGTCTTGTAGTATGAAGATTCTCATAGATACTCATTAGGTTCATTCGACTGTGCCTAATGGACCTTCATCAGGTCAATTTGATAGTCCATTCGACAGTAGTCTCGTGACCTTCATCAGGTCTTGTAGTATGAAGATTCTCATAGATACTCATTAGGTTCATTCGACTGTGCCTAATGGACTTCCATCAAGTCCATTTGACAAACTTCATTCGACAGTAGTCTCGTGACCTTCATCAGGTCTTGTAGTATGAAGATTCTCATAGATACTCATTAGGTTCATTCGACTGTGCCTAATGGACCTTCATCAGGTCTATTTGATAGTCCATTCGACAGTAGTCTCGTGACCTTCATCAGGTCTTGTAGTATGAAGATTCTCATAGATACTCATTAGGTTCATTCGACTGTGCCTAATGGACCTTCATCAGGTCCATTTGGTAGTTCATTCGACAGTAGTATCATGGAGCTTCATCAGAACTAGTAGTATGAGTAGGAAAGACTCACATAGACCTTCTTCAGGTCTGGTAGAGTAAAGATCCTTATTGACTCATATTAGATCATGTAGAATGAAGAATGAAGACCCCCGTGGATCTTCATCATATTTGGAATGTGTAGACTCCCATGTACCCTCATCAGGTATGGTGGAGTGTGTAGACTTTCTTGGACCATCATCAGGTCATGTAGACTCTGATGTACTTTTTTCAAGTGTTGTAGAATGAAATCTTCTTAGACTTTCATCAGATCTAATATCTGTAGACTCTTGTACCTTTGTCAATATGTATGGTCGTCTTGATACATAAGACAATGAAACATCCTTCATATGGAACACGCCCCTTTAACTCAGGAAGAGTCAAATAGAAGACATGGCCTTCATCTGGTCCAGACGAGACGACATTGTAAATTCCCCTGGTCATTTGACCCGTAGTATGGGGATTATCCTGATCTTCATCTGGATCAATCGACTGGGGACATCCCCCATGGCTCATAAAGAGTCAATTGATTATCCTGACCTTCATCTGGTTCAGTCGACCGGGGACATCCATCATTGGCTCATGTAGAGTCAAGTTGAAGACCTGACCTTCATCTGGTCAGACGATATTGTAAATTCCTCTGGTCCTTTGACCCGTAGTATGAGGATTATCATGATCATCATCTGAATCAGTCTATTGGGGACATCCCCCATAGACTCATAAAGAGTCAATTGATTATCCTGACCTTCATCTGGTTCAGTCGACCGGGGACATCCATCAATGGCTCATGTAGAGTCAACATATATGACCTTCATCTGGTCTAGAAAAATTTGAAGACTCCCCTGGTCATTGACCAGTAATATGGAGATTGTCCTGACCTTCATCTGGATCAGTCGACTGGGGACATCCCTCATGGCTCATGTAGAGTCAACATTTGACCTTCATCTGGTCTAGAAATATTTGAAGTCTCCTCTGGCCCATGACCAGTAGTATGGAGATTATCCTGACCTTCATCTGGTTCAGTCGACTGGGGACATCCCCCATAGACTCATATAGAGTCAATTGATTATCCTGATCTTCATCCGGATCAGTCGACTGGGGACATCCCCCATGGCTCTTGTAGAGTCAACATATGACCTTCATCTGGTCTAGAAAAATTTGAAGTCTCATCTGGCCCATGACCAGTAGTATGGAGATTATCCTGACCTTCATCTGGTTCAGTTGACTGGGGACATCCCCCATAGACTCATATAGAGTCAATTGATTATCCTGACCTTCATCTGGTTCAGTCGACTGGGGACATCCCCCATAGACTCATATAGAGTCAATTGATTATCCTGATCTTCATCCGGATCAGTCGACTGGGGACATCCCCCATGGCTCTTGTAGAGTCAACATATGACCTTCATCTGGTCTAGAAAAATTTGAAGAACTCTCCCGGTCCTTGACCAGTAATATGGAAATTGTCCTGGCCTTTATCTGGTTCAGTCGACCGAGGATATCCCCTGGCTCGGGCCAAGCCAAGTTGAAGACTTGGACTACTCTTAGTCCAAAATACTTTGAATTCTCTCTGTCGTGTATGAACTATGCATTCTTGACAGATACTTTTATATCTTGTTTCATTCGACATGTATAGAAATACTCTCCAAGTCAAAGAACTTCTTGACTTAGAGAGTAGGGGACAAACTGTACGTGCCAATTTGGGCCAAGGGCAAAACCGTCTTTCACCTCAAACCCAACAGTATACAAGGCCCGAAAGTAAAAACCAGGCCCAAAGAGTTCTGTATTATTGGACTCTAATTAGACCAATAGCTTCAAGACAATTCTATCTCATTATATACCAACTGCTTCCCTCTTTTTCCTAACACCAAGCATATTCCCACATGCTATGATCTTTCATCAAATACATGAGCACGTTGTGGGACTCATGCCAACTAATGAAGTTATCTTTCTTTACCTATAAGATGGCAACACAATTCACGAAAGAGAAGAGGTCAGAGCTCTCAAACTTGAGCTCCTAAAGCTTCATATTCTCTAAACACCGGCTATCGCCCTCACGGCAATCAACAGAAGCCTAGGTAACTTCCGACCTTGTTCTTCCATTATTTACCGCTCATTTCATACTACTGACTTGGGCGTCGGAGTGCCCCCGGCACCCACCACACCGGTGGGAAGTCTGCTCCCGCTCACCCTACCTTTGTCTTGCAGGATCGCTAATGCCCCCAACCTACAAACTGATTGTGGACCTCGGCCGAATTCCAGCATCCACAGCTTGTAACTCATCAAAGTGTTCCAACTCAGCTAAACTAACTATAGAGAAAAACTTCAGCTTCTGTAGCTAAAACTCATGAAGAATTTACTGCTAGATACATCTGACCTAGGAATCTAAGCAAACATCTCTAATTGCTTTTAAGAAGCTGTAATAAAATTTTGTACTAAAAAGTTGTTTGGTAAAACATTTTGGCAAATGATGAATACGTGATCTAACTCATTTTTTCAGTTAATTGAGTTCTTCTCAAATTGATGATAGAGTAATCAAAGATAATTTAAACTTCTCCTAACTCAGACATTTTGGCATGCACGTATTGGTACCAGAACAGCAGCAAAAAAATGCTGCTGTTCTGGTACCAATACGTGCATGCCAAAATGTCTGAGTTAGGAGAAGTTTAAATTATCTCTGTTCTGGTACCAATACGTGCAGGCCAAAATTCATCATCATCATCATCAAATTCATCATCATTATCAAAACCATGAAATTATCATCATCATCATCATCAATACCATGAAATTATCATCATCATCAATACCATCATCTCCCTCGTCGATTTCTTCATCATACTCCTTAAACTCATCAATTCTATCAAAATTACAAAACACACACCACACAAAACACACAAAGACTAAGCTTCCAAAGACCAAGCATATTCAGCCAAGATTGAAGAAAGTAAATTACCTTGATTTGATGCGTGTCCCAAAGTAAATAGTTGAAGATTGAAACTGCTTCTAGTCAAGAGAATGAGGGAAGCACCAATTCCTTCTTTGAAGCAGAGAAGAATGAGGGGAAATCGAAATTAGGGATTTTAATAAATATTTAGCGTCGAATTATTTTCATTTTAGCGTCGAATATTTCGACGCTAAAAAAATAGCGGTACTTAATGAAATTTTTCGGGGGGAAATAAAATTTTTACCTTTAGCGTCCAAATATTTCAATCGACGCTAAAGGTTAACTTTTAGCGTCGACATTATATTTCGACGCTAAATGTCATTATTTTAGCGTCGATTTAGTATTTCGACGCTAAATGTCATTATTTTAGCGTCGATTTAGTATTTAGACGCTAAATGTCATTATTTTAGCGTCGAGTTAGTATTTCGACGCTAAAGCGTATGATAAATTATTTTAATAATAACAAAAACTATTATACATGATGATAGTAATTCAAAACAACAATCAAATTCATAATAATAGTACAAATTATTCATGCATCACGTCATATACTAACTAGATTAGTCACTATTATCTTCGGTATTTGAGGATTCCTGACTTGACTCGAAGTCATCTTCAGTGTCAAATTCTTCTTCAATTGCTACTTCCACGCTAACTTCAGAATAAGGAATTATCTCAACGTCTATATTATCTCGAGTTAATGTGATATTTTCAAGAACGGTGACATTTGGTACATGAAATATATGTTCAGGAACTTCGAAGTTGTCATAGACTTCTTGTGTATCATCTGATATTTCAACACTATCTTTCTCATGCGTATCCCAAATACCCATATGTTGTAACGTTTCTACCACCATCCATCAATTTCCTAACTTTGGATCAGATATATATATCACTGACCGTGCTTGGGTATAAAAAATGTATGGATCATACTTGTACCAAAAACGTTGAACATTAATTGACGTTAGATGATTACTAACTTGAATTCTCCTCTTTCTGGCATTTGTGTCAAACCACTTGCATTCGAATAGCACAATATGTCGTCTGGGTCTGTATATCAACTCAATGACTGATTGCAACACTCTGTTGAAGTCAATAATATCTGAGCTGTGTTCTCCTTGGACTATATTCCATAATTCTGAGTTACATGAGCAACATCTCGTTGTTCGGTATGAAATCTAACTCTGTTCACAATGCATCCATTGTATTCATAAGCCTGCTTTTGAGGCCCATAAGCCAAGGAAACCAACGAGGATAACGAGTCTAATTGACCATTTTGCACTTGGTTGTTTATCTAACAATGAGAGAAATATATGTGTTAATATAACAATCTTAAATATTTAATGTTAGGATAAAAATAAATATACAATGTTAGGCCTTACTAATCTAGTTACTAACCATTTAGGAAACTCTTTTTTGTGTGTTCCATCAACGTTATGGTCACCACCACATTGTAGCATTGTAATATGTTGCCTACAAAAAATGAGTTAGGTTAATGTATGGCAAAGAAAATATAGTTATGTACCAAAAAGACTTACGTTAAATACGGTTGCACTTCATCGCAATTACTCAATATAAACCAATGCGCACGTTGAACTTCCTCAAAAGTTAGTAATTTGACACCTACTGCTCCAAATAGTCTGCAATTTTGACGGAACACTGTGATATCTTGCTTATTACTTGCATCTTCATCATAGTTTTGTGGCCGACGATTAAAATGAGTTTCAATATTCTGCATATATATCGAACAAAATGTTATTGCTTCACTGATTAAAAACAGCTTCTGCTATTGACCCTTCAGGTCGCGCCTTTTTTTCACATATTATTTGTAATGTCCCAAAGCCCTGCAGATATGATAACAAGTTTGCATTAATAATAAATTCAATGCACAGTAAAAATTAAGAATGTAATATTTAAAACTGTATAGTACCTCTCAATGGGATACATCCATCTGTAATGGACAGGACCTCCCTTCCTAGCTTCAGCCGATAAATGCACAGCCAGATGTACCATCACATCAAAAAAAGCGGGTGGTAAAATTCGCTCCAGCTTGCATAGGATTATCACGATTCCTCGCTCAAGTTCGTCAATAACAGATGTGGTTAATGTCCTCTGACATAATTGTTTAAAGAAGCCACATAGATCAAGTACGACGTCGCATATATTCGGGGGAGATAAGGTTGAATGCCAACAGGAAGGAGAATCTCGAGAAGCACATGACAATCGTGACTCTTTAACCCCGTTATTGTATCATCTCTGACCCAACGCCCAATATTCGATGCATAATCATTAGGAAATTTAACCATTTTCAGCTAATCACATAATGATTTTCTCTCTGATTGAGTTAGCACATAACTAGCAGGTGGCTTAATAAGACCTTGAGAAGTGACTTGTAAATGCAATTCACTGCGAATTCTAAGATCTTGTAGGTCCAATCTAGCATTTACAGTGTCTTTTGTCTTACCCGGAATATTGAATAGTGTGTCCACTAAACTCTCACATATGTTTTTTTATATATGCATTACATCCAAATTATGTCGCAAACTCAGAGTCCCCCAATATTCTAACTCAAATAAAATATTATTTCCTGTCCAATTCAACTCTTCAGGTTGACGTTTTCGATTTTTATCTATATTATTAGGATGTTTACCTGGTGTGCTGTCTCTGAGATGTTGATGTTGGCAAAGTATGTCGAATCCAGACAATGGACTGGGCATACTCTGAGGTTCATGTTGACCGTTAAATAATTTACTCATCCGTCAAGGATGACTCAACTCAAGAAATCTCATGTACCTCATGTATCCTATTTTATTCCGTAATCGTTGCGAATGTGTTTGACCCGCACAAACTGGACATGCCATGTATTCCTTAATGCTCCATCCTTATAATGAACCATAAGCTATAAAATCATTAATGGTCCATAATAATGTGGCATGCATCTGAAAATACTGATCGGAAGCTGCATCATAGGTATGCACAACCACATTCCATAATGTTTGTAACTCATCGATTAATGGTCTCAAGTAAATATTCATATCTTTACCAGGGGAACGTGGACCAGGGATAAGTAATGACATAAACATGAACGGATCCTTCATACATTTCCATGGAGGTAAGTTATATGGAATAACAATAACGGGCACATGCTATAAGAGTTGTAAATATTCCCAAAGGGTTTAAAACCATCAGAGGCAAGACCTAACCTGACATTACGGGGGTCCTCAGCGAAACGGGGGTACATGTCATCAATTCCTTCCACTCGGTTCCATCCACATGATGTCTAAGTATGCCCTCCGCACCGATCCTCTTTTCATGATGCCACATCATGTCAGTCACTGTGTGTCGTGACATGAACAACCTCTTCAGCCTGGGCGTTAAAGGGAAATATCGCAATATCTTTTGAGGCACTTTATTCCCCATACCACAGACTTTGTACCGACTTTCACCACATATCGGAAAATATTCAAGTGATTCATACTCGGCACGAAATAATACACAGTCATACTTACAAGCATGAATGGATTCATACCTCATTCCCATATCACACAACATTTTCTTTGCCTCGTAGTACGACTTAGGCAATTCGCTTCCAACGGTAACATTTGCCCCAGTAACTCTAGCATCATATCAATACTTTTGTTGGTCATTATGTTGATCACTTTAATGTGTAATAATTTCACAACGAAATTCAAGATCGACATTCCAGCACCTTCAAATGGGTTTTTTTTTACCTCATCAAGTAGTTCACTAAATAAATTTTGATCATTTCCACTTAACACTGACATGTCACCACTAACACTATGACCAAGTTGTGGACCTTGTAAGTCATGCAAAGCATCGGTTATCTCATGTTTGCAGGTTGATTGTAACCACTGCTCCCTTCACCGGAATCAATAAACCGTGACTGAGAATTATACTGCTCACCGTGATAAATCCACGTACGGTAAGTTGGTGATATTCCCGGCATGTATAAATGATTATGAACTTCGTCTAACTGTTTCCTTTTCCTATTCAAACAATTTGTACATGGACACTGAACACGACCTTCTGCATCAATGTGTTGCTTTGCGACTTCCATGAACTCATACACTCCATTACGATATTCAACACTCAATCTATCCAGCGAGCTCATCCAATTTCTATCCATTTCAGCGAAATACCTAAATATAATAATATAATTATTAAACATCATATTACACTCATCAACATTGCTAATTCATTAATTATTTATTTAAACATATACATATATATTTAGTTGATAAATTAAATAGTTTACAGAAAAATTATACTTAGTTAATTAATTAACTAATCTACATATATGAATCATAAACCACTAACAAAAAGTATATAATAAACATAATCATAAAAAATGAAAATAATAAAGAAACACGAAAGAAGATTTACCTTATGGAAAATTGATTACAATTTTATTGAAAAATTGTAGGAGAGTTGTGAGGTTGCAGAGGAGAGATTCTCAGATTTCAGAGGATGAAATTGAAGAGAATGAGAGAAAAAGCAGAGTGGGAGAAGGGTTGGTGGCATTCTGTATTTTAATCTATCTTTAGCGTCGAAACTTTAAATTCGACGCTAATTGTCTGATTTTTAGTGTTGAATCTCCTATTTCGACGCTAAATGTCTGATTTTTAGCGTCGATTTAAAATTTAGACGCTAAAGATTAAATGATTGTTGGTGAAATCTTCATAAACCTTTAGCGATGCTACTTCGTCGACGCTAAATTTCAAGTTTTTGGCGTCGAATATGATTTTTGACGCTAAAAATATAACATTTAGCGTCGCAATTTTATGTCGATGCCAAAAATTATTGGAATAGTTAAAACACGTTAGCGTCGGATAATTTTCGACGCTATAAATCGTACTTTTAGCGTCGATTTGTGAATTCGACGAAAAAAGTTGAATATTTGGCATCGAATATGATTTTCGTCGCTAAAATCTTGATATTTGGCGTCGAATATTAATTACGACGCTAAAAGTGATTATTTGCGTCGAAAGTGGTTTCGACGCTAAATTATTGGACGCTAAAGGCCATAATTTTTGTAGTGAACTTAGTACAACTCAAGTAAGCACTGGATCCAAATTTGCATGAATTAATGAAGCAAATGGAACCATAAAAGATAACTATTGTTTAATTAAATAAATTATCATGAGTCCACAAGAAATTTAACTAATGTCCGAAAAAACACTCAATTTTAAAAAAATGACATTTGTGCCCCCAAATTTATAAAAAGTGTTGTTTACCATCAAAATTTTAACTATATTTGGAATCCATTAAAATTTGACAATAAAAATATGATTTTACCCTCAATTTACACCCAAATATCATATGTCCACCCTAAGTTATGCAAAAAAAAAAAACAAAAACAAAAACAAAAACAAAAACAGAAACAATACGCTCAAATTACTAGTTTCTTGGGTTTAAGATATTATTTCATAACTAATTTTTAAATGCTAGTTATATACTTTAATATTTCAAAAAATAAACAAATAAAAACATATTTTCTTCTTTAATTTTCCAAAGAAAATATCAATAGCACCATTTCCAAACATGAAGATCCATTGTGAGATGAAACAACATCTTGTTCGTGGGCATTAGAGAGTGTAAAATTTTTGTTAGAAGTCTTTATGTATAAGAAATTGTCTACAGCCATTTTTTCCTACAACTATTTTTTCAAAGAAAATTATGTAGTTTTATTTTATATATGATATCATGCACTTCATTGGACAAAGTTTGCTGATGTTGATTTTGAAAAAAAATAATAATACCATCTAATTAGGAAAACATATATCTCAATAATTTATTTATTTAATTATATTTTATATTTCGATATTAGGAAATTTTTGAAGTAATTTTTGGGTATAAAATGTCTCTTTTTCATAATTTAGGGTGGACATATGAAATTTTTAAAAAATCATGTGTATTTACGGACTTTAACTTATTTTTGTGAAAATGAGCATAACCCCCATGATGTTTGACAAAACTAATCGAAACACATCTGATGTTTAAAAACTAAACCTCATTTTGTTATAACCAAACCCCCATGATAGTAGGATTGACAGAAAATCTCGAATCCCAATCGAGATCTCGTTCCATTTGGTTCGGGATTCGAGATAATTTTTCATCCCAAATAAAAATTTCGGTCAAGATTCGTGTTGATATATCATCCCAAATAAAAAATTGAGCTAGGATTTTGGATGATTTTTAATCATGAATCCCAAATTTTAGCCTAAAAAGTCTCGAATCATAATCAGAATTCAAGGTCTCACACCATTTGATCCGAGATTTGAGATTATTTTTCATCCCAATTAAAATACCGGTCAGGATTGAAGATAATTGTTCATCTCGAATAGTAATTAAGATGGGACGGGATAAGATTCGATCAAGACGGGACGTCCCGATTATCATCCTTACCTGATAGCTTTACTGAGAGAGCGTATTTTTGGAAGGCATGAGGTTTTGTTTAGTTTTTAAATATCATGGGGTTTAGTCAAACATCTGAGGGGTTATGCTCATTTTCCCGCTTAATTTTTGGTGGATGGATGATAATTTCCCATGATACCAATAATGTTAAATGTTCAAAATAGTCTTCTAACGTCAGTAAAATTTAAACAGCTCCTTAATGGTGTTAGATTTTGGGTGGAAAATATTTTTTTTTTAATAACTACACATGTCATTTTCTCAAAAAATAATTTTTTTCCAAATATTAACTAAAATTTTAGTAACTGTTAAGTTTAATTATTAAATAATATCGCCACTAATTCCCAATCACCAGGGCTATACCATTATTTTACTTCTTTTTAACCACACTCGCCAACAACTCATAATCTAAACATTTTGAGTAATCATGAAGAGAGGATCGGATCAGATAGAGTTACATTTGTTAGATGATGAAAGGAAGTCTTGAATTCACTCTATATGAATTTACAATGGTAAATGCCTATATATATAGGCTACATAGAAAACCAAAATAGAAAAGGAATCATATAGTAATGAAGAATAATAATGAATATAGGAAATATTTATCTAATAGGGAAATATAATAAAATCACTAATCCTAAAGGTAGTAGGAATTCTATTTTGGATATTGATTCCATATTCCTTAACACCCCCCCCTCAAACTCAAGCTGGTAACGAAGGAGTAAGCTTGAGGTTGCATCTTGAAATCGGAGAGCGGGGTTCCGAAACTGAAAATATTGAAATTTGGAGGCTGAAAACCTTGAGATAATGGATGAGCTTTAACCTACGAAGCCCGAAGGGGGGAGCCGAAGCACAAAATGATGCCGAAGCAGGAGAGCTTTAACCTACGAAGCCCGAAAGGGGAGCCGAAACCCAAGAGGATGTCGAAGCCGAAGAGCTTTAACCTAATAAGCCCAAAGGGGGAGCCGAAGCCCAAAATGATGCCGAAGCATGAGAGCTTTAACCTACGAAGCCCGAAGTGGGAGTCGAAGCCCAAGAGGATGCCGAAGCCGGAGAGCTTTAACCTACGAAGCCCGAAGTGGGAGCCGAAGCCCAAAGTGATGCCGAAGCATGAGAGCTTTAACCTACGAAGCCCGAAGGGGGAGCCGAAGCCCAAAATGATGTCGAAGCAGGAGAGCTTTAACCTACGAAGCCCGAAGGGGGAGCCGAAGCCCAAGAGGATGCCGAAGCCGGAGAGCTTTACCTACGAAGCTCGAAGGGGGAGCTCAAGCCAAAATGATGCCGAAGCTGGAGAGCTTTAACCTACGAAGCCCGAAGGGGGAGCCGAAGCCCAAAGTGATGCCGAAGCAGGAGAGCTTTAACCTACGAAGCCCGAAGGGGGAGCCGAAGCCCAAAATGATGCCGAAGCAGGAGAGCTTTAACCTACGAAGCCCGAAGGGGGAGCCGAAGCCCAAGAGGATGCCGAAGCCGGAGAGCTTTAACCTACGAAGCTCGAAGGGGGAGCTCAAGCCCAAAATGATGCCGAAGCAGGAGAGCTTTAACCTACGAAGCCCGAAGGGGGAGCCGAAGCCCAAGAGGAATCCGGAGCCGGAGAGCTTTAACCTACGAAGCCCGAAGGGGGAGCCGAAGCCCAAAATGATGCCGAAGCAGGAGAGCTTTAACCTACGAAGCCTGAAGGGGGAGCCGAAGCCCAAAATGATGCCGAAGCATGAGAGCTTTAACCTACGAAGCCCGAAGGGGGAGCCGAAGCCCAAGAGGAAGCCGGAGCCGGAGAGCTTTAACCTACGAAGCCCGAAGGGGGAGCCGAAGCCCAAAGTGATGCCGAAGCAGGAGAGCTTTAACCTACGAAGCCCGAAGGGGGAGCCGAAGCCCAAAATGATGCCGAAGCAGGAGAGCTTTAACCTACGAAACCCGAAGGGGGAGCCGAAGCCCAAGAGGATGCCGAAGCCGGAGAGCTTTAACCTACGAAGCTCGAAGGGGGAGCCGAAGCCCAAAATGATGCCGAAGCAGGAGAGCTTTAACCTACGAAGCCCGAAGGGGGAGCCGAAGGCCAAGAGGAAGCCGGAGCCGGAGAGCTTTAACCTACGAAGCCCGAAGGGGGAGCCGAAGCCCAAAATGATGCCGAAGCAGGAGAGCTTTAACCTACGAAGCCCGAAGGGGGAGCCGAAGCCTAAAATGATGCCGAAGCAGGAGAGTTTTAACCTACGAAGCCCGAATGGGGGAGCCGAAGCCCAAGAGGATGCCGAAGCCGGAGAGCTTTAACCTACGAAGCCCGAATGGGGAGCCGAAGCCCAAGAGTGCCGAAGCCAGAGAGGGAGCGAAATCCCGAAAGAGAGCCGAAGCCCGAGAGGGAGCGAAATCCCGAAAGAGAGCCGGAGCCCGAGAGGGAGCGAAATCCCGAAATAAAGCCGAAGCTGAAAAAGGGAGCGAAATCCCGAAAAAGAGCCGAAGCCCGAGAGTGCCAAAGCCAGAGAGTGAGCGAAATCCCGAAAGAGAGCCGAAGCCTGTGAGAACCAAAGCCAAAGAGGGAGTGAAATCCCAACGGAGAGCGGAAGCAAAATCTTAAAAAGTGGCGAAACCTGAAAAGAGCAGGCCTATAGCACACTTGTGAAGGGGTGGTGCAAATGGATGGCGCATAGGAAAAGCAATGTGATGGTTGGCAACGGGGGGCGCGTGAGGGTCACATAATTATGGTAGCCGTGATCCTGATGTCTGATACCATGTTAGATGATGAAAGGAAGTCTTGAATTCACTCTATATGAATTTACAATGGTAAAGGCCTATATATATAGGCTACATAGAAAACCAAAATAGAAAAAGAATCATATAGTAATGAAGAATAATAATGAATATAGGAAATATTTATCTAATAGGGAAATATAATAAAATCACTAATCCTAAGGTAGTAGGAATTCTATTTTGGATATTGATTCCATATTCCTTAACAACATTTAAAGTAAATATTCATAATTGATAAAGGCCCCCACTAATCCATTTTATAATTTTGAGTTTAACAAAGGGTAAAATTGTAATATATATAAATTAGCAAAATGAATAGATGGTATTATCACCCATCCAAATATAATTCCTACTTTAGGGGAAAATGGATATATATATACACACACATACATTCCTAACAAAAAATTATATAATAATATAAGACATATATTTAAGGGTATTCTAGATGTTTTTAATATTTTTTAAAGGAAAAAAAAAATGCATTTATCTGATGAAATAAAAATATACGCCGAAAGTACTAAGATTTTATCGTTGTCTCTCGAAGAAAGCTGCATCTAGTTGTCTTATATGTGGCATGAAATATATATGTATGCACAAGAAGAAAAATTACAATAAAACGGAAATATCACGTTATCCGTATAATAATTCAATAATTTATTATCACACGTGTTACAATATTAAAAAAAAACTTAAAATATGGATATTAAATCATACATATCATTTACTAATTTATTGGTGATACCATGTCACTCGTACTTCCGTTGAAAATGGGGAATTCTTAGAAGGACAGTATGACAAGTGGCATGCTCATTGAAATATAATTGGAATAGATTGATGTAGATCGAAAGTAACACTTATCTAGAAGCATAAAATAATTACATGTTTATTTCATTCAAAAGAAAATAACAACGATAAAAGTATTCAAAATATATTGTAATCAGAGGCGGTTTAAGACATTTGAGGTCTTAGACGAATTTTTTATGAGTTATTTTTATATTTAACAACACTAATTCTTAGAAGAATATAACATAGTTCAAAAATTATTCTATTTTTATTTGGCCATATCTTGAATTTCAACAACAATCAATAAATCTTTTATTTAAAAAAATATATCTTAATTTTAAGATAGTAATTAATTGAATTACTAATTATGAGATGTATATAAAATTCAGTCTTTTCTATAACGACTTTAAAATAAATTAAACGTCAAGATAATTATAATTAATTAAAATTTTATTAAGGACGTGTAAAAAAAAATAGAGCTTTCCCAAAATAAGGAATTCTAAGCGTCTTTTTAGTTTGCTCTACCTTAAAGCCATCATGTGATAGTAACTTATTTATTTCAGGGGCAGCTAAGATAAGTTTTTAAAATATAAGACTTTTACGGATAAAAGATCGATTTTTTGATTTCCTTATTATAATAACTATTAATTTTTTTTATATTTGAGAGTTTCTAATTTTAATCCAAATTTATAGACACAGAGCGATTATATGTTATTTTTAAAATACGTGATTTTTTGGTTTCCTTACTATAATAATCATTAATTTTTCTTATACTTGAGAGTTTTTAATTTTAATCTAAATTTATAAACACCGACGGATTATATGCGAAATCACCCTCATTTATTTCCCTCTTGCGCAAATTTCAATGGTAAAAAAGAGTGGCATCATTATGGCTCATACTAATATTTCGATCTTATAAGAAACATTTGGACAAAGAGTAATGATATAAATCAAATTTAAACTCTATCTCAACCCCACTAATTACCAAAAGGTAAAATATAATAAACTTTATTAAATTATCAAATCAATTATTTCTTTTTCACTGATCTCATTTTTACAATTTTACTATTTATAATAATTGGTAGGGTTAGAGTTTTTGGCACGACAAGATTGTGATGCATTTATATATTCTTTTTGGGACAGGAAAACAGTTTTGCTTTCATGTTCACAAAAAGTGCATAGGTTTACGTGAATATCTGTATATACATCTTAAAAGGAAGCACTGATGGGACTTAAGTAAATAGTGCACATTTTGTTTTTATTTATTTAAATTAAAGGGAAATGTTAATAAGTGCCACTCATTAAATATTTATTTTTGGAAAATTTTTATGGGAAAAATGAAAAAATAATTAATATTTTGATAATTTTTTACATTTCCCAAAAAAATGATGTGAAAACCTTCCAAATATGGATTCTTAATGAATACCATTAGGACACTTGTTAGCATAACCCTAAATTAAATTGTACACACATTTATATTAAAATTTTGTATTTTTCTTCACTTTATTCAATCAAATCAAATAATTATAAATTTAGATAGGCCAAATATGTGATGGATGACACTGCTTTGGTATTGATAAAAGGTTGGAGGTATTACTAAATAATTTAACAACTTTGTTTGTCCGTTTTTCCCTTATTATTTTCTAGATAAAATATTTGACGGTAACCAACTTTATCAAATTATTAAAATTTATTTGGGACACTTTAAAATTATATTAAATAATATTTTTAAATTAACCAAGAATCGTTTAAATTACTTAAAAAAATTGTGTAAATGAGCAAAGGCGGTATACGTATTATGATATTAACATAGAGATGAACAGCTTTAAATTATTCTTAAAGGATAGAGATTACATAAAAATCCAATCATTATTAAAATTTTATTGAATAAGTAAGAAGAAAACAAGAATTAAAGCATTAATTAATTATTAACCCCTTAACCATGCAGAACACGTGAATGAGAGCTACCATCTGCCTGCATGCATGCATTATGCATATGAAGCCGCAAAATTCCATTAAAAAATTTGTCTGATAAAAAAAGTAAGAATAATTTTACTACTTAGAACTAAATGACGGCGACGCGTGACACTCACGTGAGAGATCAAAACAATAAAGGAAAACCCTAACAAGAAATTAAAGTCCTCATTCCTTTCAAGCTAAATGCACCAGCAAACTACAATGAACAAGGCATTCAAAAATTCTTTTAAGCTTCCTACCAATGTCCGGATATTCTAAAATTACCCAAGCAACACCCCCACCAATATAAGAACCAAGACCATATTTTTTAGGCATATGGACAGAAAAATCATAAGGTAATTAGTATGTGCGGTAAAAATGGGTTTAAAAAAAGAGTGTTTGTTACCTTTAATTTATTAGGTTTGGTATGATAGAAGTCCAATTGAATCTTGGGCTTTACATTAATTATCGTTTGTGATTAATGTTCTTAATTTTTTTGTTCAAAACACTATATGCTTGTTCTTCTTATTATTTTCCTTTTTCGTATATTTTTCTCCAACCGCCCCTTTTTCTTCAAGTTCATTGGCTTATATAAGGGATTTTAGGTGGAGGTTTCAACACGTATCCATTGATGGACTGGTTATTGATCTGCATGGTGTATACTTGTCATAACACACCCTGGAATGTTAGGTGTCACACTACAAGAAATTACAGTTTTAGCGACGGAATTTAGCGACGAAATATTCCTTTTCAAAATTTAACGACGGAATAGAGAAGGAATTGAAACGGATAATGAAATTAGGGACGAAATTTAGCGACAAAAAAAATTTCATCTCTAAATTAGAGATGGAAACGAAAATCCGTCGCTAATTAGAGACGGCTTACTATTCCGTCGCTAATTTTATTTAGAAACAGAATTTTTTTGTCGCTAATTAGAAACAGAATTCAAATTTCGTCACTAATTAGAAACGAAATTTCTATTCCGTCGCTAATTTTAAATTTTATTTTAATTTTAATTTTTTTTGTTAATTAGAAACAGAATTGTTCCGTCGCTAATTAGAAACGAAATTTTTATTCCGTCGCTAATTTTAAATTTTTATTTTTATTTTTATTTTTTTGTTAATTAGAAACGGAATTGTTCCGTCGCTAATTAGAAACAGAATTTTAATTCCGTAGCTAATTAGAAACGAAATTTCAATTCCGTAGCTAATGTTAAATTTTTATTTTTATTTTAATTTTTTTGTTACGTAGAAACGGAATTGTTCCGTCCCTAATTAGAAACGGAATCTAAATTCCGTCGCTAATTTGAAATTTTATTTTTATTTTTATTTTAATAATAATTAAAACATATACTGCCATACCGTATACATGGAACAAAAAAAAACAATTATTAATCCATTTCACTATTCTTATTAATATCAAAATCTATTATGCACAATTTAAAGACATAATAATTTAAAAAGTATATTTCCATATACATATTTATGAAAAAAAACAATCAAACAAAACAAATATTAATCACTTTTAGTATTATAATTGAAATCAAAATCTATATATTTCGTCGACTACAATACATTATGTATCACATACTACAATACATTGTGTATCGCATTTTGCCTCTAGCAGTATACTAGCTACGGAATTTCAATTCCGTTTCTAATCTTAAATTTTTATTTTTATTTTAATTTTTTTTTGTTAATTAGAAACAGAATTAAAATTCCGTCGCTAATTAGAAACGGAATTAAAATTCCGTCGCTAATTAGAAACGGAATTTCAATTCCGTAGCTAATTAGAAACGAAATTTCAATTTCGTAGCTAATTTTTAATTTTTATTGATAATTAGAAACAGAATTATTTCGTTTCCATTCTATCGATAATTTTTAAAATTTTCAATCCCCCCAAAATTTATTCCTTTCGGCGCCACTTTATTTTTTTTAAAGAATAGAGACGGATTTCCCGTCGCTAAATAGAAACAGAATATCTATTTCGTCGCTAATTTTTGTCAAATTTCAAAAAAATTTCCCGCCTTATGAAAATTTCAAATGTCTACAAAATTTACAAATCTTCCCACTTCTCTTATTTTATTCCTCTATATATACATCATAATCTTTTTAACTCTCAAATTCAATACACCATCCAAAATTTTCTTACTCAATTTCATATACCATGAAATTTTTTCATACCTCAACTCTCATTATCAATCTCTCATTATTCTTATCCCATATTTTAAAATTTCTTAAGAAACAAACGGTGGACATTTCGTAAATGGATTGTGGTGTGTCGAAGCTCGCGGTGGACATTACGGTATCTTGTATAATTGAAGATGTATATATAACAATTAAAAAAAATTCACTTTTTTAAAATTTTATACCATTTAAAATTTTTAAAATTTTCCCTTATCTAAAATTTAAAAATTTCATATCTCTACAATTTATAAATTTTTCATATCTATATAATTATAAAATTTCCCACCTCTATAAAATTTTTAAAAAATTTCCTTTCTAAATTTTTAAAATTTTTTCTTTTCTAAAATTTTAAAATTTTTTCATTTCTAAAATTTTAAAAGTTTCATATATTTTTAAAATTTTAGATTTTAAATTTCCTGCCTCTCTAAAATTTTAAAATTTTTGTTTTCAATTTTTTTTTAAAAAAAAATTATAGCTACGGAATAGCTACGGAAATATTTCGTCGCTAAATATTTTTAAATTTCTCGCCTCTCAAAAATTTTAAAATTTTTAAATTTTTTTTTCAAAAAAAATTATAGCTACGGAAATATTTTGTCGCTAAATATTTTTAAAATTTTAAATTTACCGCCTCTCTAAAATTTTAGTTTTTAATTTTTTTTTCAAAAAAAATTATAGCTACGGAAATATTTCGTCGCTATTTAACGACGGATGGAAATTCCGTCTCTAAATAGAAACGAAATTTTCCGTTGCTATTTAGCGACGGAATACTAACCGTCGCTAATTAGCGACAGAAATTTCCTTCGTTATATAGAGACGGAATTTTCATCCGTCGCTAACTTTAGCGACGAATGGAATATTTCCATCACTATTTTTTTTGCGATCAACAAAATAGAGACGGAATTTTTCCGTCGCTAATGGTCAATTAGCGACGAATTAGCTACGGATTTTTCCGTCGCTATTTGACAGTTTTCTTGTAGTGTCATAACACATATCGTTATGCATACTTTATTAATCTTTAATTACATTCTAAGATAAGTGGATTATTATAAAAGTTCACTAATGGGTGGAGTTATATGTGACATCATATTTTCTAGGGTGTTCTAGGATGTTCCAGGGTATTTGTATCAAGGTCGGAGTATTTCTGGTGTACTCTGAGGATTTCTGGAGTGAACCCTCTCCGGGATTAGTCTGGATCGGACAATATTGGTCTTATGGTCATATTATTCCTAATGATTTGACATCAAATGGGTGTTATTCCAGAGTAATGTTACTCCGGAGTCAGGGTCTGACTACCCTATACAGATATAAATTCATTCGAAAGTCGTTAAACTCTTTCTATGGAGTTCTAGGATGTTCCAGGGTATTGTATCAAGGTCGGAGTATTTCTGGTGTACTCTGAGGATTTCTGGAGTGAACCCTCTCCGGGATTAGTCTGGATCGGACAATATTGGTCTTATGGTCATATTATTCCTAATGATTTGACATCAAATGGGTGTTATTCCAGAGTAATGTTACTCCGGAGTCAGGGTCTGACTACCCTATACAGATATAAATTCATTCGGAAGTCGTTAAACTCGGGGGTTGTATTATTTCGGAGATGAGTTTAGGTTTTCTCCGGAGTAGTTGGACTTCAGAGGTAATTCCTAACTTCTCATGTCTACTAGTACAATAGTACCATGACAGGTGTCACCTTCCTATAGGACTTTTGTTTGC
Source organism: Zanthoxylum bungeanum (assembly GCA_019454045.1). Lineage (NCBI taxonomy): Eukaryota > Viridiplantae > Streptophyta > Magnoliopsida > Sapindales > Rutaceae > Zanthoxylum > Zanthoxylum bungeanum. Next base: position 222,886 of record SKCR01006526.1, read on the forward strand.
TTGCACCAGTTCTATTGATGAAGCGTGTTGAGGAAGATTCATTTTCATGTCGACACGTGTCCCTAGCTCTTTATATAGGAGGAAGCTTATTTATATAGGAAGAGGCTTACAAGATAAGTATTATAATTGAAACACACTTAACATGATAAGATTCCAACTTTAAGAAAAAAAAAATTTCTAACACTACAAGAAATTACAGTTTTAGATACGAAATTTAGCGAGTGAATATTTCGTTTCAAAATTTAGCGACAGAATAGAGATGGAATTGAAACAGATAATGATATTAGCGACAGAATTTAGCGACAAAAAAAAATTACATCCCTAAAATGAGTGACGGAAAATAATTTTATCTCTAATTAGCGACAGATTATTATTCAGTCTCTAATTTAATTTAGAAATAGAATTTTTCTGTCGCTAATACGTCTCTAAATAGAAACAAAATTAATATTTCGTCGCAAAGTAGAAACGAAATCTCAATTCCGTCGTCAATTTTAAATTTTAATTTTTAATTTTTAATTTGCAAAACTATTGTTATTTAGAAACGAAATTGTGTCGTCGCTAATCCGTCTCTAAATAGAAACGAAATTAATATTTCGTCTCTAAAACTGAATTAATATTCCGTCTCTAAATAGAAATATAATCTCAATTCCATAGCTAATTTAAATTTTTATTGTTATTTTAAATTTAATTTCTAATTTGTAATACTATTGTTAAATAGAAACGGAATTTTTCCGTCTCTAATTTATAGCGACGTAATAAAAAATAAGTTTCTATATAAAAAGTAGCCGACACAACTTTAGGAAAAAATAAAAATTAAAGTAGATACAGATATTGCTTTACGAAAGTAAACAATTCACACCAATACTTTTACAAAGTAAAATAAACTCGACTTTTAATAAAGTAAAAGCAAAAGCAAAAGCATAACAAAATAAATAGTGTTAAATATATTAATAATGAATTAAATAAATAATGAAGCACAAAATAAATAACAACTAAAAATATATAAGATTTATTAAACAAATAAAAGAGAATATATATATATGAACGATTATTAAATAAGTATAAGAGGAAAAAAAATAAAATAAAATAAATAATAATAATAATAATAATAATAATAATAATAATAATAATAATAATAATAAAAAATTAATTAAACAAAATAAGTGAGATGATTTTGGGGAGGGGTAAAACAATAATTTTAGGGGGAAGGGGGCGTGATGACAATGGGGGGCGAGAGAAACAATTTTCAAAATATTTTTATGAAAAAAAAAAATTAAAAAAAATTAAAATCTTTTGATAATAGATTTAAAAATATTGGTTAGGTTCTAAAGAGACTCTTAATCATTAACATAGTGATGAACAACTTTAAATTATTCTTAATGGACGACAGGGATGATATAAAAAATTAAATCATCATTAAAACTTTAAAGCATTAATTAATTACTAACCCTTAACCATGCAGAACACGCGAATGAGCTACCAACTGCATGCATGCAGATGAAGCCGTGAAATTCCATTAAATTGTCGATTAAAAAAAAATTATAATAATTAAGTACTATAACTATGTGACGGCGACTCGTGAGACTTACATGAGAGATCAAAACAATAAAGAAATTATGCGAGGATTAGGGATGATAAAATTTCTAGTGGAGATGGGGTCGCAGGTCGGTATGTTAGAATCACGTAAATATATCATTTTTATATTCATTGGTTGGACAGATTGGATACGGATATTGATATATCCGTTCAAGTTGAGATAAAATCCTTATGTGGATGGAGACCTGTACAAGGGCTCGGGGCCTAGTACGTTAGGAGCGGATAATGAGACAATCTTTATATCCGCCGATTGAATGAGACGGGTACAAAAATTGACATCCCCGCATCATATCCAGCTTTTTACCATCCCTAACGAGAATGGTCCTTAAAGTTGTCAATGGTCTTTGCAGATTGCAACAACACAACCTCAACAAGTATTAGCTCACTAGATCAAGAAGCTCATACTCTATATAGTAAATCTTGGGTTCGATTCCTCGTAATGTCGTGAGTGAATAAAGAATTCATGAAATTATTAGCCTTCAGGCATTGTTCTCACGGCCTTTAGACATGGTACTTATTAGATTTTATGTCTTAAGAGCTGCTTGTAACACTACAAAAATTATGCCCTTTAGCGTCGAAACTAATCGACGCCAAAAGTCAACCTTTCGACGCAAATAGAACTTAGCGTCGAATTAATTGGATGTAAAAATTGGACGCCCAAATGTGGACGAGAACGATATTTAGCGTCGAATTAAAGATATTCGATGCTAGAAACTCTCAGTTAGCGTCCAATTTATTTTGACGCTAAATAAAATTTCTCGACGCTATAGTTCATGTATTGCGACGAAATAATTCGACGCTAAAAAGTGACTTTTAGCGTCGAAACAAAATGACGCTAAAGCAAATTAAAAAAAAATAATATTTGTATACTTACATCGGTGATTTTTTTAACTATTAGTGTCGAAATAGTCGACGCCAAAAACACATTAAGCGTCTACTAATTCGACGAAAATAGTTTACAAATGTGTTTTTTTAAAAAAAATTAATTTACATAATTTTGCTCTAAAATAATTAATTTAATATTTTTAAAATATTAATTATTTGAAAAAAAATTCATGATTAATAACACAATTATGAAAATTTATTAAAAAAAATACATATTATATTAAAACTATATGTTCAAAATGTTTATACAAATGAATATAAAATTGCTCGAGCCCAATGCACCATGACCGACTGAGGCCTCCAACATCTCCCGGAAAGCCCGTATCTGCTGGTTGAACTGCTCCAACTTCTTCTCGTGGTCCAAATTGACCTATTGTAGCTCGTCATTAGTCTTCTGCAGCTCGTCTTGGGTGGTGGATAGCTGGTCTTGGGTGGTGGCTAACCGGTCTTGGGTGGTGGCTAACTGGTCTTGAAGAGAGGAGGCATTGTCCGAATAAACAGTAGTGCGTGCAGATGACGTCGGCTTCTCACGAGTGCCAAGGTCGACGTTGTAAGATGTCTGGTTCTTGAAAACCAATTACGACAACTGCTCATCTGGTATCGGGTTGGACCCTGTCTCCTGAGTTTGATGTTGGAGTTCCATCATTTCGTTCTATTTAAAAAAATAAGTTAATGTTAGAATTTGGAAAAAAAAATTAACATATATAATAATAATTATTTTATTTTAAAAACTTAAACTTACATAACAGCGTTCGGCTTCTTCATTTATCCATTTGTTCTTCTCATTGTAATGTATCACTCGGAAAAATTCTGGAAATGATTGCACCTCACATGTGTTACTCTGTTAAAAACAGAAAATAAATTCAGTATTATTCCACATTAGTAAAAACAATGAACTGTTATATTTTACGTTAGGATATATTTACCTCAGAATGGTCAGCATGATGTTGGATAAATGGCTTCGAACGTCCGCGGTAGTTAAAACGCAAGTGACTTCAATTTTCCGCATTTGCGTGACATTTATCCTGCATTTAACAACACTGTAAGTACCGAAAACAAAGAGAATTATAAATTTCAGTTTATTTTAAAATTTACATCGTGTTTCTTGCTAGACCAAAGCTCACACAAGAATGTTAAGTCTTGCTCCTCTATAAAATCAGGCTTATGTTGTGGAGCATCCGAAGGTCCATGTTCGTCGAATATTGGTTTAAGGACTTTTGTCCTATAATCCTTATAACTTTTCCTCATGTGATAGTCAATATACTGTTGGACATTCACTTTAGTCAGATCAAAGTCGAACCACTCCTACAGGAATAGCAATCGAGTAAAAATGAGTATAAAATAAAATTTTAACTAACAAACAATATCGAAAACTTAATACCGTAAGGAAACTCACAAGTAGCGAAGAGAAGAGCTGGTTGATTTTCGTCTCCCATGGTATCTTTCTCTAAGAAACGTAGTGTTGGGGAGCTTTAAACCGAGCTGTAGCACCTATGGCTGTAGTAAACATTGAATTATGTTGTCCGACTTGTCTTTGTCCATCATCTGATATCTCAATCCGGATACGGCCGTGAGCCTCAACGTGCTTAGCCAACCTCGGGCCACAGGTGCGTCCTCGACCCTTCGCTGTACTCGACTCACCTGTGCTAGCAGAGACTCCAGCAGGGGCATCTGTCCTTGCTGATGTAGATGGAGTCGCATTAGCCCGTCTGCGATTGCCTGGTGCCATCTGCAAAATAACAATTCTGACACTATGAATGACAACCAAAATAATCATAATGATGCTAATGACATTTCAATATTTTAATAATTATATAAATTTTTATCATTACACATAGACTGCTCAATACAAGTAAAACATGATTTAGAGAATCATTGAGCCTCTAACACTTGGTATATCAATGGGATTCTTATTAGTTGATATTCTAAACTATAAAATCTGCTAAACATGAAAATGATAAAAGGTTTTAGTGATATGCAAACTGATTGTTGTTGAGCTGAATGATATCATAGTTTGGATTATTGGTGTCGCAATCCAAGCATTAAGAACTTCCTTTCTATATATTTTCCCATGATTGAAGACTGTGGTAGTGGGACACATACACCGTGGTTGAAATTTTAAGTTTCAGATTTATTGTTTAATCCCCATAACAAACAATAACGGTAGTATCACTTCATCCATATAACAATATAATAATATTGTTATTCTGTTATATAACGATATTTTGTTATATAACGATATTATTACATAACAGACGGTAGTGCTGTTGTTCTGGAAGTCCAGAACAGCAGCCATGCATGTTCATTAGAATAGATCGACACAAAATCGAAATCTTTACATGCATGAATTCATTATCAACTGAAAAATTCAACACTACCAAACTCCCTCAATCACATCACAACCATTTAAATCAAAAGCTTAAAAGAAATCATGCATGATTTACACTTAACCGCCCATCTTATGCATTTACATGCATGAATTCATTATCAACATCAAATTCAACACTACTAAACTCCATCAATCATATCACAACCATTTAAATCAAAAGCTTAAAAGAAATCATGCATAAGCTATTCAAATCCCTAATTTTTGAATTTGGGGGAAATGAACCAGTTTCAAATTCTATTGCACTAGAACACAAAACAAATAAAAAGTTAGAAACTTTAAGAGTACACTTACCTCGGGAAGAGAGCTGAAAAATGCATAAACTGATGGAAACTGAACTGGGTTTAAGGGACAGAAAGAGAATTTTCGAGCAGTTTAAGTGTAAAGGCGAGGAAGAAATAGAATATGTTTTTAGGGATTTAAGGGATATTTAGCGTCGAAATAATTTAGTTTAGCGTCGAATAATGGGAGAATGGTTGGTGGCATTCTGCATTTTAATCTATTTTTAGCGTCAAAAAGGGGATTTGACGCTAAAGATTAAAAGATTGTCGGTGGTTTCTTCATAAACCTTTAGCGACGCAACTTCGTCGACGCTAAATATCAAGTTTTCGGCGTCGAATATGTTTTTCGACTCTAAAAGTATAAAATTTAGCGTCACAATTTATGTCGACGCCAAATATTATTGGAATAGTTAAAAAAATTTAGCGTCAAATAATTATCGACGCTATAAGTCGCACTTTTAGCGGCGAGATCCTTATTCGACGATAAAAGTTTAACATTTGGCGTCGAATATGAATTGCGACACTAAAAGTGATTATTAGCGTCGAATGTGGTTTCGACGCTAAAGTATTGGACGATAAAAATACATTTTCTTGTAGTGTAATAAATTGTTAGACAAATCCTAGATTATTAATATAATCTCATATTCAGTATATGTTGCAACATATTTAAGAGAATTTGAGTTTGAGATCAATAATCTTAAATAATCTTTTGATAGTAAGCAAAATGAGATACTTTGTTTACGTTTTATCTACAATTACAGTCCATTTAATATTTGATACGACGGTAAAATCCTAAATTGTTCATGTAGAGACATGTAAATCGAGGTGGCTTGTACAATGTGATTATACATGACTGAAATGAATTTCTTAAAAGATTTGTTAGACTCATATCTATCTAAATGATGATCATATGCACGTTGATCTCAATCTCGAGTGTTCTATAAACTCCTGCATATTGGATTGTGTCTTTTGATTTACATGGATGAGATTGGTATTGATTTCAATCAATAACCTTGTACTTTGGAGACACAATTTAATATGTAACTTGAGATATATAACACAATATTAGAATCCAATCATTCTTATAAAGAAGTAGAAAAATATTTTCCTTAAGTGTTGATTCAATACTTGAATAATAGAGTGCTCATATTTATGTTATTACAACAAAAATAAATTTTCATAAAAATAAGAATATATTATTCATTAGATAATCAATGGTATTTAATGGTGTAAATATAATTAGAGAGGTATAGTAGACTTTATTACCTAACTCTAATTACAATACTTATGGAAGATCAAATCATATGTAATGATTATATCGATGAATATAATTCATCTACAATGAGAGTTCAACATTAGTTTTTTAGTGAATAATCTTAAAGTTAATAATACGAGATTATTAAATAAAGAGTTTAATCATTAATTCTAATATTATTGAAACTCAGAACTGTAGGTTCATTTGATCATCTGATCTCGTAAACAACATAAGAAATAATTGGATAGTTGAAATAAATGCTCGATGAACAAAATGAATAATTAAGAATTATTCAAGTTAAGTAAATGAATTATTATTTACATTGATCAAAAGATAATAAAACTGTATAATAGTTGATTATATAATGTTTTCCGATAATGATTATTTGATAATAAATAATTTGATTAAAGTAATTAATTTTCAAAATAAATAAATTATTTTAAAGTTATTTAATAAATAAAACATAATATTCTTTCCTTAAATTTATATAATTAAAAGAAAAAAGATTGCAAAGCTTGGTTGAAAATTATAATGCTAGTGCCGAAATTTTATTTTATTTCTTATGTCTAAAATTATAAATTTAAATCGTTAAAATTATTTTGCGATAAGACAAAAAAATCAACACTAAGAAGTATTAAAAAAGTGCAACAAGCTTGAAAAAAGGGTAATGGATCCGACAGGGAATTGTAATTGTAATTGAATCAGGCAAAACTGACACACTGACAGCTGGCAATTGTTTTATGGAATGTTCATGTGATAGGACAATAATTAATATATATTATCATCAATTAAAACTAACACCTTTTTAACATTCATCTTTGGATTATTCTCCTCCAATAATATTTCTTTGATTTGATAAGATTCTGTATGGGAAAATATATATATATATATATATATATATATATATATATATATAATATATATATATATATATATATATATATATAGTTACCACCTTCACATTAATCCTTGTGCTTTAAATTTATTCGAGACATTGATCTCCTTTTTTTTTTTTCCTATTTTCTACAAATGGATTAACAAATTAATTATATCAATTATCTTACTAAACTAAACTTAATTTAAGGATGCTAATGGTTTGCTTTCTTATAGGTGTTTCTTGTGTTAATTTTCTAATTGTAATTGCGATTTTTTCATATATATATATATATATATATATTTTGTTTGTTGTAATTTTGGTAAATTCTCGAGAAATAAAGTTCCTCTGTCTAGGTGTTATCTTCGCTTTTATACATACAAGGTTTTATGTGGGTTGATATTATAATTTACTTAATAATCATATTAATTATTTGTTGTAAATAATCGAGTTGAATTCGGTATTAAACTATGTCTTATTTTTCTATTAATTACAATCTGTAATTATTATATAATAAATTAAATGTGATTAAATTTTAGCCGTGTATTAATATTAAAATATATATAATAAAAAATTATAAAAAAAAATAATAACTCTAACACAACTCAAGTCAATCTCAAATATAAAGTAATAAAGCTGCAGCTTGCCCAATTATTCAAATAAAGTGGAAATTAATAATTTGTGTGGTGACGGGTTTAGTAAAATATATATGGGCATCCTTATCAGAAAAATTTATTGTATATAAATACCTACCTACCAAAGAGTTTTGAGATCGCATGTCCAAAAATTAAAAAGCATATTGCTACCCAACAAATCAAACAGAGACAATGCATTGGAATAACCACCTAAATATTTTGAAATCAATAACAATAATAATATGGGTAAAAATATTTTGTAGGAGGAAGATCAACTGTTCAAAAAAGTTTATACCATGTACTTGATTAAAAATATTTTGTAGCTGGATTCATTTTGCGCTATGTTTACATATAATTTAGGATGCATGTGTTTGTTTCTCTGGATTTTCCGAATTATTTTTTCTCAATTTATTCAGTCAATAGTCGGTCGGTAATACATCATAAAAGATTAATTTGGCGCCAGTTTATGCCGTCAATAATTACCGACCGAAATTTCGATCAGTATTTGATAATAAATAGCGATCGAATATTCATTCAGTCGCTAAAAGAATATTAATTATAAAAAATAAATATCCATTTTACCGATCGAATAATGGTCGGTCTGTAATGATGAGCATTAAAAAGTGTACACTTAATGAAATGAAAACTAATCATTTTACAATTATAATTTCATTAATCCCCTTAATTTAGCACATTTATTAAATAATAATTATATTTATGTTTTATTGTGATTTTTATTTGTTGTGTAGATAAAATACTATTTCGGAAGCTCAACATGAAAATGGATATGAGATCTGCATTCCATGACCCATAAAACTAAAAAAAAAAAACATGACAGCTAGATTCAAACCGGACTTGAAAAATATTCACCGTGTTCATGTGACTTCTTAAATTAACTTGACATGATCACTCTTCTTCGTTTCTAATGCCTCAATTTTTTTTAGCTAGAGATGCATATTTAGCAGAAAGGTCATGGTATTCCCTAAGGTTAAACATACCACTACCATATGACTGTTGTTTTCCAGAAAACTCATAAGTGTCAACTGTGTTCTATTATTGTGCATTCTCTGCTATGTGTTCTAGGTAATTTAGTGCATCTTCGAGAATTTTTCCCCCTAAACTTACCATTACACATCATTTCCATTACTTGTCTACCTTGGGTTGTTAAACCCTCGTAGAAGTAGGAAACTAGCTTCCATGTTTCAAACCCGTGATGTGGATAAACATTCAATATCGAGCTGGAACTCCACAAATTTTCAGAGAAAATTATGGAAAATCCACTGAGGAAAATAAGGTGCGGAGCACCTCTATTTATAGAGGTGCTCGGCACCTCCATTGCTGGCAAATTACAAGCTTATCTTGCAATTTGCAATCAAGCATTTGAGAAGAGAAATGCCAACTCATGTGGGTTGTCATTTTCGCACACAAAAGTTGGAACTGCATAAATTTTCAGAAAAAAAAAACTATGGAAAATCCACTGAGGAAACTAAGGTGCTGAGCACATCTCTTGCTTGCAATTTGCAAGCAAGCATTTGAAAAGAGAAAATATCGACCTGGAACTCCACAAATTTTCAGAGAAAATTATGGAAAATCCACTGAGGAAAATCATGCTCGGCACCTCCATTGCTGGAAAATTACAAGCTCATCTTGCAATTTGCAAGCAAGAATTTGAAAAGAGAAATGACAACTCATGTGGGTTGTCATTTTCGCACACAAAAACTGGAACTGCATAAATTTTCAGAAAAAAAAAACTATGGAAAATCCACTGAGGAAACTAAGGTGCTAATCACATCTCTTGCTTGCAAATTGCAAGCACAACTTGCAATTTGCAAGCAAGCATTTGAAAAGAGAAATGACAACCCACGTGGGTTGTCATTTTCTTCTTTATTTATTTATTATATAATATATATATATATATATATATATAATATTATATATATAAAATCTTGGATGGTCCTCCAAAATATATTATATATATTATATAAACATATTATAATAATAATAATAATAATAATAATAATAATAATAATAATAATAATAATAAATACAAGTGTGGGTAAATACATTATAAACTCATTTTGTCGTCAATATAAACGCGGTGGATGTTTTCCAATTCCAGTTTGAATCTAGCTGTCATGCTCTTTTTGGGTTTTATGGGCCTTGGAATTCAGATCTCATATCCATTTTTCTTGTTGAGCTTCTGAAGCAGTATTTATACCTACACAATAAATAAAAATCATAATAAAACATAAATATAATTATTATTTAACAAATGTATTAAATTAAAGGGTTAATGAAATTATAAGTATAAAATGATTAGTTCTCTTTTATTAAGTGTACACTTTTTAATGCTCATCACAAAACAAGAAAAGTATAGTATGCAAGAAAAGTATTTAAAAAATAAGCGGAAGTAGTAAGGGTGCCCTCATGGTGTACCTTTTAAATATGGTTGTCTCAGAAGGCTTCTATAAAAGCTTGGGTGATTACCAGATCGTTTGTAGAAAAAGGAAACTTCAATAGATCTCACTGTTTTTTTTTATCTCTCTCTCTCTCTAAACTTGCAGAGTTTTACATTCTAAAATTTAAGTGTATTAGTGTGTAATTGAAGACTGAAAGCTGAAGTCCAAGCTGAAGGGTTTGTACACTCATTTATAGTGCCTAAATGGAGAATGAATAGGTAAGAGGATATGTGATTCCCTCAATGTCTCCAGTGATTGCCAATCTGCATCGTCAACTACAATTCGATACATATCCAGCCAGATTTTAATTTTGGTATATACGTCAGGCCGAAATGATCATGCCCGTAATTTTAGTAATTGAAGATATGTACACTGGCTGACAGCCCAACGCATATCCGACCGTATATTTATTTAAATATATGTATGGCTGGACATCTATCAGACTCGTGATTTCTGTGATTTATAATCTACATGCTCATTAGTAGCTGTCACATGTCTGATCAGATTTAGGGTTTTTCAGGGTAAATCCGTCTGGATTTTACTGTCCAAGAAAAGGATGGCCGAACATAGGTGATGTCCAGCCTGGATTTGATTACTTTTCTGAATTCTCTGGAGTTCATTTCTCTTCCAATATTAAATCTTGGAACTTTTTCAAATTTTTAAATGATGCCCTCATACGAGACTCATCATCGAGCTATGCATAAGAATATAATGTCTATAATATGATTTTATGATGATATTGATTTTGATATTTGGTTTCGATCACATAGCTCAGTTTTATGATATATTGTGGAAACCTTGTTTCATAATTTTTCTGAAATAAAAAAGCACTTTGAAAAATTTATTCTCAAATGATTCGCTTTTAAAAGAGATATATATGAGACGCATTGGATTTTACTTATGATATGATATATTTTCGCCACGGTGCTTGTACTATATTATATTTATTTTAATAATTTTGATCCAATATAGTGCCTTTATAGGGTCATCCATCTGAAATGGCACGGCCTGTTATCTTCTGTCGACATGTCCAGTCAGGGCGCGCGACTCGAACATTAGACACCTGGTTAGTTTTCTGAAGTATTTTTAAAAGATAAGATTGTGGGAACACAGAAATCTGGGGCGACGCATGCTGTCCCGGGCTCGCGGCCCGGTCGGGAGTATGGAGTAGCCACGGGGGACTAAACCGGAGAATAATGGAGTCGCCACCCGGTGTGAACCGGGAAAATGAGATTTAAGGCCGCACTCACCCCTCGCAAGGGAAGACCTCAAACCGTTGGGTTCGGAATGGTCCCTTACTTATGCCATTTGTAATGAAAGGATTTACATAATAATTTAATCAGGCTTAAGTAACACTTATTCCTAAGAATATCATGCTTCTATACTCATGGGTACAAAATAACACTCATACATACATTTCACATATATCTCATATCTAATAACACATGCCTAAAAATACTTCAAAGTAACAATGAACATACAACTTCATTCAGCATATCATATTCATGAAAACACAAGCATACATAATATCCGCACAAGCATACATGTGAGCACTTTTCCAAGTGATACGTGGAATTGTATCCCAAGTATAGACCGCATTACCGTCCATTCGGAATCGGCTACGGAATTTATGTCTGGGTTTCCATCCGATATATCACAAGAAATAATACTCCAAAGTCATCATGGCATAGGCATATGAATCGTAATGCGTTAAATCAAGACTAAGGCAAACGACGCAACTAATGGAATAAACATGTTTTTCATTATTATGTGCACAAAGATAAGAATGACTATGTGTGGTTCCATAAAAAATCACCTAAGAAACAATTATACGTGGCATGTGATGAATATGTCTCAGTTCAGTGTGCTCGCGTTCGTGTAGCGTTCGTAAACGCGTTCGAACGGAAATGAAACAGAATGCTCACGTTCGTATGGCGTTTGTTAACGCGTTCGAACGGAAATGAAACAGAATGCTCACGTTCGTATGGCGTTTGTTAACGCGTTCGAACGGAAATGAAACAGAATGCTTACGTTCGTATGGCGTTTGTTAACGCGTTCGAACGGAAATGAGACCTGATGCATGATAAGGCAAAATGTATGCGCGTTCAAGTTGCGTTCGTAAACGCGTTCGAATGGGAACAGACCTGATGCATGAAATGGGACGCAATACATAAACAACAAAATAAAGGGGCGCGGCGAAGTACTGCCGTAAAGGTGGCCTTTTGGGGCTCTTGGTCTCTCAACGAGAGGACCTTTAGACCAACATACTAAGCCCATGAGCGTTACATCACACATACAAAAATAGAGCCAATCATATCGAAACCAAGTATGCCCGATTGAACACATCTTACATCCAATCCGGACACACATCAACCGGCGCGGCAAAGCATCGTGGTAAAGGGTTTTAACCCCTCCCCATAAGGGATCTTTCATTCCACTTACTAAGCCCATGCGCTTGATTGAACCATGCATAAAAAGATAAAGACAATAATATCAAACTAAGTATGCCCGATTGAACGTATCTTGCATCCAACCGAACACACATCAACCGGCGCGGTGAAGTAGTGTCACAAAGGTGGCCTTTTCGGCTCTTCGCCTCTCAAATAGAGGACCTTTGGACTAAATCACTAAGCTCATGGGCTCGATTGAATAATGCATAAATAAACAACATACATAATTTAAGTGACGAAAAATAAACAAACCAAAGCAACACAAGGCAAAAGATAGTGCCGTTTACTCAAGCGGTACGTGGAGTTGTCTCCCGAGTACAGATCATATTACCGTCCATTCGGAATCGGCTATGAAATTTATGTCCGGGTTTCCATCCGATATACCGCAAGAGTTAACACATTTCTCATTCATCCAATACCAACAACACACATCATACATAAACAAGATTCAACGAATAAGTAAAATATAATCAAAATAAATAACAAAAATCACGTAGAGATGAGTGTGAAAAGTACCCTCAGGTCTAACCTTTTAAGCCGTCTCTCGGACTCGCGTTTCACGAAGATCGGAAGGGGTAAAGCTCCGCAACTTTTCTGGTTCACTGGTTCAGCGTCCTAGCTCACTGCTTTGCTGTTTTGCTTGCGGTTCGAACTCCGTTCTGCTCCTGTTCGGCCTCTGTCTTGATGCTCACTGCTCGGGCCACCTGTTTTAACGTTTTCAATGAACTGTTCCAAGTTTGCGTAGGTTCTTAGTGCAGTTGTGTGTGGTTATTTTTAAGATTATCTATGCAGTTTTTATGTTACTGTTTTTTAAGGTTTTTTAGGGATTATTTTAAGAGGATTTGGGCTGCTGTTTTAAGGTGATTCAGGGGCTGTTTTGGCGTGCTTTAGGGGGCTGGTTTTGAGTGTTTATTAAGTGGTGTTTCAGTGGTTGTAAGGGTTGTATGGGAGGATGTGTTCTTGGTGGTGATAGGGGGTGTTGTAAATCGGCTAAGGAATGGGGATGGTGGATGTATGGTTTTCGGCCAAGAGAGAGTGAGATGAAGAGAATTATTCTTTACTTGTTATGGTTCTAATGCCGTGAATTGTAAGAGATTAGAGAGAGTTGGGTGTGAATTATATGTGTCCAGGGGGCAATGGCTTTGGTTAGGGGTTGTTTATATAGAAGATGTCTAGGGTTTTCTTCTTGTCTCACAAGGAAAGGATTTGGTATTCAATTAGGATTTCCAAGAAAGGTATACACAAGATTGAAGGGGGACAAAATATTTTAAATTAGGAAGTTGTAATATTTAATTTGTGTTGGTTTAGGAATACAAATATTTTAGATTGGTAATTATCTTATTAGATTAGGAAGTCAAATATATGATTGGTTTTAATTAGGCAGGATTTTAGTTTAAGTTTGGTAAATGTTTTAAATATTTTATTTAATGTTTAATGATTAAATTAAATTTATTTATTTAATTTGGGATGTGTTTTATGGGCTTTGGGGGGCTAAATGGGCTGGGGTGTGAGGCTAGCAGCAAAACCAGAATTACTGACACCGTTCGAACGCTTCCTTAAACGCGACACGAACGCCCGCAATCTGTTTGCCGTTCGAACGAAGTAACGAACGCAGCACTAACGAAGACAGTGAGCCTGTTTATTCTGAATTTCCCCTTCCGATATCCGTTTCCCGCGGCTTTCGTGACTCAAAAGGTAGTGCCTCCAAATGAGACTCATCATCGGGTTTCACATGCAAAAATGCAATGCCTACAGAGATTAATGTGGTTTCTTTATGTTTTCTGTTTCTGATTGTAGATGAGATTGACTGTGTGGATATGTATTATGAGTAGACCCGATCGACCAAACCGGCCGGTTTCCGATTCCACAAGTATGGAACCGGAACCTTGAACCGAACCAGAACCGACCGGTTCGGTTCGAACTTTTTTTTTTTAAATTTTGAAAATAAATGAGATTAATTTAATAAATAAATAAAATTATTGAATTGAAGAGTTTGAGCTTAAATTTTTAAAAATTTAAGTTGCCTACATATCCTCCAGGGGTGAGAGGAATCAAAACTCACATAATTCCATTACAATTTTAAGATATTTCCCATTTATAAATTTACAATTTTATAATTATCAATCATCATTATCAGTTGATCCTTCAGCTCCGGTTCCGCTTGCACTTGTTGTTGCAGATGCATCATCGAACAAATCTTCAAAATCATCGGGGGCATCTTCTTGTTGTCTCAGATCAGCTCGAGTCCAATCATCCACACAAGCTAAGTAAGAAAATTAAGAAAATTGACTAATTGCGAATGATAATAACTAATTGAATTGAGATTTTCATTTGTTGTTGCAGATGAATCATCGAACAAATCTTCAAAATCATCGGGGGCATCTTCTTGTTGTCTCAGATCAGCTCGAGTCCAATCATCCACACAAGCTAAGTAAGAAAATTAAGAAAATTGACTAATTGCGAATGATAATAACTAATTGAATTGAGATTTTCATTTGTTGTTGCAGATGCATCATCGAACAAATCTTCAAAATCATCGGGGGCATCTTCTTGTTGTCTCAGATCAGCTCGAGTCCAATCATCCACACAAGCTAAGTAAGAAAATTAAGAAAATTGACTAATTGCGAATGATAATAACTAATTGAATTGAGATTGAAAATAAGAGAATTGTAGGAATTGAGAGAGTTGAGAATTTGATGTGTTGAAATAATGAAAAATGAATCATATTTATAGAGTTTTAGAATTTTTTTGATACCAAAAATGCCCCTAAATATAACCGTTTTATTACCGTTATTAGGGATATATTAGGAATTTATAATTTATAATTTTTTTTTATGTCTTAACGATATTTTTTTATTTATTTTGAGGACGGTTCCGGTTCCAACCGGTTCGGTTCCGGTTTGGAACCGAAATCGTTGCCCGGTCTAATTATGAGTTTCATTTCTGATTGTGGATAAGATTGACTGTGTGAGATTCGTATTATATTTTCCGTTTCTGATTATGGGTGAGATTGACTTCGTTGCATCTGTAATTGTCAAATGTTCATGATCAGTTTGGTTGATGTTTTAGCTCGTGTCATAGTAGTTTTGGTTATGGTATCTGTTCTAACATAATTCATCTCATACATATTCTAAAATAGGTAATGAGTCTCATACGAGCTTCGTTTGATCGCGTTAGTATATAGTTACGTAAGTATGTTTTGGATGTTTCTCTCGTTCGTTTCTGACACACATATATAAAATAGTATATCCTTAAATGGTTTGCTTCTGTTGATTTTGGTACGATTGTTACGTAGAAGATCTAGAAACCTGTATAAAGTACGTTTCTGAGTATGTATATGTAATTTAGACGTGGGTTTTTCTAAAGGTTATTGGTATAAAGAATTAGGGTCTGATTCGTTATTAAAGAAAATTTTAAACTTTTCGATTTGATGATATTTCAAATATGTTTCATTTTGGGTTATATGTGTTGGCGACTTGGTCGCGTAATTGAATTTTGATGACGTCAACGCAATCGACGACTTCGACGTGCAAACACGAAGCAATTCAAAAAGTGTCGAAGCATATGCGGTGAAGAGCGAGAATGTGAAGACTTGCGGCAAATGAAGATTATATTGCAAAAGTCTTAGCTTAGGATTTAATTTGTAATGTGAGATGTAATATTCAAGTGCCTAAGCTCATAGGGATCATGCACATTCACTTAGATGCATTAGGGGCATGTACAAAATGCATTAAAACCTTCAAATCTGCATTTTAGTATTTAGGGAAGCTCTCTGGAACCGGCATGGACCTTACCGGTCCCTTACCGGTCATTAAACCGGCCTTCCCCTGTTCGCATGCCTACTGGAACCGGGCCATACCATGCCGGTTACCTCGCCGGTCTTCATGCCGGTATTGGCAAGAAAATCCTGCTCTCTGGAACCGGGCCGGTCCTCGCCGGTCTCCATACGGTTTGCTCGCCGGTCTAACGGCTAGTTTTTTGAACGTTATATAGCCGTTGGGAGACATTGAAACCCTAGACCGGCATGCCGGTCTCCTCGCCGGTTTGCTCGCCGGTCTCGGCAGTGACTGCAGGGACAGTTTTCATTTTCTATATAAATGAGTCCCAAATTCGTTTTTGCTGACTTCTTGCACCTTCATATCATTTCTTAGAAAGCAAAAACAAGAGTGTCTTAAATCTTCAAATACTTAAACACTCATACAAGCTCACACACATCTTCATTACATTTAGTGAGCTTAGATCACTTGGGTTTTGCTCTCACACAATCTTCTTATTATCTGTGAGTGCCCAAGTGTGTGTTAATTCTTTCTTATCAAAAACACTTGTGATTTGTGAAATCCCATTTGGTTGGGTAAGTTGTAAAGGTTGTGAGTGCACCTACGAACAAAACTCAAAATTGTAAAAGGGTTTGGAGTGCGCCTTTGCGGAAAACTCTTGGTTGCGAGTGAACCACGGAAACTCGATTTTAGTGGAAATCTTCAAGCGAGGCTTGAGGGAGTGGACGTAGGCACGGTTTGCCGAACCACTATATATCGCGGTGTCGTATCTCTCTTTCCCTACTCTTTTACTATTTGCAAGTTAATTTGTATTTCCTCTTATTGATTAGAAACTTGCATATATGATATTTATTATAATAGAGAAAATTGGCCTAAAACTCCCACTTGGTAATAAGAGCTTAAAATCGGCAAAGATTTTATAATTCCGCATTTATAGCGATAACTCAATTCACCCCCCCTCTTGGGTATAGAGATTGTTTGTCGCTATTGCTTGTAGGTACTTTCAATATGATAAAAGAGTTTAATTTTAAAATGTAAATATTTTAGATATTATAGTTTTGTTTAAAGATTCAGCTTTGTATTAAGTATGCCTTATGAGTTTAGTTTATAGATCGATTTATGTAAGTATTTTTCAAAAGACTTTGTATTTGATTAGTGTAAAAAATAGTACGAAGTTTGAAAGATTTTCAGTATAAGTATGGTGTTTCTTTGATATTTTAATTTGTCTGTTCGGATTGTTCTTTCCAATCACTATACAATCGTACACTTCCACGCATTTCAGCATCACATTTTAAAGGTTTTCTGATAAATGATTATATATATATTTTTATACGTACACTATTTTCAAGATTTATTCTTGCTTTATATAGTATGAGTGTGGTTACTTACTGAGTTTTATAACTCACACCATATCAGTTTGCTAGTTTTGCAGGTTGACAACCAGATCGGTTAGCCATCAAGTTTTTGGAATGTCATGCTTGAAGCGACGGATCACCCACGTTACAATCGGTCACTCTGGAATCCTAAGAAGTGTTGTACAAGTCTAGGAATTATTTTGATAATATTAAAAGTCGTGCTGTGTACGTTGTTATGTATATATAAAGAAATTTTTTTTGATTTGTATATGTAATTATGGGCACCGAGCCCTTGAGTATTGATATTGAGAGTTGATATTTCTTGGGTTGGGACCGAATGTCCATTTTCCATATCTGATGTTTATTACAGGTCTTTTCGGTGCTGGATTGTGTTCCATGTTATCCGATTTTTAGGGTATGTCATGTCCATTTTTCTTTAGAATTGATGCTTAGGGAGATGAGTTATTCCTGTCTCCTAGTTGATTTTTTATTTTCTTATTTTAGGTGCATTCTTATTCTTTATAATGATTTGGTTGGAAATTGGTATTCTTTCCTTTCTCATATTTTATCTTTAGGTTTTTAATTTTAACGAGACTGATATCTTCAATTTCTTTTTCTTTAAGGCATCTTGTCTATGATATATTAACGTTAATTTTTATTTTATAAATTTCTCTATTTGGGTCTCGTTAGCATAAGATATAACATAATCTTAGGTGCCAATATATTTGGAATTTAAGACTCTGCTGTGATGCTCTAGCAGTTGATTAGATTAATTTTTTTAAAAAAAAGCATGCTTGATATACCTTTTTAATAGTAAAAAAATATTTTCATTTGATGTCATTTGATAAAATGTTATACATAAATAATGTTTTCGTAAGAAATGAATGATGAAATGAATGATGAAATGTATGTACGCACACGGTTCGATTATGGTTGGAAATCATAATCGAACCATATGGTTTACAGTTCGACTTTAGCCGAACTATAATCGAACTATAGAAATACGGTTCGATCAAATTCGAAACCGTAAATCTTAACCGTAACTAAATCGAACTGTACGGTTCTGTTATGGTTGAACATTATTTTTGTCTAATTTTTTTAAAAAAACTATTTTAAAAAATTAAAAAAATCCGGTTCAAATCGGATTTTTTTATGATTGCATCAGAATTTTTTTTACCGTTGAACCGAATTTATTATGGTTGAACTATAAATCTGGTTCAACCGTCGGTTGGAAATGCACCAATCGCAACTGAACCGAACCCATCCAGTTCGGTTGCAGTTTTCGGTCTTATTTGTTAAAGAATCAGTTGATCAATAATTCGGTCGGTCAACGATTACAATTTAAAACTGCAACCGTGTACATGTCTACTTAAATGGACCACCAACAAACGACATCCAAAACGAAAATATTGACAAAATATTTGATGAAGCCGTTTAGGTAGTTACTGAATCAAGGAATGAATGTTTGACAGTATGATAAAGACATAAAATAAATTCATCATCAAACACGTGAATAGTCACGTGCATGCCTAATCCATGCTTATTACAAAGATTTGCAGGCTACTTTGGAAAAAGTAACAATTGATAACACAATGATTTGAGCCATCACTTAAGAGGGAATTTAGTTGAGCGTTTTGTGACCCTTTTGGTGAAAACAGCACACTATTTCAAAAAACGCTAGCTTCTTAATTCTGGTTTTAGTTCTCAATGATCGTGAAATGTCGAGATTTGTTAATTTTGATTCCACCTCAATTGTGAATTTATGATAAAAAATTATTTTTAATTTTATATCGATTTTTAAATTATAATGATTTATTATCTCGAATTTCAAACTAAATAATTCAAAATCTTGAATATCAATCCGAGTTCAGGATTTTTTAATATAAAAATTCAAGATTCAAAATCGAAAAATATCATGCATCCTGACCGAATTTTTCGGTGCGGTTCCGGTTCGATTTAATTCTGCGGTTCCAAAAAGTTGGAACCGTAACCGAACTGATTCTAACCGATTCGATTACGGTTCCAGCTACCTAGAACCGTAGAATCAAACAGTTCAATTCAGTTCTGAAACTAAACCGAACCGTAACCACCTCTACCGAAAAATATCATGCATCCTGACCGAATTTTCTTTTGAGAAAAAAATATCCAAAATCACCTCATCAATATTCCTTCACGATTTTCTAACATCCCTGATAAAGTCAGACGTTTGTTAACAAAAATTCTCTGAGCAAGAGCACAATTTTCGAAAATTGGGGCACTTATACTCACCGTTAAAACATTCATTAAAATCTAGTTAGCATCAAAAGTGGTGAAGTAATCACAACTGACACGTTTGTTAAGTGATAATTTTTTATTTTATTTTATTTTTAATTTTTTCCTAGGTTAAGGTTGTGTGAAAACGTTACTGATGGGAACCCATCAAGCATGAGCAAAGGCTCACGTGGTTTTGAGCACACACAAGATGACTTTACATTAATGCAGAGCATTGGATGGTTGATGTATCATATTCGCCATTTTAGAAATTAGAATATATATATATATTGTCCTTGTTTGATGACTTGACATTGTAGCTTTGGATGTTGACTGTTCACTTACAGTTTCTATTGACATATAGGAGACTAGAAACAGGCCTGAATGATTCTTGCAAACCTATAATCAGTAAATTGATCAATCATGAAGGCAATTCCAAATTCCTATTTTCCAAAATTAATTTCAGCATACGTGTACATGTAGGTCATTTCAATAGCATCTTATTTAAGAGTAGTCATATAAGTATCAAGGGGTGATCATAAATTACACGTACTATATCCTTAAGCTTAAGGAATATGATAAGGACGGTAAATCAGAATTAAACGAAGATAAAATTACCATTAAAACGATGTCGTATGGATGATAAATAAAAAAAATAAAATAAAATATAAAATTTCAAAGTTTAGACATTGATTTTGTCATCTTTTAGTCTCAGTTGAGTCTCCATATTATTGTTCTATTGTTAAAAAATAATTTTAGCAAGTAGTATTTGTACTTTATGATTAATTTTTGTCAACCTTCTATCACCCATTTGTACGTTTATCATTTTTCTTTATTATTTTATTTTATTATTTTTGAGAAAAGTTAATGTTATTTCATTCAAGGGATTCTTTAATTTTTGTTTTATGTTTTTTGTTTACTTTTGTCAATTGGTGGAGTTCGAATATTGTAGTGAATGAAGCATAAGTATTTCCATTTAGAAGAACAAAGCAGATTTACTTTTGATGGACAAAAATCTTTTGACACAATAGGGAGATTTTGTATCGATGATATGTAGTCAGTGCATTGTGGGGAAGGCTTAAAATTGTTGATTATCAAACTAGAAAAACTGCACCATTAAAATTTTAAAATATGACTCGTGTTGAAAATAAGGAATTTAAATCTAATATTGAGTTGAATTTTGTTGAGTTGAATTGTGTTGAGTTTTTCATATTTTCTGGTGTAATACACGATTAAAATTCAATTATATATATATATATATATATATTCTTATTTAATAACTACAGTTTTTTGACAAAATTTTTCTCTTAGTTTTATTTTCTAATTCCTCTCAGGGTAATGTTTATGTCCCCCTCTTTTCTTGTTTTTTATTTTATGTTCAATATATTTTCCTCGCCTTTGTCAAGGTTTGCCCAAAATGAGTGGATCCATAAATTATGATAATGAGTGGATCCATAAATTGTCATCAATTCATGTGTACTGCGTGGAAGATTTGAAACTTTGAATTTATTAATGATAAGTTATGATGTAGGGGATGCAAAATGTATGATTCTGTAGTTAGACCCGGCCACGGTTCTAGTTCGGAACCGAAATTAAATCCGTTAAAATTATACGGTTCCGATTTCAACTGGTTCCGGTTTCAGAACCAGAACCAGAATCAGATTTGTTCGGTTCGATTAGGGTTCACCCCTAGCCAAACCGAACAGAACCAGACGGTTCCAAGCGTTCGAACCAGAACCGTTGGAACCATTCGGTTCTATGGTTCCAACCGAAACCGAACGTTTCCGGTTGGAACCGTTGAAGCCCAACGGCTAGTAGCCGTTGGCTCCCTACCATTTTGAGGGTAATTTCTAAATTACCCTTAATAATAATAATAAACGGCTAGTTTTAGAGGCATTTTATGTATTATAAAAATAATCCAAAAAAGTATAAATAGGGAATCATTCTTCATTTTTTCAACACATCAATTTTCAATTCTCTCATTCTCAATTCTCTCATCTTTAGTTTCTTATTCTCATTTCTCAATTATCTCATTATTCAATATTTACAAAAAATGACAAGCTCATCTGAGAACACCATGTCCAATGTGCCAACCCAAGAGAACAACCAAAGTATCAGTACACGGAGAAGAGAAGTTAAGGCTCGATCCTCTGATATTTAATAGAGATTGGAAAAAAAGGTCCAAGAGCAATATGCAACTATTGTGGTATATCTTACAAATTTATTGGCGCCTATGGCAATATGAACAAGCACTTGGATAGACATCATGCCGTTGAAATTAGACTTGATACACCACAAACTCAAATGGGCAGGTACGCATCATTTAGTAGAGGTACGAGTTTTTAGATTTATTTAAATATTCTGATTCCAAAAATATAGAAGTATTTGCTAAATTTACTTGTATGACACATCTTTCTTTAAATTATGGCGAAAAAATTATTTTTACTAATTACGTTCAAAATGCTTTAAATCATGCTACTTATAGAATGACTAGAAATACAACAAAACGTCAAATTTTTAAATTATACAAATATGGTAAAATTATTTTAAATGAAATATTTAAAGATATTAAAGGTCATCTTTCTATTTGTTCTGATATTTGGAGTGACCATTGGCAAACACACTCGTACATGAGTGTGACTTGTCATTAGATTGATGTATCATGGAACATACAAAAACGACTTATTGCATTTAGAGTTTTTGATGAGCAACATATTGAACAAAATATTTATAGAATGATTAAAGTAATTTTTGATGAATATGGTTTATTAGGTAAAATTTTAACAATTAGTTTTGACAATGCATTTGCAAATACTGTATCAATTAGAGATTTAAAAGAAATATGTCAACCTAATTTGTGGGTCGATTTTCCAGGTTCATTGCACATGCCATGTCCTTAATTTATGTGTTCAAGATTGTCTGAATTATTTAGAACCTTACATTGATCATATTAAAATTGCACTTAATTGTATTTGGTCATATTCTCAAGTTATGAGAGAATGAGCCAAGTTTTGTAAATTAAATGGTGTTAAAGCGGTAAAATTTTAATGAGATATTCCAACAAGTTGGAATTCAACTTATTTTCTTTTAAGTCAAGTTTTTCCAATACAAAGATGTATTAAGTAATTTTTTATCCCAATATGTTCAACATATCACACTTTTGCCTAGTCAATGAGATATTTGTGAAAAAATTTAGAACTTTTAAAAGTTCTTAATGATGTTACAAATATTTTAGCGGATTTTATTATTCTACAACAAATTTATTTCTTGTTGAAAGTTTGAATATTGTTGGTACTATATATGAGCATACTGAAAGTTCTAATCCTAATGACATTGTTTTAATTGAAGCAATTTCTGTTCTGAAGAGCAAATGGTACATTTATTTTAAAGACATTTCATTACTTTATCTTATTGCCATAATTTTTTATCCTAAATTTAAAATAGAAGGTTTGAATAGTGGCTTACTAGCTTACTATACATATTTAGGAATATCTGATGAGATTAATATTACAAGAACAATAGATAAAATATAAATATTGATTTAATAGATTTATTTAATGATTATGTAGTAAATATAACTAATAATCATTAGGACAATCTAATAGCGAACTAGTGGTACATTCAAGACTTAGCGTAGGTGATCGTTAGTTACTACAATAAAATAAAAAATATAGGGATAACACGACTAATAACCTTGAATTTGATAATTATTAATTTACCAATTTCGAGTTTTCTACTGAAAGTTTAGTGCGTAAAATTTTTCAAGTACTTTAACCGACATCAAAATGTCTATCTTATTTTATCAATTATTGCTAAAGAGGTGATGTCAGCACTTGTTTTCACCGTTGCGGTTGAACAAGTCTTTAGCGTAGGAGGTAATATTTTGGAAGCGAGTCGGTTTTCATTACATCCAAGCACTTTAGAAGGAACAACATGTATGGATGATTGAACCTAAGCTGATTTGAGGCAACAAGAAGATGCCCCCGATGACTTTGAAGACTTGTTCGACAATGCAAGTGCAAGCAGAACGAGAACTGAATGATCAACATGCACTGATAATGATGATGATTGATTGATGAGTAAATAATTATAATGGGGAACTATCTTCAAAATGTAATAGAACTACGTGAGCTTTGGTTCCTCTCATCCCTGGAGGATATGTAGACAACTTAAGTTTTAAAAAATTTAAGTTCAAGCACTTTAATTTTATTTTTAATTTAATGTAATCTAAATTCAATTCAAATTCATAATTTAAAATAAATTTTTTAATCTCATTTTATTTTTTTAAAAAATTATTATTAAATTAAAAAAAAAAGGGAACCGGGACCGAACCGAAATTATTTCATTCCGTTCTGATTCTATACTTATGGAACCTGAAACCGTTCCCAAACCGAACCGTTGGCCCGATCTATGTGCAGTTTCATTTATTTTATAACATCCAACAAATAATGAGCCAATAACTTGCTAATTAATTCGTGCAAAGTGCAGTCTCAATCAAATGCCACCGACTGTCACGTTTGGTTAAATTTGCATTAACATGAATCGATTGATTAACTTTATTATTTTTGTTGTTATTACTTTCGTGACGTGAATTAGATTTTTAATTTAAAGCGTATAGGCAATAAAATTACTAATCGTTGATATATATATATATATATATATTTGAAATCGTTGGAAACCCCACCGCCAAACCACTCATTTCGGGTTTAAGCGAAGCAGGTAAAACCTCTGGCTGTCTCAGATTCTTACAAGAAACGTACTCTCTGTATTCGAACCTAGGACCTCAATGTAAGATCATGAACTTACACCTCACGGTTTCTGTTCAAATTGCAACCCGACCGAACTGCGCGGGTTGAAAAAATATTGAAAATGATTTCGGGTCAACCTGAACCAAACCGCAAATTTGGGGTCGGTATGCGGTTTTGACTCAAACCGCCTAAACTGCTAACCTGCGTTCAAATTAGACATTATTTTATATTTTCCTTCTTCTTTAACCATGAAATTTAAGATATTTAATGATCATATTACAATATATAATTTATAAATGAAAATTATGTATTTTTTCTCTTCAACTATTATGTGAAAACACACAAAATTTTCTTTAAAAAATTTATAATCCAAACCGCCGACCCAACCCGATATATATATATGATATATGTGTATATCTGGTCAGGCCTCTCTGAGACTAGGTGAATGAGGGACATACCCCGTCCTTATAAGTATGTGACTGTACTATTATTATTCTTCTTTCTGGTCATTAGTATGTCATCTCGTCGTTATTATGGCTGTTGCTCTATTATGGATGTATGAATCTGTAATTATTTGCCTTATATTCTATATCCCTGTAATTGAGTTACTTTTGGTGCTATCATAGTCATTGCATTATTACTGCAACTGTGGTGATGACAACCTAATTCTATACTTCTGGCACGCACAATATATCCGGCCAGATTTCAAGTAAATCCGACAAGACATAAATGTGTTATACATATTCGGTCAGGCCGCCCCGAGACCAGGCCCTTGAGATGCATGCCCAAATTTTTTTTAGTATCATTTTTTTATTAACTGTTGTAAAAATATAGAGATATTTATTTGTTTTACTTATCCATGATTATGCAACTCGCATGCCTTTAAATTATTTTTGTGTGCGAAATTACATTATAAGATGTGGAGATCCTCCTTTGAGCGTGAATATTATACTGGCATTAGTAAGAGACCATTCTGAACCCAAACGAGTTTAAGGTCGGACCTTACGAGGGGTGTAGTGCAGCCTTAAATTTTTTCCAGTGTTTCATATTGGGTCGCGACTCCCTAATTCTCCGGTTAGCCCCCTGTGAGACTATCCGTATTCTCTACGGGCAGTGAGCCCAATAGTATAGTGGTCGCCAACGTCATAGATATAGCGGTAAACCTCGTTTCCCTCTTACAAAATGCTCATATACATATCAGGAAGCTAATTATTGGACGATAATCCGGTAAATATAGGCTTCGAACATACAGAGCTTGTTTAGTGGGATTCTTCTGCTGCTGAGATTTCTCATCTTCTCTCCCAAGATGCTTGCATCTTTCCGATCTATCATTATTGCTAACTCGTTGTCAATGGTGAAATTCCTTACAAGTAATAGCGAAAAAGCAATCTCTATACCCAAGAGGGGGGGTGAATTTGGTTATCGCTACAATGCGGAATTATAAAATCTTTACCGATTAAATAAACTTGCTATAAACAAAAGTATAGGGAAAGAGAAATACGACACCGAGATTTATAGTGGTTCGGTCAAACGTGCCTACGTCCACTCCCTCAAGCCTCGCTTGAAGATTTCCACTAGAATCGAGTTTTCCGTGGTTCACTCGTAACCAAGAGTTTTCCGCAAAGGCACACTCCGAACCTTTTACAACTTTGAGTTTTGTTCGTAGGTGCACTCACAACCTTTACAACTTACCCAACCAAATGGGATTTCACAAACCGCAAGTGTTTTGATAAAGAAGAATTAAAACATATTTGGGCACTCACAAATAATAAGAAGATTGTGTGAGTTGCAAACCCAAATATTCTAAGCTCACTACAAATGTATATGAAGGTGCAGTGTGTGTGAACTTGTATGTATGAGTGTTTTTGAATATGAAGATTTATGAAACACTATTGTATTTGCCTTAGAGAAAATGTATGAAGGTTGTTTTTCAAGTCTCTCTAGGTTTCTTACTTGGGGCAAATGAGTTGTGGTCCTATTTATAATAAAATGCAAAGTATTCCCTAACTTACAGCGAAACCGGCGAGCAAACCGGCGAGGAGATCGGCATGCCGGTCTAGGTTTGCAACGGCTCCTAACGGCTATATAACGTTCAAAAAACTATTCGTTAGACCGGAGAGCAAACCAGTATGGAGACCGGCGAGGAGCTCCCTGGTTCCAGAGAGCATGATTTCCTCAGCCAAAATCGGCATGAAGACCGGCGAGCAAACCGGCATGGGGACCGGCATGGAGCTCCCTGGTTTCAGTAAGTGAAAGTTCTGATGATCAGTTCAAGACTGACGACACTTGGTATTTTGGTCATAACTTTCTCTAGAAAATTCCAAATCATGATCCATAGATTTCTACATAAACTAGACACATAGATCTAGCTTCTGTAAAAATTTAGCTCCAAAAACATTAATATGAATTTTATGGAATTTTTCTAATGTGACATGTATGCAGAAAACGCACATCTGAACATGTTGTAGTAAAATAGCTCTAGCAAAAGTTCTATGCATCAGAATTGTGTTCCGTTTGAACCGTAGCAAACTAGAGACACATATCTATCTAACGGTATATCATTTGAAGTTTAATTCAACCGTTTGCTAGTTTTTAGAAGATCATTTACCGATGTACTTGTGCATGAAGTTCATTTTGGTGCAAATAAAATGCAAATGATTCTTTTAGCATTCTAAGCCATTTTAAATGCAAGTGATGCAAAATGTATGATTCCTAAGAGCTTTAGATCACTTGAGTAAACTCACTTACAATTAGAGCACTAAGCTAAGACTTCACATGATTTCTTCAATTATGCGCAAGTCTTCACATTCTCGCTCTTCACCACATATGCTTCGACACTTTTTGTATTGCTTCGTGTTTGCACGTCGAAGTCTTCTTTCTCGCGTTGCATCATCAAAACCAATTATAATCGATTATGCGACCAAGTCGCCAACAAATGGTCCTTGCATGAAGACTTTTTCGGCTTTCCTCTAATATGGGTTGTATTTTTCTTCTATTTAAGGTATAATTTATTTATTTATTTTTTTAATAAAATGGTTGGAAACCGTTATTCTTTCTATATTTCGAGTTTTTTCATTGAGTTTACCGATTGATTTTAACGAGGTTGGTCCATTTCCAAATCACTACTGGCTAGGTTTTCTAATCTGTTGGCTATATCAAACTTTATTTATTTTAATTATTAATAAAATTTTGCTTCAGGTTTAGTTAGAATATGATTTAACAGATATTTAGATGTCAATCTAGTTGGGTTGTAAGTTTCTACTCTGATGTTCCACTTGTTGATGTGTTTATACACATTAATTTTATAAATTATATAGGAAAATAAACTTAATAAATTTTAAACTATAAAAGAGTAATTCTTTAACATAATAGAAGTATATATGATGTGGTACCATCAATTAATAAGTATATGATATGTGTAATTGTATTAATTATAATCACTAGTTATTTTAATTTATTTTTTTAAATATTTTATTTTACATGTGGTAATATATTAGTAGATTGGTTCTTGAGTTACATGGTATCACCATTGTATTGTGGATTTTTTTTTCTTACAATGGATTTCTTAATATATGAAAAAAATCTGTAGGATAACAAAAAATAATGAAAAACAAGGCATTCCTAAAATATAGGGATCTAAGAAACCACCTAATTTTGCCTAACACGGTGTATTCAATCAAGATTTTAATTGATTGTGTCAGATTATTATTATTATTATTATTATTTTTTATAATTCATGCATTCTGCTAAAGCCATGAATTTTTTAATTCCATCATAACTCTCACAGATTTTAAGGAATTTTTTTATCTATATTTCGTAGAATTTTAACAAGTATATGAATTGTTTTAATAATAAAAATTGAAATTGAAATTTGATTAAAAGACAAGCAATGGAATACAATTATTTCAACTATAATTATTTAAATTATCTTTTACTATTATAATAATAAAAGTTAAAAAACCTCAAGGTTTGGTTTTAAAAGTGAAAGCAAATTTCAAAAGTAAATGAAATCCTAAAAGCTGTTAGAGAGTATGCGCTAAAACCAGTTATGGATGTAATGGTTTAAGGCATATTGTTTGTAATATAGTTTATTATTTATTAATAAAAGACATTTGTTAACTACACATTATTACATCCATATTTTATGTGTATGTCCTGAGACATTATGTCAGATGAATATCGTTAATCCAAAAGACGTTTGCGATTATGAGAGTCAACGATATTTGTATATGTCTCAAATTAAGTTCTTGGTAAAATGTGATTGTTATACATGACAATAATATATCACTTGACCAATATTATTGTGTGTCGTCTAGATTGACATATGATGTTAATAGAATGGATGATGAGTCTCATATCATAAAGACACAGACAATAGATGTTTCATTAGTAGAATGAAATATCGAACACGACCACAAAAGCGTAAGATCACATGGTAATATTATCTAAGGTCATTGATCTTCGTAATAATACATTAGTGTCATCATATCCTCTGACCTGAGATCATATGATGACTTGTGCGATAATACTCTTGGTTCACTAGTATATCCTCATTCGACTATCCACGTCATTTGAATAAATGCTAGATGGCCTTGAGCGATTGACGTACGAAGTCACATATGTTTCAAGATGGGATCTGATAACTTTGATAATTAAAGTTATAGATGTTTCAAGTAAACTCAAAGTTGTGGATATAAGTCTTTGGCCAAAGCAGTCGATATTTTAGAGATATCAAATCCACAAGATAAAGTTTAAAGAGTATAAGGATTTGACCTTACCATGATCCTAGACTCGATAAGAAACATAAATATCGGAAGGAATGAGATGACATGTTCGGAGTGTATTCTAACAGGTTCATATGTTTTCCCACTTCATTCATCGACTAGGAGCCATGGCTTGCTGCTAGGCGATTACCCATGGTCTGTGGAATATCATAGAGATGAAATATTAAAGAGTTAATATTATTTCACTGCTACTCGATAATGAACCTAGGACGGTCGCCAATATAATTCTCGTCTATGTTACAAATTCGAGGATGTTTATTAAAGGTTAATAAATGATTATTTTGGCATTTCCTAATTGGATTAGGATATTCGAGATATTTCGGAAATATTAATTTGATTAATAAATTCAAAATATAAAATAAGATTTAATTATTTAATTAAATATTTGATATTTAATTAAATATTTGATATTTATATTAAACAAATTAAATATAATTTTAATTAATTGTTAATTAAAATTAAGTAATTTGAATTAATTAATTAATAGTTAATTAATTATTATGTCAAAATAATATTTAATCTATTGAGCTTTAATTTAGTGGGCTAACACCCAAATTAATTAGAGTCCTTTTTAAGATTAAATAGGGTAGTCTTTATTTAATTAGAATTCTTAATTTGATTAAGTATCCTAATTTTATTTTGGAAAGAATCTTTAAGAGGCCAAATTTGATTTGGAGAGATATTTGATTGATTTTATTGTATTATGATACAATTAAAACAATTCTTATGCTAATATATATATATATATATTGACTTTAAAGGCCAAATTTCTTGTAGAAGGACTTGTTGTTCAAGAAGTATTTCTTGTTGAAGTTGAAGGAAAACTTCATGTTGAAGTTGAAGGTGACAATTGGTTGTTGCCTATATATATATATATATATATATGAACATAAGCAATAAATATATGCAGTTTTTTGTTGCTGTAGGTTGCATGCAAGCAGATAAATATATATACAGAGCAAGCGTTGTTCTTGATATATATTTGCAAGAATTACAAGCAATTTAATTAATTGTTTAGCAAATTATTGCTTACGTTAAGGGCAATTTTTGATTGTTGTCCATTGTTTTGCTATATATATATATATATATTGGCAAGAATATATATATGCGCATGCAATAAGAGATATAATCCAGTTTTGCGTGAAAGTTGTTTGCGTGAAGGGGTATTGATATATGCAAGTAAATTGTTGCTTGCTTCAAGATATACATCTATCTTTCCAATTTTTATCTCTCTATTGGAATAGTTCCAATTTATTCCTAAAGATTTCAACATCCTATAAAGAAAAGAGTTTCTTTTGTTCTCAATAGTGAGAGCGATTTGTTCGTAGAGGAAAGCTAGTGTGCCAACTAGAGGTGCAACGCTTGGTGCACTACAACAAGTGAAAAATCAAGGAGGATATTCAAAAGGCTCGAAAAGATAATAAGCACATAAAGGTATGTTTTATTATCAGTAAATTTTATTTATGTTGATAAATAAAATTATTGATTACATGCATGTTAAATTAATATAGATTAATTTAAATATTGTTTACATCAACAACGACATAACCACGATCCTTATAGTGGTTTTGGAAGAAAATTTTAAATTCCAGTCACATAGATGCTTCCGCGCTAACCCCAAAACCTTACAAAAGCAACTAACGTACATGTCTTTTATTTGAATGCAATAGTTTTATTTAATCACAAATGGTGATAAGCATTGGATTTTATTAGCCAATATGATAAATATAAATATTTTGAAATAAAAACAGAAAAAAAATTGAGAAAAAAAAAAAGGAAATGAGAAAAGAAAATTAAGCAAAACTCCTCTCATATTATAAAATTAAGTGAAACTCCCCTTATGGGAGTTTTGCTTAAATATTTTTGATAAAGTTTTAAAACATGGGAGAGGCAAACCCCCTATATGGGGATTTTGCTTGGTTTTAAAACAAGATGAGGGTATATGTTGGTAGACGAAAATCTCCACCATAGAATGAAGTCGAACTAGGACGAAAGGAAGAACGAAGAGAAGAAGTACGATAGGCCGAAGAACGACGACGAGCTTGGGGCGATCAGACCAATGGTTAGGGCGAAAACCCATGATGCGGTTACTTCCACGATCGTAGCAGTTGGACGGTTTTCCCTCCATAACCAAGCGGTTGAGACACGCAGCTCAGCGGTTACAGGCACGATCTTGCAGTTGCAGTGAGATACTAGAACCGCCTAAAATGGTTGACAAGCTTCACTATAAAAGCCTACCTACACCAAGAGAAGAGCCCGATCAAATGAAGACTCAAATGAGCATATTTTTATTTTTCATTTCTTAGATTGTAATCTTAGGACTGTAACTTGTGTGCTTGCGCCCCTTGGAGGCTTATTCACTTAATCAAACACCTCTTGCTGGGACATTGTCTCATGAGGTTTGAACCTTACACGCTCTTCTTTCTTCACGCATAAAAATTGCGCAAACAGTATCTCTTAATTTTACCAAATATTATGAGAATTTTACTTATTTTTCCAAAAAGAAAAATCGAGAAAAACGTGCCTTGATTTATAATAGAAGAGATGAATTTGTCAAATCTCTTGTTTAAATAAGAGATTAATATAGACTTTTTTACTCTTTAAAATGCTTTAAAATTTAGCATTCAATTAAACTTTTTAAAATTAATGAACTTTTGAATATCTTTATATTTTAATGGATATTTTAAAATCGTTATTGAATACAACAAGACTTTAAAGAATTTTTTAAAATTCTCATTAAATACGCATAAACTTTTTAAAATATAAAATAATCTTATAGATTTTTGATTGAATACACCATCGTAGTCTTGAGCCGCCTCTGACCTGATTTATAAGGCGGCATAGAAATATTCATAATCAACTTGGTTCTTTTTTTAAATTAGGATCATCTCTTTATTTTTTCTCTCTCTTTATTTTTATAATGTTATCTTCTAATGACATGTGATATACAATTCATTTTTAATTATATATATATTTTTTTTTGCCACATGTTACTATATGATATCACAATAAAATATAAGCAGAAATAAAAATATGGAAATGATCAAAACTTACCTTTATTTCTCCTCCTCCAGGAAAGATTGGGAAAAAAAAGGGAGAAATAAACATATAAAAATCAAAACTTCCACTAATGAGAAGTTTTAAACATAATAATATAAGTGGGTTATGGTTGGTCTTATATCAAATTAATATAATCAAGAATCAAGATCCGCGAGTCTCTCATGATTTGTTTATGAGTTTGCTAGATTGAGTATTAAT
Source organism: Zanthoxylum bungeanum (assembly GCA_019454045.1). Lineage (NCBI taxonomy): Eukaryota > Viridiplantae > Streptophyta > Magnoliopsida > Sapindales > Rutaceae > Zanthoxylum > Zanthoxylum bungeanum. Next base: position 255,878 of record SKCR01006526.1, read on the forward strand.
TACCTTTCAAAAAGAGAGAGATATATTATTTATATATATTACGATTTTAAAACCAACTGAATTTATTTATTTATTTAAAAAAAAAAAAAAAAAAAGTGATATCAACCTTTTCTTTTTCTTGAAAGATGTTAAAAGACCAACTTTAGAATCACCCAGTAACTTTATTTTGTACAAGTGTAAGCACATATTTGATTTATATCTCAGTTCTATTATATCTCAAATCAAATGTATCCACTTACATTTTTATTTTTTAATATAATATAAGTAATTAAAGACTATCCCTACTTATCTCAAGTGAGTTCGATTTACCAATTGAAACTAACATATCTATTATATAGACTTATTATTAATTTTTTTTTTAATAAGAGGTCAAACCAAATAAATTAATTTGGTTCCGACCACCTTAGAGATGAAGGTGGTTCCACCACTGCGTATGAATAACGTGGTATAACTATTTGACGCAAGAGGATTTATCATGGAATCGGTTAATCATCTATTATTTTTTTACCCCTTCGCATGGAGGATTTGGTCTTGATTCTTCAATTGGTAGAATTTCAGTTGGGTTTGTTTCGGAAATCCTTCTGATGTCATTAATTCTCTCGATTTTTTATGGTCTATTAACAAGCTGCGTGACTTTTTCGAATCTCTCTTCATGGCTGTGTGTTGGTCCATATGGATGGAAAAAAATAATCGGATTTTCAAGGATGCATATTGTGAATTTCTTTCTCTCCGTTCCAAAATTTTCACCCTTATCTCGAGATGATTATCTTCTAAACACGAAGATTTTAACTATTCTACGGCTGATTTGTTATTTTTCCCATCTTATGTCTTTGCCTGGACGAATCTCTATTCTTTCTAGTCATTTCCTTTATTTTTCTTCTATTGGTCTAATTAATTAACTCTTTTTGGCTCATGCTTTATGAGTTCTTGAATAATATCAGGCCCCCTTTTTATCAAAAACAAAAAACAAAGGGTTTCACACAGAAGACTTTATTTTGGGTAACAGATAATTTCAACATCAATTCAGTTACACAGTTGAGCTTATTGGAACAGGTAATGAAGGACCATCCTACTTAAATTTTATAATTCATAATTGACGTTGACAACATATAACGTAGCTCACAGCCTACAAAGATAATGCTATCAATCGATCACGCTATTGCCTCATTTCATGCAAACTTTGTTTTTGTACGTGATGGGAAATGCAAGCTAGTGACATGAGAGTGTGGGAAAATTTTATATGTGATTAAGGTATTTAATCCTCAATCTATGAGCGGTCTGTTGCCCAATCGAGATTTTGTACGGGATTCTCCATGAAAATTCATCCCGAGTCCCGAATTTTTCTCATCGCGTCCCGTCCCGACGTGATTTAAAATATATTTTTATGTCCTATTTTAAACAATAGGATGAGACGAGATTTAAAGAGATGCCGGACGGGATTGAGATGATTTTTTGCCCAAAAATGTAACGAAAAATGACCGAGATCAATAAATCCCGTCCCATTACCAACCATAATTCGATCCAAAACTCAAAATAAATTTTTGTCCTGAATTAAATAACTGATTAGAATTCGAGATGGGACAATCACAAGACTCCCTAATATGTAATATAATGACCTCAACGAAGGAGAAGTTTAAACAAAAGCTTTACATCGAATGGCACCTAAATTCTTGTCCCAAAGCATCCCCATTGCGAGTGTAATAATACTAATAATAAAAATAATATCAAAATAAATCTGCATCCTAATGAGGTTTATATATTTTAATGAGAGAGAGAGAGACAGACTAAGATTAGACTAAAACGATAAATAAAAATCACTAATCTCTTTAAAACTTTGAAATATTTCATTTGGTCCTGACGTGGCGATCTCAAATATTTTAATAAAATCAAATTTCCTTAGGTTAGTTCACACAAACTATCAATTGTTGTATGTCTGACTTGTTAGTTTCTATTATCAATTTGTACTCGTCCTATAGACAGAGACCATCTATTGAAAAAACAAGCTTTATGGTGACACTTCACAAAACTTGGGAACAATGGTGGAGCCAAGATTAAATTTTAGGTAAATTTTTGCTCATTTCTCTGTCATAAGCTACGAAAGTGATTCATCTATGAATTACAAAGTCTAGTTTTGTAATTTCTAAATGGCAAGTGACGAGAGATATTTGTGGAAATTAACTTAATAAGGATTAATTAATTAATTTTTTATTTTTTATTTTTTTTGTAATGTTAAAAGCTTCCTCAACCAAATTAAGATAAATTCAAAAATTTGAGTGCGAGAAAAAATTTTAAAATTTTTATGGGGCTAAATCTCAAAATTGAAGAGGATGTGTGATCTTCACCCCACTGACACTCCCCTCCCTTCGTCTCCCCTCAATTTCCTAAAATATCACTTCTCTTTGTCAAAAATTACATTCCCCAATAAATCAGATATATCCCAATTTTTTATATATTGATGTGTATATATATAAATATAGAAATAACATATATATATATATATATTTTATTAATTAAATTTTTTATTTTATAATTTTTTTAAATTTATAATTTTTTTTTGCTCTTTATATATATATATATACTTTTTTATTTGTTTAAATATTACAAATTTCATATTTATTGTTATTTATTTTGTGTTTATTTATTCATTTAATTTTTGTGATTCTTTTTTAATTTATTTAACACTACTTATGTATTATAAAAATGTTCTCATGTATATTAGAAAAATATATATTTAAAAATTAGTACAAATAACAACATTAAAAGTTAAACTTACAAATATAAAAACATAAATTCTAATCTATTTATTAACAAAAATAAATAAATTATAAAATAAAAAAATAATTAATAAAATGGCAAAGGGAGTTATAATTAGTATATAATTATTTTTAAATTAATATATATAAGTATAGAATTTTTGCCATGTATAATAATTGGGGGAGTGATTTCATACAAAAAGGAGAGACATTGTGGTAAAATTACAAGGGGACAAGGGGGAGGATGTAATGACTCAAAATTTCATAACCGATTTGAGCAATAATTTGGTGATGGGGAAAAAAATTTTCCCCGAGCGATAGTGGAAAAAAATTTGGAGACTACGTAAAGGTCCGATTCTAGTTGCAATGTTTATAATACTTGAGTTAATTCACTTGGGTCCAGTAAGAAATAAAAAAGTTGGACCAATATAATGGTGTGTAGTAAGAGTTTATTAGTATTTGGATTTGTAGACATTTGCTAACAAGACTTAAGGACACTTGTTAAGTCTCATTAACGAATGTCTAGTATTTGTAACTTTGGTATTAAAAAAAATAGAAGAGAAACAAAAGCCCCCCACAACCCACGTTTTTTTCCTTCTCTTTATTATTTCTTCTTCTTCTCTCCCTAACAGAGAAACTCCAAGCCTTATTCCAGAAAATTTTCCCCCATTTCTACCAAGATCTATAGCTCTAAAGCCACATGCAAGCTTGAAAGTGTGATAACGGAGCTTAGGGAGTTCTACTTGTGAAGAAACAATTAGATTCAAGGTGAGAAAGGTAAAAATCCAAATCTTGAATTGCTAAGTTTTGATGATTTGATGTTTGAAGAATGTTATTGGCTTGAGTTTAATGCTGAATAAATGGTTTTGAGTTAAGGAATTAGAGATTTGTGGAATCCCCCAATTTTTAAAATCCCTAAATATGAAATTGAGTCGGGGTTTATAATTAGTTGTATGATGGTGTAATTGATGTTATATTATATATTTGTTATGGTTATGACTTGGTTATGAGGTGGTATTAACGAGTGAAATTGATGCTAAGTGGTGTATTTGTTATGATTGTAGTTTGTGTGGTGTTGAGAAAATGGTGTATGAAGTGAAATTAAAAATCTGGGTCCTGGAAACTGACCTGCGTCGTGACGCCCAAGATCGTGCGTCGCAACGCGTGAAACAGAGGATGGTTACTGGATTTTGGATGTGCGTCGCGACGCCCAAAGGGTTGCGTTCGCGACGCTAGGCACTGTTCCAGGATTTGTTTAAAAACCATTCCAGTTTAATACTAAGACGTTTGGGGGCATTATAGGGGCTTTATATAGATGTATAATCACATGATAAGTCATACCATAAGCATGAACATCAACCTTTGATTGCATATACTTTTCTCATTTATTACAAGAAAAACTAACAGTTTCTTTGGCATTAGATCAACGACAAGCCACTCAGAGGTCACCGACGCTGCATACCACACCCGACTTGCCTTAGCACTGTGTGTGGAGTACTTATTTCAGAGTTTTTGAATCTGATTTTGATTTTGAAATTAATTTGAACTTAATTGAAATATTGATTTCTCTTGAGTTGAGACATGTGATTTAATCTTTTGACAAAGCTTGATTTCAGATAAATATTTTCATGATGATAATGATTTCAAAGTATGATTTTGTAATTTTGGAGGAATGGGGGAAAAACCCACCTCAGATGTAACTTGATACAGATATGGAATTGACGGACATGACATTGATGGGTATCAGAATTGATACCAGATATAGACGTGTGCACACGGGTTACAGGACTAGAGATGGCAGATGCCTCTAGATCCTGGGCATTGGGCTAGTGGGATAGCGAAGCCCCTAGACCCGGATATTTCAGAGACAGGTTGGTGGCACTGATAGCACCACTGTTGTATGGTTTAGTGGCTTGGGGGACTGTGCGTACAACGCCCCAAGGCCACATGATTATGTACAGATTGATCGATGATATTTCTGATGATGATACTGATGTTTTCTTAATCGATTTTCAAAGGTTTTGAAAGGGAAAATTCTGGTTTATGATTTAAGAATTCTGAAGTTATTGTACTGAATATGAGTATTTTTAATACTCTTTGTTTTCTGGTTTTATACTCCACTCACTGAGTTCTTTATGACTCACCCCCACTCTCCAAATTTTGTAGGACTTTTCTATTGGTGAGCCAATGCTTTATTTTTGCAGACATAGATCCGAGGTAGGAGCAGCACTGCAGTCACTAGTTTTATGGGTTCATCATATTTTGTCTACATTCATATAGAATGTAGTTTCTTTTGAGTTTCTATGATGTATAACTTGTGTATATATGTGTGGTTGTATCGCATCTCGGTTGTGTACGTGACATTTTTAATGTTTCACTGATAAGTGCGGTTTATACCCACTTATTAGGGCATTCTTAGCCTATTATTTTGTTATGTTTCGTGCCATTTAATGTCATTTATAGTTTATTAGATGTCTTATTTGTAGGAAGCATTAATACATGGATCTTGGGACATTTGCACGTGTTTTGGGACCATATGAATGCATCGGACGCGCACGGGAGCACATGACCAAGGCGCAGCACCAGTGAAGAAATTATCACTGGCGTCGCGACGCCAAAGACCAGGCGCCGCAGTGTCTGCAAGCCTCACGCACCCCATAATAAATTCCTGAGAGAATGGCACCGCGGTGCCAATTGACCAGCGCCGCTGCGCCCTCGGCAGAATCACGTGTACCGTACATGAAGGCCGAGAGATTGGCGCAGCGGTGCCAAGCCCAGACGCCGCGACGGTGCGGGAAAAGTCATACACACGCGCTTCAGAAACGTGACTTTTAGGATTTTAAGATACCCAATGACTCCAGAGCTCTATTATAAATACATTAGTTCATCCAAGACTGAAGATGAAGGCTAATACACAACACAAAACACAGAAATAAATTTTTTTTAGAGATCCAATGAGGAGGATTGAAGAGCAACAATAGGAGACAAAGGCGTTAACATCCGAAGAGGAAGAGATTCAATTCGGGTTTTATCATCTTATTTCTTTCTTAGAACTCTAATGATTTCCATTAGATTTATGACTTGTTTATCATTGTTTTTATCTATTCTCATGAACTAAACTCCTTAATTCTGGAGAATGGTGTAATCGATGTTTGAACCTTGTATTGTTTGCTAATTTTGTTATGAATTTTTATTAATTTATTTATATTCTTTTGAGTTTAATGCTTCTTGATTGTTGGCCACAATTGAAGATGATGAATGTTTAGAATCTATCACTCGAGAGAGGAGATTTTGAATAGATCTAGAGAATATAACCTATGAATTTTATAGAGTTCGAGAGAATATATAAGTTCCTTTGAAGTCGTTAACATAGAATCAAAAAGCGTAATGAGTTGTTAACTACTAGATTTTTATAGAGATATCGAAGTTTGTAGTTAATGATATTTTCACTCGGCACTCGAGAGAGGGAGTTGATACTTTAGGAGTCTTTACTTATAAACAATATAACTGAACAAACATTAATTGGCTTGACAAATACATAGGCGACGGCTAGGTGAAATCAGGATCCAGAATCTCTATCGTATTAGTTCTTGATATCAAATTATTTTTATATTTATTTATTTAATTAATTAATTATTAATTATCGTCTAAATAAAGTTAGGATTATCAATTGTAGTACTTAGTGGGAGTTAACGCAATCCCTGTGGGTTCGACATTCTTTCACTGATTTATACTAAAACTTGACACCGTACACTTGCGGTACGATATAAAATATCATACCATTCACACAATTATTCTATTTTGATTAGAAGATGTTTGAATATATGGTTGATTTCCAGTTTCAGTCATAGACTTAGGTGATAGTGGAAATCTGTCATCTACCGGTAACATTCCCGGATTGGGGATGTTACAAAGTTGGTATCAGAGCATGATTATGGGAGTCATTGACTGCATTGGGAGATTAGCAGTGTCTTATATATATAGTATACCCGGGGTACTAGTATATAAGGGGCTGCTTCTCCGGTATTCTGTTCCGAGATATGTCTCATTTTGATTGATTATAACTCATTTTGAATTCAATTAACTATTTTCTTTCTTGATCACCTATATATCATGCTACCTAGAACTAGAGGCAGAGGTAGACCTAGACGTAATCGGGCACCTCAGGATGTAAACCCAGACTAGGGATCAATGGCACCTCCCCCTAATGCAGATAGGGGACATAGAGAGGAAACAATAAGTAGGGGTTATGAGAGCAGATGAGGCAGGACCAGTAGTTCAGGAATATGAAGAATTAGTTGTGGGATTTCAGCAGCTTCAGCGTACCTTAGTAGCCCTTGCACAGTTAGCTACGCGATAGCAGCAGCCACCAGGCCCAAGGCCAAGAGCTGCAGAACCTGCAGTTCCTATTCCACCACCACCACCGGAACCTCCTTTAGCTCACCAGACTATAGTTCCCCCCAGTGATACCATATATTATAGCTCCTTAGGCAGGACCTTCTCAGGGACCTATTCCAGTGACAACTTAGGTGATTCGGCGACAGGACCTGCCGATTTCCTTACATGATTTTTGGAAACTTTGTCCACCCACATTTTCGGGAGTAGAGTCATCCCCCGACCCTTATGAATTTATTAAGGAATCGGATCGTATATGTTTAGCCTTGGGGTGTTCAACAGAGAGAGCGGTGAAATTGGTAAGTTTTCACTTGAGGGATGTCGCTAATATTTAGTTTATGGCTTTCTGAGGTAACTGGCGGCATGATGCCTCTTTTATGACTTGGGATAAAGTTAGTACAACATTTTTGAACAGGTTTTTTCCTCAGAGTGTTAGAGATACCAAAGCTCAGGAGTTTGAGCAGTTGGTACAGGGAGAACAGATGACTGTTTCAGAGTATGACATACAGTTTACCCGACTCTCCCGGTATGCCCCATATTTGATCAGTACTAAAAAACTAAGGTGAAACGGTTTGTAGGTGGACTTCGGGATTACCTATTTCGATCTATTCATCTTACGGAGACTACTATATATAAACAAGCTTTAGATGCTGCTCTCAAGTTTGAGGCTCGGGTCAGGGAGAGACAAGCTGAGAGAGAATCCCGAAAGAGGCCAAGATCAGAAGAAAGAACAAGACCACAACAGAGTGGTCAGGGTAGACGGCCACAGACATCCGCCTCACCCCCTGCATGACGTGATCTGAGACTGATGCAGGGAGACTCAGACCGTAGACCTATTCAGAGTACTGTTTCTCGTACAGTTTCTTCACCATCGGTATCCCAGCCAGACGAGGTACCCCACCATGTGTGACCTATGGGTGACCTCATTCAGGAGCTTGTCGACTCGAGGGTAGGAATTTTTATCGATGTGGACAGATGGGTCATCTAAAGAGGGATTGTTCAGTACCTGCAGAGCAATTATCATTTTTCCGTGCTACTTTGTCAACGCCCCAATTTCAGCAAAATAGGAATATAAGAGGAGAACAGAGATCGGTAGTGAGGGGATAAGCGGCAGGTGGTAGAGGACAGTCAATGGGTGATCGAGGACATGCCTCCATTAGCAGGGCTCAGGGTAGAGTTTATACCCGCACACCACATGATGCACATGAATCTAATGCCGTTGTTACATGTATATTGCCAGTTGGTTCAGTAAATGCTAGAGTATTACTTGATTTGGGAGCCACTCATTCGTTTATATCACCATATTTTGTGACTTATCTTGGTAGAGGTACAGAGGCATTAGATTCACCCCTCGTTATAACTACACCAGTAGGTTACATAGAGAGTGGAGGCTTGCCCAATTGAGATTGATGGGCATGCATATTATGTTAATTTGGTGGTGTTAAGCATATTGGAGTTTGATGTAATTCTGGGAATGAATTGGTTAACTGCATATAATGCAATGGTTGATTGCTGGAAGAAGATTGTCACCTTGCATACCCCTGATCGGCCAGTTAGTGTTTATCAGGGAGATAAGAGTGTGGTACCCCATAATTTGATATTGGTAATGCAAATATACAAGCTTCTTCGCAAGAAGAATGTGGGATACCTAGCTTTTGTGATGGATAGTAGAGCAGAAGAAAAGAGTATTGATCAAATTCCAGTGGTGAATGAGTATCCCGATTTATTCCCAGATGAGTTACCAGGATTACCACAGGATAGAGAGATTGAATTCTGCATAGATATAATTCATGGCACACAACCCATATCAGTTTCTCCGTATAGAATGGCTCCTGCAGAACTTAAGAAATTGAAGATACAATTACAAGACTTATTAGATAAGGGTTTCATTCGTCCCAGTGTGTCTCCGTGGGGTGCCCCAATGTTATTTGTAAAGAAAAAAGATGGGATATTCTGATTGTGTATAGATTATCGACAGTTAAATAAGGTGACAATTAAAAATAAATAAACACTACCGAGGATTGATGATTTGTTTGATCAACTTCAGGAAGCACATTGTTTCTCAAAAATAGATCTTCGATTGGGATATCATCAATTGAGGATTAGGGAAAGCGATGTACCGAAGACAAATTTTCGGACTATATATGGACATTATAAGTTCTTGGTAATGTCGTTTGGCTTGACTAATGCCCCTGCAACCTTTTACCCTTTTTGGATCGATTTGTGATAGTTTTCATTGATGATATAATGGTGTATTCACATAGTGAGCAGGAACGTACAGAACACTTGCATCAGGTGTTACAGACATTGAGAGAGCACAAGTTGTTTGCTAAGTTCTCTAAATATGAGTTTCTGTTGTCCAAAGTGGTGTTTATGGGGCATGTAGTGTCAAAAGAATGAATTGGTGTAGATTCCCAGAAAATTGAAGCCATTCAAAAATGGCACAAGCCCACCAGTGTGACAGAGATTCGTAATTTCTTGGGGTTAGAAGAATACTACCAGAGATTCGTGGAAAACATCTCTAGAATAGCTGCTCTGTTAACTCGATTGACGCAGAAAAATGTAAAGTATGTGTGGTCAGATGCCTATGAGAGAAGTTTTCAGGAGCTTAAACAACGATTGACTACCGCTCATGTTCTAGCCTTACCATCAGGATCAGGAGGGTTAATGCGTATTGTGATGCTTTTAGAGTGGGAATGGGATGTGAGTTGATGCAATGAGGAAAATTTATCGCCTATGCTTCTAGGCAGCTAAAACCTTATGAACAGAATTATCCCGCCCACGACTTAGAGATGGCAACAATATTTTTCGCCTTGAAGATATGGCGACATTACTTGTATGATGAAAAGTTTGAGATTTTTACTGACCACAAAAGCCTCAAGTATATTCTGAGTTAAAAAGATCTTAATTTGAGGCAGAGGCGATGGATTGAGTTATTGAAGGATTATGATTGTTCAATTCAATATCATCTTGGTAAGGCTAATGTGGTAGCTGATGCCTTAAGTAGGAAATCTATGGGGAGTTTAGCTCATCTGCCAACTGAAAGGTAGCAATCAGCTAGACAGATGCAGAAATGTATTTCATATGGAGTAAGCTTTCAAGTAACAAATCAAGGAACACTGCTGGCACAGATTCAAGTCCGATCTACACTGATGGATGAGATTAGAACTGCTCAGGAAACAGACGTCCAAATCCAACGGATTAGAGATAAACTAAAGTAAGGTGTGGATGAGGAGTATTGTGTAGACAGTGAAAACCTCCTGAGAAAGAAAGGAAAAAATATTGTTCCTCCAATTCTTGAGTTGAGAAACTCGTTGTTAGAAAAATCTCATGCCTCATCATATACTATGCACCCTGGAATTACTAAGATGTACCATGATCTAAAAGATCTCTATTGGTGGGATGGTATGAAAAGGGATGTAGCGGAGTTTGTTGCTAAATGTCTTACTTGTCAGCAGGTCAAAACAGAGCATCAGAGACCAGCAGGGAAACTTCAAAGTTTGGATGTCTCTGAATGGAAATGGGAGAAGATTACTATGGATTTTGTAACTGGGCTTCCTCGTACCTCGAAATGGTATGATTCCATTTGGGTGATTATAGACAGGTTGACGAAATACACACATTTTCTGCCTATAAAGGCTAATTTTTAGCAGGTCAGTATGTCAGACTGTATTTGGATAAGATAATGTCATTACACCGAATACCCGTCTCAATAATCTCTGATCGAGGTTCTCAATCTACATCTAAGTTTTGACAATCATTCCAAGAAGACTTGGGTTCTCAGTTACGTTTTAGTAAAGTTTTCCATCCTCAAACAGATGGACAGTTGGAACAAACCATTCAAACTTTGGAGGATATGTTACGAGCTTGTGTGGTAGATTTTAAAGGTAGTTGGGACCATCATTTGCGATTTATAGAATTTTCCTATAACAGTAGCTATCTGGCAAGTATTCAGTTGGCTCCTTTTGAAGCCTTATATGGTCAAAAATGCAGGTCACCAGTGGGATGGTTCGAAACAGGAGAACAAAAAATGCTTGGACCTGACTTGGTATAAGATGCAGTGGAAAAGGTGAAGTTGATTAGAGAAAGGATGAAAACGGCTCAAAGTCGCTAGAAAAGTTATGCAGATCATCGAAGAAAAAATTCGGAGTTTCAAGTAGGTGATTCAGTGTTTTTAAAAGTATCTCCTTTTAAAGAAGTTATGAGATTTGGCAAAAGAGGTAAGCTTAGCCCTTGATATTTAGGCCATTTCAAATACTTCGCAGAGTTGGAGGTAGAGCATATGAGTTAGAACTCCCACCTAATATGGATAGAATACATTTGATGTTTCATGTGTCTATGCTACAAAAATACTTATACGATGAATCTCATGTTTTAGAGCCTCAAACAGTTGATATCTGGCAAGATTTATCCTATTTGGAACAATCGGTCGTAATAGTGAGTAGAGAGATAAGGAAGTTACGATCTAAGTGGATTCCCTCAGTTAAGGTGGTTTGGCAACACCACAAGGGTCAAGAGAAAACTTGGGAGTCAGAAGCTTTCATGAAAGAATAATATTCACACCATGCAGAAGAAGGTATGTATTGTACTTATAAACATTTAGATTCGGGGATGAATCATTTTAAGGGGGGAGAACTTGTAATGACTGAAAATTTCATAACCGATTTGAGCAATAATTTGGTGATGAGGAAAAAAAAATTTCCCCGAGCAATAGTGGAAAAATATTTGGAGACGACATAAAGGTCCGACTCTAGTTGTAATGTTTATAATACTTGAGTTAATTCACTTGGGTCCGCTAAGAAATAAAAGAGTTGGACCAATACAATGGTGTGTAGTATGAGTTTATTAGTATTTAGATTTGTGGACATTTGCTAACAAGACTTAAGGAAACTTGTAAGACTCATCAACAAATGTCCAATATTTGTAACTTTGGTATTAAAAAAAATAGAAGAGAAACAAAAGCCCCCCACAACCCATGTTTTTTTTCCTTCTCTTCATTATTTCTTCTTATTCTCTCCCTAGCAAAGAAACTCCAAGCCTTATTCCAGAAAATTTTCCACCATTTCTACCAAGATCTAGAGCTCTAAAGCCACATGAAAGCTTGAAAGTGTGATAAGGGAGCTTAGAGAATTCTACTTGTGAAGAAACAATTTGATTCAAGGTGAGAAAGGTAAAAACCCAAATCTTGAATTACTAAGTTTTGATGATTTGATGTTTGAAGAATGTTATTGGCTTGAGTTTAATAATGAATAAATGGTTTTGAGTTAAAGAATTGGAGATTTGTGGAATCCCCCATTTTTGAAATCCCTAAATTTGAAATTGAGTTGGGGTTTATAAATAGTTGTATGATGGTGTAATTGATGTTATGTTGTATATTTTTTTTGGGTTATGACTTGATTATGAGGTGGTGTTAAAGAGTGAAATTGATGCTAAGTGGTGTATTTGTTGTGATTGTAGTTTGTGTGGTGTTGAGGAAATGGTGTATGAAGTGAAATTAAAAATCTGGGTCCTTGAAACTGTCCAGTGTCGCGATGCCTAAGATCGTACGTCGCGATGTGTGAAACAGAGGATGGTTACTAGATTTTTGATGTGCGTCCCGACGCCCAAAGGGCTGCGTCGCCATGCTAGGCGTTGTTCCAGGATTTGTTTAAAAATCATTCCAATTTAATCCTAAGACGTTTTGAGGGCACTCTAGGGGCTTTATATAGATGTATAATCACATGATAAGTCATACCATAAGAATGAACATCGACCTTTGATTGCATAAACTTTTCTAATTTATTACAAGAAAAACTAACGGTTTCTTTGGCATTAGATCAAAGATAAGCCACTCGGAGGTCACCGACACCGCATATCATACCCGACTTGCCTTAACACTGTGAGTGGAGTATTTATTTCAGAGTTTTTGAATCTGATTTTGATTTTGAAATTCATTTGAACTTAATTGAAATATTGATTTCTCTTGAGTTAAGACATGTGAACGTTGGTGGGGATGGTCTTGCTACATAGTTTATTTTCTTAGTAGTACAGTTCGCCTGAGTCGTGGATAAGCTTATAACATTGATATTTTTCTAAAGTATATAGTATATATATTTTCTTAAATGATTTTTAGTATGCATTAAATGATTTAGTTTTAGAATTTTTATATTTTGTTATAAAATAAATGATCGAATATTGATTATATAAAAAATCACGAGCTGGTAATATATCAAAATACTTACATGACTTTTGAGATAAATGAGCATATGTTGTAGAAAATGATTTTTATGCTGGGATACACTTCATGTATATTTACGTGCCAGATTTATTTGTCATGAGATAAAGTCTCATGTTACCAGTTTTACTCCATATGTCAATTATTGATGTGGGAAAGTTCCATGTTGTCATCCCTGCCATTATGTCGCGAGTGTGTATATAGATGAGTGAATTATTTTAGTTTATACATATTATTCTTTTGTAGAAATAAAGTTTATGAGAAATGAGACTTATGATTTCTATGAAATGTTTAATACGTCAAATTACATATTTATGTATTTATTTATATTCTGAAAGACTTATTCGATCCGCTTTGTTACCTATTTATCCACGGCACTAAGCTATGATCTATTACATACTACGCGTGTGCTTATCTTTTTTTTTCATTTTACAAGTTTAGAAGATTAGTATATTCTCCATTTTATTCTATGTTGTTTTTCTTCATCATATTCTGCTATTAGAGAAGGGTTGTGCCAATAGTAGAAAGCCTTTTATTATGTATTTTGATATGAGTGACCTAGTTATGTCTTCCATATATTGGTTTGTTATTTTGATTTAGGCACATAGCATAATTTTAATACTTTAATGTAGATATTTATATGGATGATTATTTTGAGGTAGATCAAGGAGATTTTATATATGTGTGTGTGATGTTACAAATTATATTTTAACATACCCTCATAGAGAATTAATCTTTTTTATAGAGGAAATTTTATCAGTTTCACACGATTTAATCACCTCTATCCTATTTAAGGTGAGGAGTGTGACGTATTTGGTCCCTAACATTCTTAATAGTCATGAAGTCAAATGATAAAATATGAATCTATAGTTAATGGATTGTATAAATTAGTTCTCTCTCATCATCCACTATGATGATCAAAAGCCATTACATATATAATAAAAATATTATCACACATCAATTTAGATTCAGCCACGTGGACTTGCAATACAAAGTTCATATAGTATAATATATTATTTTTTAAATGAATAATCTCTACTACGAGGGAAGCATCAAGATAAGCCATCATATTCCAATTAGATTGGTATCTAAGAATTTACCAAAATAATGTGCTAAACTGACCTCATCGAAGTACTATATTAATTTTTAAAAAAAGTTCAGTACAAATCTAAGATAAGAAAAAAAAATGGCATACCTTAATGAATGGGAAAAATACTAACTCCATTAATACCTTAATCGATAAATCCATCGAGAAATCTGAACAAAGAAAGATTTTCAGCCTCAAACCAAGTCAACACAAAAATAATGAAAAATCAAATGCACATTGTTGAAATTTGTGAGCTTAACTCAACCCAAATATTAGTCTGAGAGTAGAAAGTTACCCAATATTTATATTTCAAATTCATTCATTCACCTCAATCGATATGAAATTTTTTCCTCAATATACTCCCATTCACATGCAAATTAATATTTTTGACAAGTCTGTGTCACGTAAGTATAGCGTGGGTCCACTCATGCACAAACCTGACACTGATATCATATTGAAATTTATGAACCTAACTCAACCCAAAAATTAACTCAATAATAAAATATTATCTAATACTTATATTTTAAATTCATTCATTCATGAAACTTGAATTATTAATAGTAATCTTCTATTAATCTTCTCCCATTTCCATTCAGAGACATACAAACTTGTGAAGGGGTGATTATAGACAGGTTGACGAAATACACACATTTTCTGCCTATAAAGGCTAATTTTTAGCAGGTCAGTATGTCAGACTGTATTTGGATAAGATAATGTCATTACACAGAATACCCGTCTCAATAATTTCTGATCGAGGTTCTCAATCTACATCTAAGTTTTGACAATCATTCCAAGAAGACTTGGGTTCTCAGTTACGTTTTAGTAAAGTTTTCCATCCTCAAACAGATGGACAATTGGAACGAACCATTCAAACTTTGGAGGATATGTTACGAGCTTGTGTGGTAGATTTTAAAGGTAGTTGGGACCAGCATTTGCGATTTATAGAATTTTCCTATAACAATAGTTATCGGGCAAGTATTCAGATGGCTCATTTTGAAGCCTTATATGGTCAAAAATGCAGGTCACCAGTGGGATGGTTCGAAACAGGAGAACAAAAAATGCTTGGACCTGACTTGGTATAAGATGCAGAGGAAAAGGTGAAGTTGATTAGAGAAAGGATGAAGACGGCTCAAAGTCGCTAGAAAAGTTATGCAGATCATCGAAGAAAAAATTTGGAGTTTCAAGTAGGTGATTCAGTATTTTTAAAGGTATCTCCTTTTAAAGAAGTTATGAGATTTGGCAAAAGAGGTAAGCTTAGCCCTAGATATATTAGGCCATTTCAAATACTTCGCAGAGTTGGAGGTAGAGCATATAAGTTAGAACTCCCACCTAATATGGATAGAATACATTTGATGTTTCATGTGTCTATGCTACAAAAATACTTATACGATGAATCTCATGTTTTAGAGCCTCAAACAGTTGATATCTGTCAAGATTTATCCTATTTGGAACAATCGGTCGTAATAGTGAGTAGAGAGACAATGAAGTTACGATCTAAGTGGATTCCCTCAGTTAAGGTGGTTTGCCAACACCACAAGGGTCAAGAGACAACTTGGGAGTCAGAAGCTTTCATGAAAGAATAATATTCACACCATGCAGAAGAAGGTATGTATTGTACTTATAAACATTTAGATTCGGGGATGAATCATTTTAAGGGGGGAGAACATGTAATGACTGAAAATTTCATAACTGATTTGAGCAATAATTTGGTGATGAGGAAAAAAAAAATTTCCCCGAGCAATAGTGGAAAAACATTTGGAGACGACATAAAGGTCCGATTCTAGTTGTAATGTTTATAATACTTGAGTTAATTCACTTGGGTCCGCTAAGAAATAAAAGAGTTGGACCAATACAATGGTGTGTAGTATGAGTTTATTAGTATTTAGATTTGTGGACATTTGCTAACAAGACTTAAGGACACTTGTAAGACTCATCAACAAATGTCCAGTATTTGTAACTTTGGTATTAAAAAAAATAGAAGAGAAACAAAAGCCCCCCACAACCCATGTTTTTTCCTTCTCTTCATTATTTCTTCTTATTCTCTCCCTAGCAAAGAAACTCCAAGCCTTATTCCAAAAAATTTTCCACCATTTCTACCAAGATCTAGAGCTCTAAAGCCACATGAAAGCTTGAAAGTGTGATAATGGAGCTTAGGGAATTCTACTTGTGAAGAAATAATTTGATTCAATGTGAGAAAGGTAAAAACCCAAATCTTGAATTACTAAGTTTTGATGATTTGATGTTTGAAGAATGTTATTGGCTTGAGTTTAATAATGAATAAATGGTTTTGAGTTAAAGAATTTGAGATTTGTGGAATCCCCCAATTTTTGAAATCCCTAAATGTGAAATTGAGTTGGGGTTTATAAATAGTTGTATGATGGTGTAATTGATGTTATGTTGTATATTTTTTATGGTTATGACTTGATTATGAGGTGGTGTTAAAAATTGAAATTGATGCTAAGTGGTGTATTTGTTGTGATTGTAGTTTGTGTGGTGTTGAGGAAATGGTGTATGAAGTGAAATTAAAAATCTGGGTCCTTGAAACTGTCCAGTGTCGCGATGCCTAAGATCGTACGTCGCGATGTGTGAAACAGAGGATGGTTACTGGATTTTGGATGCGTGTCCCGACGCCCAAAGGGCTGCATCGCCATGCTAGGCGTTGTTCCAGGATTTGTTTAAAAATCATTCCAGTTTAATCCTAAGACGTTTTGAGGGCACTCTAGGGGCTTTATATAGATGTATAATCACATGATAAGTCATACCATAAGAATGAACATCGACCTTTGATTGCATAAACTTTTCTCATTTATTACAAGAAAAACTAACGGTTTCTTTGGCATTAGATCAAAGATAAGCCACTCGGAGGTCACCGACACCGCATATCATACCCGACTTGCCTTAACACTGTGAGTGGAGTATTTATTTCAGAGTTTTTGAATCTGATTTTGATTTTGAAATTCATTTGAACTTAATTGAAATATTGATTTCTCTTGAGTTAAGACATGTGAACGTTGGTGGGGATGGTCTTGCTACATAGTTTATTTTCTTAGTAGTACAGTTCGCCAGAGTCGTGGATAAGCTTATAACATTGTTATTTTTCTAAAGTATATAGTTATATATATTTTCTTAAATGAATTTTAAGTATGCATTAAATGATTTAGTTTTAGAATTTTTATATTTTGTTATAAAATAAATGATCGAATATTGATTATATAAAAAATCACGAGCTTGTAATATATCAAAATACTTGCATGACTTTTGAGATAAATGAGCATATGTTGTAGAAAATGATTTTTATGTTGGGATACACTTCATGTATATTTACGTGCCAGATTTATTTGTCATGAGATAAAGTCTCATGTTACCAGTTTTACTCCATATGTCAGTTATTGATGTGGGAAAGTTCCATGTTGCCATCCCTGCCTTTATGTCACGAGTGTGTATATAGATGAGTGAATTATTTTAGTTTATACATATTATTCTTTTGTAGAAATAAAGTTTATGAGAAATGAGACTTATGATTTCTATGAAATGTTTAATACGTCAAATTACATATTTATGTATTTATTTATATTCTGAAAGACTTATTCGATCCGCTTTGTTACCTATTTATCCACGGCACTAAGCTATGATCTATTACACTACGCGTGTGCTTATCTCTTTTTTTCATTTTACAAGTTTAGAAGATTAGTATATTCTCCATTTTATTCTATGTTGTTTCTTCATCATATTCTGCTATTAGAGAAGGGTTGTGCCAATAGTAGAAAGTCTTTTATTATGTATTTTGATATGAGTGACCTAGTTATGTCTTCCATATATTGGTTTGTTATTTTGATTTAGGCACATAGCATAATTTTAATACTTTAATGTAGATATTTATATGGATGATTATTTTGAGGTAGATCAAGGAGATTTTATATATGTGTGTGTGATGTTACAAATTATATTTTAACATACCCTCATAGAGAATTAATCTTTTTTATAGAGGAAATTTTATCAGTTTCACGATTTTATATCACCTCTATCCTATTTAAGGGGAGGAGTTTTACGTATTTGGTCCCTAACATTCTTAATAGTCATGAAGTCAAATGATAAAATATGAATCTATAGTTAATGGATTGTATAAATTAGTTCTCTCTCATCATCCACTATGATGATCAAAAGCCATTACATATATAATAAAAATATTATCACACATCAATTTAGATTCAGCCACGTGGACTTGCAATACAAAGTTCATATAGTATAATATATTATTTTTTAAATGAATAATCTCTACTGCGAGGGAAGCATCAAGATAAGCCATCATATTCCAATTAGATTGGTATCTAAGAATTACCAAAATAATGTGCTAAACTGACCTCATCGAGAGTACTATATTAATTTTAAAAAAAAGTTCAGTACAAATCTAAGATAAGAATACCTTAATGAATGGGAAAAATACTAACTTCATTAATACCTTAATCGATACATCCAGTGAGAAATCTGAACAAAGAAAGATTTTCAGCCTCAAACCAAATGCACATTGTTGAAATTTGTGAGCTTAACTCAACCCAAATATTAGTGTGAGAGTAGAGAGTCACCCAATATTTATATTTCAAATTCATTCATTCACCTCAATCGATATGAAATTTTTTCCTCAATACACTCCCATTCACGTGCAAATTAATATTTTTGACAAGTCTGTGTCACGTAAGTATAGCGTGGGTCCACTCATGCACAAACCTGACTCTGATATCATATTGAAATTTATGAACCTAACTCAACCCAAAAATTAACTCAATAATAAAATAATATCCAATACTTATATTTTAAATTCATTCATTCATTCATCTCGAGTGTAATTTTTTCCATTTCAAAGCATGAGAGCACCTGAATCTCAACTTTTACATCATTGTCTTGCAGCTAAACCATCATAGACTATTTTGAAAGATATTAGGAGGTTTGAACTTACCATTGAGAATAAATTGAACCACAGATAACGAATCACATTTCAGCCAAAGATTATATCAATTATTAATGGCCCCTGTGCATGAAACTTGAATTATTTTGGTGAAAAATGATAACGCCCTGCCATCAACACGATTTATTCTTTGCAAAATGAAAAATTCAACATATATAGATGTTTCTTCTACCACACAATTAACTTGCTCTTACGTGTAATCATTTATGTAAAAATTATAATTATAAATGTTTACATGATTTAAAATATGAACTTAAAGTCTAGATATCACTATCCAGTTCAATTTTGACACTATATTATGACTAAACAATAATTTTTAATAGGGACGGCAAAAATCTTCATGGATAAGAAGAATAATTTTTTATACTCATTAATTGAATGGATTGGGTACGAGTATTAACATCCTCATTCTAATAGAGGTAAAATCCTAGTGTAAATAAGGACTCACTACGAGCTCGATTCGTTAGGGTCGGATAAGGATGAAATTTTCATACTTATTAATTGATCGGACAAAATACGTGTATTGACATCTCATATCATATCTGACATGTTACCATCCCTAATTTTTATCTAGCTTCGTATCAATATTTTAAAATGTACGAATTCATACGTAGAATTTAAAATATTAGATTCATGACATTGATTTTTATCAGATATTTGAAAAATCTACATCCTATGTGATAGAAAATTTCGTTGAGCCACATTTTTCAAAAGGTTGGACAATTATACGTAGACCAAACACGAAATTATCAGCAATCATATGCTTCATATTTATGTTGACTGCAAGATAAGAGCTTACTATAATTTGACTAACTGAAATGCATTTTATTTCATGAACAATTTGCTTTAATTACATTTGTGGTTGAATCTGTATAATTCATTTATATCTGTATTATTTTTTGAACAGATTCAGTCACAAATATTATTAAAACAATATTGATGTAATATATTTATGATTTGATTTGTAGAATTCATTTTTATTTATTTCATTCTCGGTGTTCGTTTTTATTTGACACAAAAAATGCGACAGGCCTGCATTTTCTAAGAAAACAATCTCTTGATTCATTCTATCCACTAACTAAAATTAATGCTACTTACATTTAATGAGTACCTCATCAATATTGATTTTTTTGTCATTTTTGACATAAAAAATAAAAATTTAGTGCCGAGAGAGTATTCAAAGAATGCAATTAAGATTAATCATCCACTAATATATGATTTTTCTTTTACGTGGTCTACGTTTTTGGGGGAAAAATTTGTAACCCTCAAGCTTTTTCGTAAAAAAATCATTAAAAGGTAATCTTTGTTGATAACTGATTTTCTTTAAGAAAATAGTTGGTTTTCCCTGAATTCTGTTGTTGAATAAGTAAATTTAATGAGATAATTTTATTTTTTTCCCGTAAAAATGAAGAAAATGTATCGATTTTTTTTATAAAAAAATTCAAAATTCATTCTCGTTAAATCAAAATTATGACTCCGCCACTAATTTACGGGTTATATTAAGTGGTTTCTGTATGGTTCAATCGTCGGGTTTTAATACCGTCATCAGGTCCGTATTCAGTCAAATTAGGATCACTGGTAGGAGGCTGAAGGCCCATTGTGTAATTGCATTAATGGGCCAGACCCTTCATGAAAAATCCATCGACTTATTGTATAATTTTTGAAACTTAAAAATTTACAAATTACCAAAAACGACAAAAAATTAATAAAAAAAAATTAAAAATAAACAAAAAAACACATGCAGTTGGAAAACAAAAATAGGTAAAAAACGACCATTACATTTAGAAGAGAATAATAATCTTAAATTATCAATTTTCAAACACTCATATCTCATTCATCCGAACTCAAAATAACAATTTATAAAATATACATATATTTGACATACACGCCTTTAACTTTCATCAACAAACCTCTCTAAAATTTGGACGAAATTAGACCCAATAATATGTAGTCCCTAAGCCTCCATACAATATGCGGCCACACCATAGGTTCCCAACTTTTATTTGTGTGACACTGCTCCTCCTAGATCCCTTGATTTTCATGAAAATTGTATTCTTCAGAATAATATGGATGCTTTAAAGTGTAAAGAATTATTGGGATGAATACCCTAAAGCATCATGTAATATATAAACAGAATTTATTTTAATATATTAACGATGCATATTTCATTTATCAAAGTGTTTGTTTTAAATTCACATATTATAATTATCTTGTATACTATGGATTACTTATGTACTTTGAGACTTAGTGTATGTGTGTCATACACAAGAGGATTTGAGTATAAAATTAGTAATCTGAAATAGTCCATAGAGAGCAAATAAAACGAATATTTTGTTTGTGGTTTATTTATAGTTGAAGTTTTAATCATGTATTGACATGAGAATAAAGACACATTATACGATGTGATCATGTATGACTGGATCAAGACATAAATGAATTTCTTATAATATTCATTATATAAAGAAATTTATATCATTCTACTATATGGGTCATATATGGATTGATTTGAATCATGAGTGTACTACGAACTCCTATATAGCTGCCTACGTCTTTTGATTAACATGGGTGAGATTGATGTAGTATTCTCGATTAATTACTTCTTACTTTGTGGATATAGTTTATGTTGTATGGGAATGTTTTATATAGATATGAAATCTACGTCTTCTTGTGAGAAGTAGATGAGTATTGTCCCCAATGGGCGTGACTTGGTGGTGTAGGGTTCAGGATATCACCTTGAGGTCATGGGTTCGAATCCAGGGAGTGCGTTTCTTGTAAGAGCCATGGATAGCTGTGGGTTTTACCTGCTCCGCTTAAGCCCGGAAGGGGTGGTTTGGCGGTGGAGTTTCCAACGATTTCAAAAAAAGTAGATGAGTATTTTCCTTAAGTGTTGATTCGGTACTTGAACGGTTAGAGCGCTCAAGTCTTTATATTGCAGATACAAATATTTATATTCATAATAGTTATAAATAAATCATTCATTAGAGAATTAATGATACTTAAGGCACAAGAAATAATTAGAGAGGTATAACAGACACTATGATCCAGCTCTAATTATAAGATACTCGTGAATGGTCAATTTATATGCAATGATTATATCGATTGACACCGACGTAGTTTGGTTTATGTAAAATATATGCAGTGAAGAGAGTGCGGCTTTAGATTTTAATGGAATAACCTACAGCTAATAATTCAGAATATTTGATTAAAGAGCTTTTATTAATATTTCGGGATTATTCGAGCTCATAATTGCAAATCCATTTAATCCACGTGCTAACTCAATATACCATAGCAAATCATATAATTATTGAATTTTCCAATTATAAACTCACATGCATAATAATTTATTATGATAAAACTATTAATATGATTAATAATTTTTATCACACATGAAAACTATATTAAATGAATTTAATATAAAGTTTTCAATTTATGATTATGAGATAATGATATCATAAATATAAAAAGTTTAAATTTGGATTGATTAAATCATTTAATGATTTAATATAAAATTTAGAATTTAATGAGAATTGAAATATGATTTCAATACAAACATTAAATTGAAATTTTAGTATTACAAATTTGAAAGGGTGGCCGAATTTTTGTGTTGTTTTAGGGGATTATTATTATAATTTTTATTACAATTAACATAACCTAAACCCTACCATATAAAAAGACAAATCTTGCTTAAATTTTTAACTAATCACATTTTGCAAAACTAACCAACTCTCTCATTCTTCTTCTTCTTCTCTAAAAGTGAAAGAAAGAAAATGAAAAATATATGACCATTTTTCTCTAAAGGATTTAGAGAATCAAAATTAGAGAATAAAAATTATGAATAAAACTCGTATTTCGATTTGTTGATGATGAATCATATCGTAAAAGATCGAATGGTAGTCAGATTCCTTCAAATCACCTCTCGGAATCAACAAAAGGTTGTTGAATTCGGTCGTCTCGAAATCCAAAGTAGCAATTGCATTCAAAGCAAAAGGGACAAAAGTGGCATGCTGTTGATGACTTAAAAATCAAATTGCGATTTTGATTTTGTTGATTTGTGTTGAACGTCAATTCTACTAATTATTTTTGGATCAAGGTGGCGTGGCGCACTGCCATTAATTTGAGTTAACAAGGCTACCCATAAGGGCAAATGAAAAATAATTTCGGCAGTTTATTATTTGCAATCAATTTCGGGTAAATTAGAGAGCTTAAAAAAATTCCAAAGTCGATTACGGATTCAAATTAAGTGTGTTTCTTCTATGCAAAGAGTTTTCCCCCGAAAATTTTGTGCATCGATTTGATGGGTTTGGTGCTTGGAGTGCCAATCCGAATTGTATTTTTATTATATATTAATAAAATAACTACAAGTTTCATTTCATACCTTATTAATGGTCACTACAAAAAAAAGGGTCTTTAGCGTCGAAATTTTTCGACGCTAAAGTACAAAATTTTGACACTAAAGGTTATTAGCGTCGAAAATTTTCGACCCTAATTTTCGACGTTAAAACTTGGACGAGAAAGACAATTAGCGTCGAAATAAAAAATTTCGACGCTAAAGTACAATATTTTGCGTCAAAAATATTTCGACGTTAAAACATGTATTTGGCGACGAATAATTTCGACGCCAAAAAATTGACCTTTAGCGTCGAAATATTCGACGCTAAATGTGATATAATTTAAAAAATATATATCATTTTATTACATTTAGCGTCGAATATTTCGACGCTAAAAGGTATACGAATATTATTATTACAAATTAATCTCAAACTAATTTCATTACAAAAGTAATTAAATTTGTTATAAAAATTATTACAAATTTGTTACTAAAAATTTATAATAATGACATTTTTATTGATATAAAACTAAACTTACAAAATTTATTACAATAACAAAATATAAAATTATATTTTTATTGATATAAAACTAAAATTACAAAATTTATCACAACAAAAAAATATAAAATGATAAAATACAATTTTCCATCTTCACTTTCATTTTCTTCATTATCATCATTTTCACCATTTCTTCATCTTCATACTCCCCTACAAAAATAAATAAATAAATATTAGATGTGAATATAAAATACAAAACAAACAAACAAAACATTTAAGGAAAAATAAATTTATTGAGGAAATAAGAGTATGAGAGAAAGAAAGTGATAATAGAAGAAATGAAAGAGCAAATGAATTTATAGGCAAAAAAAAACCTTTAGCGACGAAAGGGATTTCGTCGCTAAAAATCCTCAAATAGCGGGAATTTTTAGCGTCGAAATATTTGACTTTTAGCGTCGAATATTCGTCGCTAAATGTAAAAATTTAAATTTATTAGGCGGTAAATTCAAATTTTTTAAGGGAGAATTCTAAAATTTTAAAATTAAACTTTAGCGTCGAAACTTAGATTCGACGCTAAAGGTTGAACCTTTAGCGTCGAAAATTTAGATTCGACGCTAAAGGTTCAACCTTTAGCGTCGAATTTTTTGACTTTTAGCGTCGAAAATTTAGTCGCTAAATGTCAAAATTTAAATTTGAATTTATTAGTCGATAAATTCAAATTTTTTAAGGGGGAATTCCAAAATTAAAATTAAACTTTAGCGTCGAAAAAAATTTCGACGCTAAATGTTTGGACGCTAAAGGTCTATTTTGTTGTAGTGGATATTGTCATTATGTGTATTAGATTGATATATATATATGCTAAAAATGTCATCGACTTTAGAATAGTCTTGACACTAAGTGTAAATTATTCTTAAAGTAAATATCTCTAGTTGTTGATTTTGGAATACGGTTGAATTCCTATAACCTAGAAGACAAACACATGTCGTATATTGGAATTTGAGTTCCAATGGTTTAACCGGATGTACCATGAGTTTTGGAAACTCGTATAGACATGTGGGTATTCGTTGAAGCGAATACTGAATGACTCACAGGCGATTCCTAATAGTTGAAAGTACACACCACCGTCAATAGAAATCTCATCGAGTCGAGTAGCATATGTAATCTTTTGACTATAGGATAACATTGATTTTGTGTGAGATCCTCCACACTTTGATGCCATGTATATCAGAAACCTTTCATGGTATGACCTCTAGATGTTAGTTGGGTGTGGACTGATGCACTCAGTTATCAAGTGCGAAGCAAGATAGGATACGTCGTCCCGTATGTGTACCATAATGGGTTTAGATATCCATGTTAGTAAAGTCACGATTCTTAAATCTTTGGCCAAAGTCGATCACCTATGGTGGATTGCATCAGTTATGACGAATCGTGGATATGTCGACATGAGATGTGCGCCTTTGAATTCCTATAACCTAGAAGACTAACACATGTCGTATATTGGAATTTGAGTTCCAATGGTTTAACCGGATGTACCATGAGTTTTGGAAACTCGTATAGACATGTGGGTATTCGTTGAAGCGAATACTAAATGACTCACAGGCGATTCCTAATAGTTGAAAGTACACACCACCGTCAATAGAAATCTCATCGAGTCGAGTAGCATATGTAATCTTTTGACTATAGGATAACATTGATTTTGTGTGAGATCCTCCACACTTTGATGCCATGTATATCAGAAACCTTTCATGGTATGACCTCTAGATGTTAGTTGGGTGTGGACTGATGCACTCAGTTATCAAGTGCGAAGCAAGATAGGATACGTCGTCCCGTATGTGTACCATAATGGGTTTAGATATCCATGTTAGTAAAGTCACGATTCTTAAATCTTTGGCCAAAGTCGATCACCTATGGTGGATTGCATCAGTTATAACGAATCGTGGATATGTCGACATGAGATGTGCGCATTTGAATTCCTATAACCTAGAAGACTAACACATGTCGTATATTGGAATTTGAGTTCCAATGGTTTAACCGGATGTACCATGAGTTTTGGAAACTCGTATAGACATGTGGGTATTCGTTGAAGCGAATACTGAATGACTCACATGCGATTCCTAATTGTTGAAAGTACACACCACCGTCAATAGAAATCTCATCGAGTCGAGTAGCATATGTAATCTTTTGACTATAGGATAACATTGATTTTGTGTGAGATCCTCCACACTTTGATGCAATGTATATCAGAAACCTTTCATGGTATGACCTCTAGATGTTAGTTGGGTGTGGACTGATGCACTCAGTTATCAAGTGTGAAGCAAGATAGGATACGTCGTCCCGTATGTGTACCATAATGGGTTTAGATATCCATGTTAGTAAAGTCACGATTCTTAAATCTTTGGCCAAAGTCGATCACCTATGGTGGATTGCATCAGTTATGACGAATCGTGGATATGTCGACATGAGATGTGCGCCTTGGAAACTTGACGGTATATTCTATGTTTCCTAAGCACAACTCGGATAGCCTACGACGGAGGGATTGTTAAACATATGTGATGACCTCGACTTGTATAGTTCAGAAAGGTCGTTCGTATTTTTCACGAATTCAGAGGTGGTCGAATTACATACATATTAGCTAGGCTTATATGACGAACGTGTCTGAACTTAGAGAGTCCCAATATGAAGTGTACTCGTTGAGCACTTGAGTAGCTGATTATTTTTTATAAAAGATCATATTCGATATTATAATTATCAACTAAGATAATCAAGTGTTATTGGATAACATTGATTATTTACTTTGACCTAATTGGATTAATTCAATAATTACACAATGGCTTAATTATAAAATCATAATTATCTCTACCATTTGAGGATATTATGGTAATTGTAAGTATGTAATAATAGGTGGTTTTGGTTTGATTTAAGTGGATTAAATCAAGGTGACAAACATTTAACTAATCCATTTCCTAATCATTGGCTTGATTTAATTGTATTAAATCAAAGTGAGAGATAATGAAGATAGTCACACCTAATTATACATATTTGGACAAATTAGATTAAGCCCACTTAAAAGTTGATTACAACTTTTATTAATTAAAAATGTCCTAAGTTTTTCTATAAATAGCAAGCTTTAAGAAGGTTTTAATTACAAGAAAAAGAATAAGTAAAAGCATAAGCAAAAGCTTGAGTAAGCTATACACAAGTAATTCTTGAGAGATTAGCATAAGTTAGAGAAGTGTTTAGAGAAGCTTGTGAGGTCTCTAAAATATTTCATTAAGGAGAAATCAAGATTAGATCTTGAAGTGAAGCTTGCTAGTATTGGAAATCGAGATTGGATCTTGAAGTCGAGCTTGCACACCTTGAAGGTTCTCCGACGATTTCAAAATACGGACTCGTATCGGAATGTAGTTTTATATAAAAATATTTTAAAATACACATATCCTTGATATCTATGGGTTAGACCCATTTCCGCTGTCCGGGGCACCGATTCGACCCTAGGGGTTCCACAACTGCCCCAATAGAATGATATCAGTAGCAAAGGCTTAACCACACAACACATATTTTGAATCTATGTCATAGTAATTTTAATTTAATTATGCATAAGACATATTGGATATGTATTGCATGTTTTAAATTAAAACTTTGACCTAATTAGGTTAATGACTTGATTGTCATAAATCTCTCGTGATTAGGTGATTACTTTATTTAAGTAATAGTTTTAATAATTTTGGAGCATTATTGGATGGTCCGTCTTGTCAATATAGAGATGAATGGGTTCTTACTACTTATATCCAATATCGTCATTAGTGTGGGGATAAGAAACGATTCAGGACCAAACTAGGAGTCACATGAAGTGATTGACCTTGGAGGTCTACCTAATGAGTTTACAAAGGCCAATATCGTCATTAGTTTGAGGCTGGAGTAAATGTCATGGGATCCACTTCCCGCTATGAAATTTTGATAGTCAAATTTCTATTTTTCCGTTAAAGGAGATTACGGAATTACGTAAAGTAGTGGAAGGGCACTAATAGATTTAAAATTCCTTAATCAATTAGTGTTATCTCTTTTGAAATGAAAACTATTCTGCTACTTAAAAATGTTGTCTTGTAGATGGCTGCCGCTAATCCATTAATGAAACTTTTGGATTCCAATAAGCTAAAAAGAGCCGAGAACTATTTCGAATTGGAAATGAACATACGCCTCGTCTTGGAGTATGAAAAGTTGACTTATGTCACTAACAATCCACTGCATGTTGATATCGATCCTGACTCCACACCAGAAGAGTGAGAAACTTTTGATAGATGGAATGATGATAACCTAAAGGTGAAATCCTACATCTTGGGATCGATGGTTCCAGATTTGCTGAGACAGTACATTGAAGTACCGGATAATTGGAGCATCATACGAACACTCAAGGAGTTGTTTGAGGTAAATCAAGAGATTGAACTTTATCGAATGTCTAAGGAATTGTTCCATACTGAACTCAAGGAGGGAAAAGCTGTCAGCACTCATGTTTTGAACATGATCGACCAGATTCGATATCTGGAACGACAGGGGATTGTGTTTGATGAACAGCTGGGCCGTAATTTGATTATGTCTTCTTTGCCTGGTTCTTATGCTGGCTTTGTATTATATTTCCATATGCAATCGATGCAAGCCACATACGAAGAACTTCATAACATGCTACGCATGACAGAGTAAGATTTGAAGAAAGAAAACCTCACACTATATCTCCATGGTGAAGCTGGCTCTTCAAAAACTTATGGGAAGTCAAAGAAAATAAAGATGAGGAAGAATAAGATATCAAAGAAGAACTCCATGAAGCGCAAATGCGCAAAATCGAAAGTAGCTCGTGATTAATGTCTACAATGCAAGAAGTCTGGACACTGGAAGAATGATTGTCCAGAGCTAAAAGGAAAAGCAGGACCCTCAGGTACGCTTTGTATTTTTCCAATTATTGACATCTTATTAGCCTTAGATGAAAATAGTGGATGGGTGTTAGACACTGGCAGTCCTACTCATATTTACAATTCCCTGCAGGAAATGAGGGTTAAAAGAAGACTGAATAAAAGGGAGATCCAGCTTCGAGTTGGCAATGGCGAGACATTGGATGTCAAGGCCATAGGAACAGTTGTTCTAGATCTCTCAAATTGATGTAAATTAGATTTACATGACTGTTATTACGTTCCCTCACTTATCATACAAATAATATCACTGCCACTATTAGATAAAGAATGATATAAAATAAACATTAAGGATGAAACTTTATGTTTGTATGATAAAGAAAATTTATTGAAATGTGAATGTTCTTTATCAAACGGTCACTATGTTTTGGAAACATATAGAGATGTCTTTAATATAGAGAAAA
Source organism: Zanthoxylum bungeanum (assembly GCA_019454045.1). Lineage (NCBI taxonomy): Eukaryota > Viridiplantae > Streptophyta > Magnoliopsida > Sapindales > Rutaceae > Zanthoxylum > Zanthoxylum bungeanum. Next base: position 285,481 of record SKCR01006526.1, read on the forward strand.
ATACAAGTAGGAAGTCTGAATTAAATAATACTGAATTATGGCATATGAGATTGGGCCACATAGGTGTTAGACGTCTTTCCAAATTGGTAAATGATGGTTTGATTGAAAATATTACATTAGATCCTTATCCGATTTGTGAGTCATGTATCCAAGGAAATATGACAAAGGCCCCATTTCAAGGTGTTGGACACCGTGTTGGAGATTTATATGAACTAATACACAGCGATGTGTGTGGTCCATTAAATCATGCTTATCATGATGGTTCAACATACTTGTGACTTTCACATATGAAAAGTCCAGATATGGATATGTCTATCTGATGAAACATAAGTCGGAAATATTTGAAAAGTTTAAAATATTCTGAAATGAAGTAGAAAAACAAACCAGTAAATTCATCAAATGTCTTAGGTCAGATCGAGGTGGTGAATACATGAGTGAAGAATTCCGAAATTATTTAAGGGAGAATGGAATTCTCGCCCAATATAGCCCATCAGGAACACCTCAACACAATGGTGTGTCTGAGCGTAGAAATCATACTTTATTGGATATGGTGCGAATGGTGATGAGCTATACAGATCGTCCTTATTACCTTTGAGGTTACGTTTTACTTACTGCTGCCTACATACTTAATACGGTTCCATTGAAAGCTATTTCTACAACCCTCTATCAGATATGGTTCGGTAGAAATCCAAGTCTTAGATATTTAAATATTTGTGGTTGTCCTGCAAACGTTAGAATTACGCAGCGGGATAAACTAGCACCTAGAGGGTATAAATAGAGGTTCGTTGGATATCCTGATAATTCCATGGGATATCAATTCTATGATTTCGAGCAATGAAATGTATTTATTGTTCGCTTTGTAACTTTTCTTGAAAAGCAACTTTTGAGAGAAAATGGGAATTGTAGAGAGATTAAACTTGATGAGTTTGATCCCAATATTAAGGAACCTGAGATGGAACTAGAGATCCAATTAGATGAAGGATCTACAACACATGTACTACGTAAATAGAATAGAATATCAAGGCCTCCTGAAAGACTATTTTTAATATCTGATGTGAGCCTTGATGTTCTCCTCTTGGAGGAAATAGATCCGACTACGTATACAGAAGCGATATTGGATATCGATTTGGGAAAATGGCAGGAAGCCATGAAATCAAAAATGGATTCAATGCATGCCAATCAAGTTTGGGACTTAGTTGAACTTCCTGAAGGAGTTAAACCTATTGGATGTAAATGGGTTTACAAAAGAAAGCGAGGACCCGATTGAAAGGTGGAAACCTTTAAGGCCCGACTGGTAGCGAAATGTTACACTCCACGTCCTGGGATTGACTATGAGGAAACCTTTTCACCAGTAACCATGCTAAAATCCATTAAAATTCTTTTAGCCATTGCTGCATATCACGACTATGAGATATGTCAGATGGATGTGAAAACCGCTTTCCTAAATGGATTCCATAAAGAGAATATCTATATGTAACAACCAGAGGGTTTCGTATCCTGTGAGACTTAAAATTTGGTTTGTAAGCTCCAAAAGTCTATTTATGGACTTAAACAGGCATCCTGAAGCTGGAATCGTCATTTTGATGAGATAATCAGATTATCTGGATTTATAAAAAAAAAATGAGGAAGAACCATGTGTTAATAAGAAAGTTAGTGGGAGCATGATAGTTTTCCTAGTCTTATATGTAGATGACATCTTTATCATAGGAAATGATATATGGATGATGCAAAGTATGAAAGCCTACCTTTGAAAGAACTTCTCCTTGAAAGATATGGGTGACGCTTCCTATATACTAGGTATAAGGCTCTACCGAGATAGAGTTAGGAAGCTTATAGGGTTGTTTCAATCGACGTACATAGATAAGATGTTAGAAAGGTACATTTTTACTAACTGCAAGGTAGTAAATGTACCTTTCTGATACGACATACATCTTTCGAAGAAAATGTCACCTCAAACTGAGGAAGAGAGAGTTAGGATGCCTAACTTTCCATATGCTTATTTTATTGGAAGCATAATGTAAGCTATGTTATGTACTAGACCTGACATCAGTTTTGGCGTTAGTGTGACCAGCCGATATCAATCTGATCCAGGTAATGATCATTGGACAGCAGTGAAACATATCCTAAAATATCTTAAAGGCACCAAGGATAAGTTTGAGGATATTATGGTAATTGTAAGTATGTAATAATAGGTTGTTTTGGCTTGATTTAATTAGATTAAATCAAGATGGCAAACATTTAACTAATCCATTTCCTAATCATTGGCTTGATTTAATTGGATTAAATCAAAGTGGGAGACAATGGAGATTAGTCACACCTAATTATACATATTTGGACAAATTATATTAAGCCCACTTAAAAGTTGATTACGACTTTTATTAATTAAAAATTACCTAAGTTTTGCTATAAATATCAAGCTTTAGGAAGGTTTTAATTACAAGAAAAAAAATAAGTATAAGTATAAGCAACAGCTTGAGTAAGCTATACACAAGTAATTCTTGAGAGATTAGCCTAAGTTAGAGAAGTGTTTAGAGAAGCTTGTGAGGTCTCTAAAACATTTCATTAAGGATAAATCAAGATTAGATCTTGAAGTGAAGCTTGCTAGTATTGGAAATCGAGATTGGACCTTGAAGTCGAGCTTCCACACCTTGGAGGTTCTCCAACGATTTCAACAAAGGAGAAGTAGATTGGATATTGCATCAAGCTTACTTGGTAAAGTTTGATCTTCTCTTAAGCTATGTTAATTTATGTATTAGATGCATGATCACATAGCTTAATGTTGAAATAATTCTAATTAATTGTGTTAGGATACTTTAGAAGTATAAACACAACATGCTTATGTATTAGGTCAAAGATGTTCATGTTAGACATGAAACAAATAACAAGAGTTTGGAACTCTAGATTAGAGTTATGGATATGGCTACCATTAGGTGAACTATGGCTACCATTCTAGACTCACTTGACCACATTTAGGTGAACTAGAATTGTTCATGAGACATTTCTAACTTGGATTCTAAAATGATTTGTGATTAGATTCAAACAAATGCATATAAGTATTTAGAATACATGTATGCTAGTTGTAAAACATGTGTTGATGATGCTTATGAAGTTAAAATGGATTTTAAGTGTATTTGAAGTATTTGGAGAAAATTGGAAGTGTTTAGTAATATTTTGAAATGAAAAATCACTCACTGTCTGATCTGCGTCGCGACACAAACCATTTTGCATCGAGACACAAAGTTGTGTGACGCGACGAATCATCGTTGATGTTCAGCACCCTCTTGACATTTTGGGTTGTGTCGCGACGCACAAGACTTGCGTCGCGACGCGAATATCGGATTCATATTAAAACTTATTTTTCTCCATTCTGGAGCTTCCGGACTCTGATTGGGTCCCTTTTTTTCCTACGGACTCGTATCAGAATTTAGTTTTACATAAAAATATTTTAAAATATATTTATCCTTGATATATATAGGTTTGACCCATTTTCGTTGTCCGGGGTACCGATCCGACCCTAGGGGTTCCACAACTGCCCCAACACGATTTCTATAAACATATCATCTATTTATAGGTTTTCGGCAAAGCTTATCCCTTTATATAGGGTTAAGAGAATGTCTAAATGAAAAGATATATCTTATTTACTACAAATCCTACTCCCCCAATATAAATTTACTTAAAAAGTCATAAAACAACTTTCACAAGGAATACCAATATCTTAATTAAGGAATAAATTAATATCCTAACAAAATTTTTAAATAGAATGAATGAGTATGATCCTTAAAAAGAAAAGACTTAATCCTTGGGTTTAAAAGGTTTCCTTGTAAATGATGTGTTCTTTAATGGGGAATAACATGACCCTTAGAGTTAAAAGGTTTCCTTGGACGGTCATGACTCCTAAAGGGATGTATATTTTAACATAAGGATGTTTTTTCAAAGGCAACCCTCCATGTTCAATAAAATGAGTCTTTAGGTTCATTTTTTATATTCATTCTTACATTCAATTTTACTGTTACAAGTCTTAGATAATTGTTAGAGAGTCTAAAATTTTACAAGTGAACGAGTTTCCACCATTGTCATAGTTCAAGTTCTTGAAGAAATGAGTGTCTCTTCTACAAGAAGCAACCAAGAATCATGGGAGAGCGTTAGCCACAAGAATTTCATAGTGCATAGAAGCATGGCTAATAAGTTCTTAAGGACAGAGGAAAAACTCAACTTGGTTTAAGTTCGTCATTTTCTACATTTCCATATTTTTCTATCCATATGCATTAGTGGTTAATTCATTGTTACTTAATGGTTTTGATTGAATAATGCATGTTTAAAGTGGTAAATAACACATCTCGCACAACAATCTTAAGAACTTACTAACTTACATTTGTTGTTAACTTTTACATCATTGTCTTGCAGCTAAACCATCATATACTATTTTGAAAGACATTAGGAGGTTTGAACTTACCATTGAGAATACATGGAACCACAGATAATGAATCACATTTAAGTAAAGATTATATCAATTATTAATGACAATCGTCTCAATAACAAGGATCACACCAATAAAATGTTGTAGCCAGCGTCGCGGTGCTTGTGCAACACTTTTTTTTTTTTGCATCATTTAATTGAAATCTATTCAAATTTACTTATCAAGTATTGTTTGTGTTCTATCAATGAAGTTCTCAAATGCACTAGAATAAGCTTTGCCAACAACCTCACCTAGCCTATGTACCAGTTGTCTATGAGTTCAACGCCAATACTTACGAGCATCTGGCGTACCAAGTGTTAGTACGAGGTCAACAGGTGACGTTCGATAGAACCACTATCAATAGGTATTATGGGTTGTCGGATATAGAGGAAGATGAATATACGGCAGCTAGGGAGCATTTAAATATGACTCATCTCACAGAAACACTTTGCATCCATAATACTGCATGGGATATGAGTAGTAGCGGGGAATATTTAAAGATGAGTTCTCGATATCTTAAGCCTGATGTCGGGGTTTGGTTTCATTTCTTGACCCACACATTGCTGCCAGGCACCCATATTACAAATGTAACTAAATAACAGATGATCCTGTTATACTATCTGCTGGAGGGATATACCATTGATGTCGGTGGGCTGATATCGACCAATATAGCTTGGGCAGCACATTCTACACAAACTGGCCTGCTATACTGCAGCTTAATTACAAGCCTATGCACGCGGGCCAGGGTGCTCATGGACCTTAGGCAAGAAATGATGCAGCCCACCACTGCATTGACCGCTCGAATCATCCAACAACTCCAAGTAGAGAGGCATGCTCATGCCGGGTCTTCCTTATCAGCACCTGTACAGCCACAACAACAACCTCAACCAGCGCGAAGAGCATCGCGATCTCGCTCTATATCACAATGAGTAGATCAGTTGGAATCTCGGGTCGACTACATCACTCAACTGCTTCAGTGAATGGCACATCATTAAGGATTGAGCGATGATCAGATTCCAGCTTATCCAGGCGACAGCAGCGAGTACGACGAGGAAGCTGAGGATTGAAAAATCACGGTAACATTATTCCTTTATCTTTCTTTTGTTAGGTAACGCATTGGGGACAATGCTAGGTTTAGGTTTGGGGGTGAGGTTGTTTATGTTTATTTGTTTTCTCTGTCTTTTTTCATTTCTGCATGTTTTTATTCCCTGCATGTCTTGTGTCTTAGCATATTTTTTGTAATTTATTTCATGCTTTATAAAAAAAATGAAAAAAAATAATATATAGTCTAATGATGAGATTGTTTGTCTTAGTAAGAAGTTCTAGGAAAATATAAATGCTAATTTCACTTTTATCATATACTTTGAACCTAATATCTAGGTCAGACTCATGTGCACTTAAAAAAATAGTTCTGTAGCAGTTAGATAATAAGGAATTGACAAAGTGACTAGTAGAAATAATCGGTGGTTGACGAATAGCTGTTTGCCTGAATATTTGTTTCTGTTTGTAGTTATTTATAATGTGAGGAATGATGATTAAAACAAAAGTTGTGTATATTAATAAAAAGTTTCTACTTAATAACCGGACGTCTTGCCTCAATAAGCAGAGATTGTTCACGTCAAACGATAGAAACTTTAAACATCCGATATTTGAGTAATTAAATCCGTATGGATGTCTTAACACCTAATACCCTAAAGCCAACTGGTTTGGGAGTCACTGGTCCAAAAATCGCTACATGGATTAAAGATGTTAAAAAAAAAGAGAAAAAATAACATACCTCACTTTGCGCAGATTATAGTAGACGGGATAATTTAGATAGCCAGGTTGGTTTGACCCATTAACTACTGAGAATTGAGACAAACTCACTTAGTTAATAACTTAGAATCGAAGTTTTTTTGCTGAGCTATTCACACACACACTCAGAGTCTGATTAAGATAATTTGTTCAAAGGAAATGATTTTAGTTGTAATTTGTATTTTGAAAGTTCCTTTTACTTTGTTGCTAGACATTCTCTGAGGACATTGTATATATATCTATTTTTTCTTTTATTTTTTTTCTTTTTCATTTATTTCTTTTGCTTTTTTGCTTTTGTGTGCATTTCATTGACATTTGTGGGTATCATCACTGTAAGCCCTCACGAGACTACAACTCGTCTACTAGGGACACCTAGGGGTTTAAAGGCTTGTTGCATACGCTAAATGCACCCATGATCCCTACGAAAGTGGCTTAGTTTAATTTAGTTTCAGTTTTTTATTTTATTTTGTTTGTTTTGCTCAAAGACTAGCAAAATGTTAGGTTTGGGGGTATGATGAGCGGAAAATAAATCACTATTTACCATCCTTTTTACCTAATATTTTGTTTAGTTTCTCGGGTTTTATGAATGTTTTGATGTGTTTTGTGTTATTTTGCAGATAAATAAAGTTTTGGGACTCAATGGAATCAACTTGGGTCTGAAACGTCGAAAAAGGGACAAAAGGGGTAAAAATTATCATTTATGCGTCGCGACGCACACATCTTCTGCTTCGCAACGTGCCGCGATTACTGTGACAATGACACTCATCATCGCCACATCAGCGCCATGTCAGCATCTGCATCATCATGATGTCATCATGACATCAGCACAATAAGTCACTCTGCCGACACGCGTCATTGCTGACGTCAGCATCGCAATGCGCATAACTTCATGTGTCGTGACGCCGAGCCAATAATTTCTGCTGATAGCCACGTGTCATCATCTCGTCAAACCGCGTACACGCGTCAAAGATCAACGGCGCTTCGCGACGCGCAAGGCCGAAATTTTCCTATAAATTGAAGCTGATTTCATTTAGAATTTTCATACTTTCCTTAAGGTTAAAAAGGATCTAAGGACTGTATTTTGTTTGTTTAAGTTTTTATAATTTAAATTATGTATTTTTATTTCTAGTAGCAATAATAGTTTATTTACTTTATATTTCTTTTATGTTTTCTAGTTTATTTCCGCTGGGGGAAGAGTGAAGCTTTTATTATAATAATTTAGATTAATCCCCTTTAAATTATAATATATAAATTATCATAAAACCTGACTTAATTGGATACCGCCTTTATGGTCGATTGGACTTAATTAAATTGATTTTAACCTGACTAAATTGGATACCGCATTTATGGTCGGTTGGAATTAATTCAAAATCTGAAAGATACCGCTTATATAGTCGGTTGGTAATATCATGCTATGGATGCTGGTTTTCGCCCGTGGTCCACAATCGAGAATTTATAGTATAGGGGCACTAGCGATCCTGTAAAATAAAGGTAGAATGAGCGGGGAGTACTGCCCACCGGTATGGTGGGTGCCGTAGGCGCTCCTACGCTCAAGTCAGTAGTGAAGATGAGCTGTAAATAATGCAAGAGCAAGGCTTGATGTTACCTTGAATTCTGTTGACTGCCGTGAGGGCGGTGGCCAGTGTTTAGAGAGTAAGAAGCTTAGAAAGCTCAAGTATGAGAGCTCCAGAATACATGCTCTGAATAATGAAATATTTCTCCCTTTTATAGACTCCTTCGAGGTTAGCTTTAATTCCTTCACTAATTGCTTGTCAGTTGGGTGTCTAAAACGACTAACTATGTGAGGGAGTTTCTAGCTTTGATTTCAGGCGTTTCGGATTTGGGTAACTGATCAGTCAAAGGTTTACTGGGTATGGCTCTCTTTGTGCGTGGGCCTGAGAAGGTAACTGGTTCCTTGACCCAAGTCTATTCTGGGTACTGTTTGGAGAGGTTGGGCTGCCACTGGTGTAGGGCCTGAAGCAAATAGTCAAAAATGCCATTGGCCCAAATTTGGCCCATACACATGCAAATTTATATATTATAATAAGGGAGATTTATAAATTAGAAATACTAAAGGTGGATCCTCTAACCCCCAATATTTTATTTTTATTCTAAGGAAGTGATGAAACACAATATTCTTAAGCTTAATAATTGATTTAATTTTATTATGGTAACACTTTGGTTTGTTTATTGAATCTTAAGCTTAATGCTTCTTGTTGCCTGATCACCAATAAGATTGATGTGGTAAACTTAAAATGAAATTGGAAAAGGGATTTTAGGTTTCAGCCTTAGATTCAATAGCTCACGATCTCACCTTAGGGTAGATGTCCCTTAGGTAGATTTCCTTACAGGATAGACATATACCTGTTGGGCGGGGGTAGCCACAATTGGAACTTGAACTTAATGAATTCAGGTAACTTGATTAACATAGACATATGATTAATTGTGTTATTCTGGGTGTTTGCATCTGACCATCGGAAGAGACTTTTGCATATCTTCGTGTTCCGGGTTAACAAACTAATTTATTACACTTATATGACAGAATCAATTCATCATTAGAATAATATTGTGTGAAATCACAACCCTAGATATTTGTGTTTTTTATTTAGTTTCCTTAGTATTTTATTTTATGTATTTATTTATTTAGCAAATCCACATTCAACCAACCAATCAAGCAATCATTCTCTTCTCACATCAATTAGATACATGTAAACATTTAACATCAATAATTAATAACAACAGTAGAAATTAAGTTCTCATGGGATCGATATTTTTATACTACTTGAGCGATACGTGCGCTTGCGTAACGTGTGTGATTTCACTGATCAGACATGTTCCATAACTTCGGCTCAATTTACTCTCGGGGGTAGCCCTTGACAAATAGGTTTATGCTAGCCACTTCAGTAATGGCACTTGGAGAATGATAAAAGGTCCCATAGTCATCGCCCGAGGACATATTTATGGAACTCTATACAAGACTCATGTGAAAATTTGTGCAGAAAACCTCAATTTAGCTGAACCGGAGGCTTCTCAGAATCTGTGGCACTAGAAACTCGGTCACATGAGTGAAATGGGGTTGTCTACCTTGACAAAGAATGATATAATCTCTATCTCCAAAAATACTGCTCTAGATCCTTGCAACTATTGTCTTTTCGGTAAGCAACATAGAGTCTCTTTCAATTTCTCTTCTGCAAGAAAAAATCAGATTTACTCAGTCTGGTGTACTTTGATGTTTGTGGTCTCTTGGAGGTCAATTCACTAGGTGGTAATAAATACTTTCTGACTTTCATTGACGATGCTTCTCGGAAGGTATGGGTGTATTTTCTGAAATCAAAGCATCAGGTCCTGGACTATTTCAAACTGTTACATGCCATGGTCGAGCATGAAACAAGGAAGAAACTGAAGTGCTTTCATACAGACAATGGAGGCGAATACGCTTCCGGGGAGTTCGATGTCTACTGTGGAAGTCATGGCATTCGACACGAGAGGACTGTTCCACGCACCCCACAATAAAATGGAGTTAATGAAAGGATGAACTGCACCATTATGGAGAAAGTCAGAAGCATGATTAGCATGGCTAAGCTGCCAAAGCCATTCTGGGTAGAAGCTGTTCGTGCTGCCTACTACCTGATCAACATATCACCATCAGTACCATTGAACTTTGAGATTCCGAAGAAAGTGTGGTCTGGTAAGAATCCCTCTTATTCTCATCTCAGAACATTCGATTGTCAGGGAGCTCAAGCATAAGCTCGATGCAGGGACTACTTCATACATCTTCATAGGCTATGGAGAAGAGGAATTTGGATACATGCTATGGGACCTGAAAGAAATGAAGGCCATCAAAAGCAGGGATGTAGTATTTCTCGAAGACCAGACAATAGAAGACATTGAAAAGCCCAAGATGTCTTCTAATTCCAATGCCGACAAAGATGATGCAAATCCAGACACAACCCCAACACCAACACGAGTAGCCACAGATGATGATGGGGTGCAAGACATGCCAGAAGTAAAACCAGAGGAGAAATGTGGTGTTGAGCAGGGGGAGCTGCAACCTGCTCCATCAGAGGCTACATGATCATCCACATATTCTGATGACAACAAACAGCCAGAAATCAGTGAACCTCTAGTACGAAGATCTGAGCGAGGCCGGATTCCATCATCCAAATATTCAGGATCTGGATACATTCTGCTTACTGATGAGGGGGAGCCAGAAACCTTCAATGAAGTTGTATCTCATAAAGACAAAGACAAATGGCTGCAAACAATGCAGGATGAAATGGAATCTCTGCAGAAAAATAACACTTATGAGATAGTCAATCTCCAACATGGAATAAAGACACTGAAAAACTAATGGGTATTCAAGCTCAAGAAAGATGGCAGCGGAAGTATGGTGAAACACAAAGCTCGACTAGTAGTCAAAGGATTCCTACAGAAAAAGGGAATTGACTTTGATGAGAACTTTTCACCAGTGCTAAAAATGGCTTCAATCTGAGTTATCCTAGGATTTGTAGCCAGTTTAAACTTGGAGCTTGAACAGATGGATATCAAAATAACATTTCTTTATGGTGATCTGAATGAAGAAATCTACATGGAGCAGCCAGAAGGATTCAAGGTTTCGAGAAAAGAAAACCTTGTTTGCAAGATGAAAAAGAGCTTGTACGGGCTCAAGCAAGCACCGAGGCAGTGGTACAAGAAGTTTGACACATTCATGGTAGGTCAAGGATACAAAAGAACTGCAGCAGATCAATGTGTATACATTCAGAGGTTTCCATATGGAAATTTCGTTGCTCTTCTACTATATGTGGACGACATGTTAATTGTTGGACAAGAAGCAGTGAAGATCAGCCAGCTGAAGAAGGAACTCTCCAAGTCTTTTGACATGAAAGACTTAGGACCAACTCAACAGATTTTGGGAATGAAGATTGTTCGTGACAGACAGAACAAGAAGTTGTGGTTTTTATAAGAAATTTATATTGAACGGATAATCAGGAGGTTCGATATACAGAAAGCCAAACCAGTCAGCATTCCACTAGCGCATCATTTCAAACTGAGTAAGAGTTAATGCCCTTCATCTAAGAAATATATAGAGAAGATGCCATCGATACCATATTCTTCAGTTATGGGAAGCCTTATGTATGCAATGGTATATATCATGCCAGATATTGTGCATGTAGTGGGTGTAGTGAGCCATTTTCTCTCTAACTTCGGAAAGCAACATTGTGAGGCAGTCAAATGGATTCTCAGATATCTCAAGGGTGCATCAAAGTTTCGTCTGTGCTTTGGAGGAGCTGATCCAATCTTGGAAGGCTATACAGATTCAGTTATGGTAGGAGATCTTGATGGTAGGAAATCTACATCAGGTTTCATCTATACTTTTGTAGGGGGAGCTGTGTCATGGCAGTCAAGATTGCAGAGGTGTATTGCATTATCCACAACAGAAACTGAGTACATTCCTATAGTTGAGGCAGGAAAAGAAATGTTGTGGTTAAAACGTTTTCTCCAAGAATTAGGGATCAAGCAGACATAATACAAAATACATTGTGACAGTCAGAGTGCTGTGGACTTGAGCAAAAACTCAATGTATTATTCCCGGACGAAGCACATTGATATTCGCTATCATTGAATACACGAGGTGATGGATCAACAACTGCTGAGACTAGTGAAGATCCATACAGATGAGAATCCAGCCGACATGTTAACAAATGTGGTTACTCGAGACAAGCTAGAGTTGTGCAGAGACATAGCCGGGATAGCTGTCAGATGACAATTGCTTCAGACGCAGCTGAAGGGGGAGAATTGTAATGAATCCAGCTGCATGGGAAGCTTCCATGCATCCAAGAGGAAGTTGCCATGCAACTTTAGGTGCATGTTGAAAATGGAGCAACCAAACAACAAACTTTAGGTGGAGATTTTACATTTCCATGAAATTAGGGAGTGATTGGTGGGCACTGTAGAGCCAAACTTTGGCTATAAATTCATAGCTTGGTTGTAAGCTCAAGGCATCTCAAAGTGTAAAATATAGAGTGTTGTGTGAGGTTTTTGTAGAGTTGTAATACTTGTAATTCTATTCTTGTAAGTAATAGAAGGTTTCAATTTTTTCCTCAAATACACTCTAGAGTGATCAGAGAATCACAATAATTTTCACCTTAATTGTAAAGAATATATAACCTTTGTAGTTTTAAATTGTCATAACATGAGTTATAGGTGTATGTTTTTGCCTATTATATACTGATTCAAATTTATCAAAAAATACATATGGTGTTGGCTCGTTATGCTAGTTTGGCATAGCAAATCATCCCCAGATTTCTCTATAAAATACTTTTAATCGTAATTTCAGGATTTACTTCTTTTAACTTATTAATAATATTTTATTTTTTATTTTTTCCCTTGTTTTATAATGATTATGATTTTTTTTAATATTTTGAATTACCCTAATTTGATAATTTCACATTAATTAAGATTTTAGTATAAGCTTTGTTTGGTGTTGCAATTAGAAAAGTGTGGTGAACAAGCGGTGGTTTATAAATAGTGTTATGAAATTTTGATTTAGGCTAAAAAATAATTACGGTGCGCTTTTTTAATATTTTGATAGTGGGGAAAAACTAAAATTTTTTAACTTTTGTAAAACTCAATTTTTAAAAGAAATCACGATTAATAATCGTAATTTCTCATTATTAACCAAACATTTAAAAACTATAGTTTGACTCAAACACTATTTTATCATCTTACCACAAGTCAAATCATAATATCAAATGGATACATAAACGAGTGCCAAAATCCTAATTCATTTTTATCTTTCATTTAATAAAATTATACAGTCATAATTTTTCAATATATCATCCTTCCGAGAGCATTTAGAGCTTAATAGGAAAAAACATTAATAATGATTTATTTCATTTCGGGCATGTCTATGATACCCAATGTCTACGAGAGCATTGATTTATTTCAATGCAACTTTGAGCATTGTACATACAACTTTAAGCATTAAACATGTAAATTTTATCCATAAATATAAAATTTTTTAAAACATGAAATCAGTTGCATGTTTATTGGTAGAAGTTGCATGTTCAAAGTTCAAAGTTGCATTGAACATGCAACTTTGAACCCAATGATATTTGATACCCTTGGGTATCATAGTATTACCCATCTCAAAATATTATTGTTTGGAGGTTGTCAATTCATCGCCAGTCTATTCATTTAATTTAACTTTTATGTAAATGCTGGATAAAATTATTTTAAAAAAAGTCTCGAGTTTACAAAAATAACAGGTGCTTGCACCTTGACAGAACCGGCCTAATTTTAACACGAGCTATTAAATCGACAGCAGACAAGGCTGATTAAAATTACAAAGGAAACGGCGGTCAAGTACAAATATGGTTGGTTAGGTGACACAGGACGTTTGTTTGGAGTGGACAACCCGAATTAGAATTCGATTATTCAAACTAATATTTAATTGTTTTTTAATACTTTTTTTTTGAATTTATTTATTTAATATTATTTATATCTTTTATTTATTATATTTATCTTTCTTATATTTTATTTATCATATTATAATACGAAGTAATGTATATATATCACAAAGTACACCAACAAACGAGTAGATCAACTAGTAGGAGGCTGTTCTAACTTAACCAAGGTCATCGGTTCGAGGCTTGGGAATGCTACTGTGTTAAATACTTGTTGGGAGAATCTTACCGCCCTTATGGTCCTACCTGGCTCTAGCACAGAGTAGTCAAGGCCCAATATGGCCACTGGATACTGGGTGGTATACTATACCAAAATTTAAATACGTACATTTGTAGCTCATCTCCAAAAATCTATTGAAATAAAGTCTGAAAATATACTCCCACAAATATTCTGGAGAAATATGCCTCTAATTCCAACACCGAAACTATGGAAGAGATAAATGTTATTTTACTTTTGCTAATTGTTATTTTTCAATTTAAATTTGAAATGTTGTCATTTATCATAAAAAATATATATATATATATATATTATCTATATTTAGTCATTTTAATAAATTTATTAATTGTGTATTACATACATAGATGTTTATGAAAAATTAATATTAATAAATTATGTCACTGAATCAAGTCATGGCTAGATAAATATTTGCTTGTGATTCGTGATTGTTGAGATTTGATTGTATTGGATAATGTGTGTTGTTATGTTATGCTATCGGGTTTTGTATAATATTGGTCGGAGATGAGATGAGATGTGATGCGAGGTTATGCGATATTATGCAAGATTAGTGGAAGAGCGTGTTTCAGTTCTCACTTACACATTTATGCGAGATGATATGGTGGGAAACCTTGAAAATAGTGATGATGAACTCTCTCATTGGTTTCAATTCACTATTATACCAGACCCAGATTATCAATCATGTTTGATGAATGTTTGTTTTATTATGAGAAAGGTTGCTTGAGATAATTATTATTATAATAGATGTTATTTTCAAATATTATATATATAGATACACATCCATATTTTATTGGTGAGGTCATGTTGAGAGTATGAGTACTTTACTTATTGGGCTCTCTAAGCTCACTTCTTTTTTCCCAAACATCTCAGGTAGTTCGCAAACATAATAGTAGCAGTACCAGGATTTGATCCACGTGACACAATCACTCTTCGGGTTGGTCCAGATATTTAGGATATTATTTTCATTTTTTTAGTAATTGTGCTGTTAACCTTAATATTGGAGATTTTATTCGGAAATTTGCTAGATTGTAATCTAAGAAGTATTATTTTTTTGCAAATATATTTGAATTACATGACATGTAAAATGCTCGAGTTAAAGAGGTTCGCGAACCTCTTTCTAGGGTTGGGTCCGCTAGAGGAAGGGGTGTTGTGATTCTCTGATCAATTTAGAGTGTTTTTGAAGGAAAAACCGAAACTCTATTACTTACAAGAATAGAATACAAAGTGTTTAAACTTTACAAAAAACTTTCACTCTCTAACACTCTCAAAATTTTATATACTTGAAGCTTTTGTATTTGGGATAATTTGAGCTTACAACCAAGCTTTGTATTTATAGCCAATGTTTGGCTCTACAGTGCCCATCAACAACTCCCTAATTTCATGGAAATGTAAAATCTCCACCTAAAGTTTGTTGTTTGCTTGCTCCATTTTCAACATGCACCTAAAGTTGCATGGCAACTTCCTCTTGGATGCGTGGAAGCTTCCCATGCAGCTGGATTTATTACAATTCTCAAAATACTCTAGATTGATCAGAGAATCACAATAAGGGAGTAATGACATACCGGCCCCATCCAACCCAAATAAAATAACACACGTGTAGTTAAAAATACCAGTAATGTACCTATTAACATCAAGAAAGTTCACGTCATGTGAGGTGTATAAAAAGTATCAAGAAACTCTCCAAACACAGACCATTCACAATATCAAAGAAACAAAAGAAAAAAATGTACACAGAAAAACTCTCCGAGTCAGAAATTGCTCTATTGGAATCAATCAAGCAGTATCTTTTCAACGATGATTTCGAAAATACTCCATTCACATTTCCTTCAGAAACAGCCTTCTATAATGAACTTATATACTCCCCAACATCAAGCTTCAGTAGTAATTACTCTAATCCTTATAATTTCTCCAACTGCACTGAGACTTTCAATAAAGAAAGTTTAGTAGAAACAACACCACCTGAGAAATCTGCGATACTGGAGACTCGGACGGAAATAAATTACAGAGGAGTAAGGAAGAGGCCGTGGGGAAAGTTTGCGGCGGAGATAAGGGATCCAAAGAGTAATGGGGGACGAGTTTGGCTGGGGACACATAATACGCCTGAGGCTGCTGCGTTGGCTTATGATAGAGCCGCGTTCAGGATGCACGGTTCAAAGGCCAAGATTAATTTTCCTCATCTCCTTGGCTGTAACGTTGAGATTATTAAGCCTGTGTCTTGGGAGTCTCCTTCATCTTCTTCTTCTTCTTCTTCTTCTTGTTCGCCATCCGCTGTGCAGCGTGAATCTCCGAAAAAGAAACGGAGAAAGAATGGGAGAAGCTTGGCGGCAAATAATTAGCTTCTGTTGTGAGAGTCTTGGTTTCCATCTTGCCATTATTAAAAGAAGGGAAACTGAATGTTAGTTTGGTAAATTTAAGTAAAATATGTTTAAAAATTTCAAAATTTAATTTAGGGATTTGGAATCTTAATTCCGTTTCGAATTTATAATATTGGAATTCGGGAAATTTTTTTTTGTCTCAAATCACAATCAAGACAATACAGGTACGAGATCCATTTGAGAAATGATGTCTCGATTATCATCCATATTGAAAGTACCTACAAGCAATAGCGACAAAGAAACTCTATACCCAAGAGGGGGGTGAATTGGGTTATCGCTATAAATGCGGAATTATAAAATCTTTGCCGATTTTAAGCTCTTATTACCAAGTGGGAGTTTTAGGCAATTTTCTCTATTCCAATTAATAGCCTACATGCAAGTTTCTAATCAATATTATAAATGTAATCAAACTTGCAAATAAGTAAAAGTTAAGGGAAAGAGAAATACGACACCGCGATTTATAGTGGTTCGGCCAAACGTGCCTACGTCCACTCCCCCAAGCCTCGCTTGAAGATTTCCACTAGAATCGAGTTTTCCGTGGTTCACTCGTAACCAAGAGTTTTCCGCCAAGGCACACTCCGAACCTTTTACAAGATTGAGTTTTCTACGTAGGAGCACTCACAACCTTTACAAATTACCCAAACAATGGGATTTCACAAACCACAAGTGTTTTTGATATGAAAGATTTACAACACACTTGGGCACTCACAAATAATAAGAAGATTGTGTGAGAGCAAACCCAAGTGTTCTAAGCTCACTAAATGATGTGGAAGATGTGTGTGTGAGCTTGGATGAGTGTTTATGAATATGAAGGTGTATGACACTCTTTGTTTGCCTTAGAGAATGTATATGAAGGTTTTCTAGATCTCTAATCTAAGGCAAAGGAGTTGGGGTTCTATTTATAACAAAATGCAAAGTTTTCCCCAACTTACAGCGAGACCGGCGAGCACACCGGCGAGGGGACCGGCATACCGGTCTAGGGCTCCAACGGTAACATAACGTTCAAAAAACTAGCCGTTGGACCGGCGAGCAAACCGGCGAGGAGACCGGCGAGGAGCTCCCTGGTTCCAGAGAGCATTATTTTCTCAGCTAAAACCGGCATGGAGACCGGCGAGCAAACCGGCATGGGGACCGGCATGGATCTCCCTGGTTTCAGTATGTGCATGATCAGTCAAGACTGACGACACTTGGTATTTTGGCCGTAACTTTCTCTAGAAAATTCCAAATCATGATCCGTAAATTTATACATAAACTAGACACATAGATCTAGCTTCTGTAAAAAAGTCAGCTCCAAAAACAATAAGATGAATTTTATGGAATTTTTCTAATGTGACGTGTATGCAGAAAACGCACATCTGAACATGTTGTACTAAAAAGGCTCTAGAAAAAGTTCTATGCATCGGAATTATGTCCGTTTGAACCGTAGCAAACTAGAGACACATATCTATCTAACGGTATATTATTTGAAGTTTAATTCAACCGTTTGATAGTTTTTGGAAGATCATTTACCGATGCACTTGTGCATAGAAATTCATTTTTGTGCAAATAAAGTGCAAATGATTCTTTAAGCATTCTAATCCATTTTAAATGCAAGTGATGCAAAATGTATGATTCCTAAGAGCTTTAGATCACTTGAGTAAACTCACTTACAATAAAATTTAGCTCTTAATCATTATCTTCGATTTGCCGCTAGTCTTCACATTCTCGCTCTTCACTCCTTATGCTTCGACACTTTTTGTATTGCTTCGTGTTTGCACGTCGAAGTCGTCAATTGCGTTGACGTCATCAAAATCCAATTACGCGACCAAGTCGCCAACACATATCTCATATTTTACAATAACAAATATAGGGGGCTTCATTTAATTTTAAAATATTATGAAAATTTCCTATATAATCGGTTACAAGTACCCAAGAATTTATGTTTGATGTAAATAGAATGTTTCCATAACGAGCAGTTTTGTTTAAGGAATTTGTATCCAATGCTAAATTTAGTTATGTTAAGTTTTTTTATAATATTTAATTACATATAAAAATTTATTTAATATTTATCAATCATAATTGATAAAAAATATATAAAAAAAAATATTCAACATAAAACTCAAATTAGCATCAAATCCAAATATTTATTTAAGTCCATCTGCCCCTGCCACCATAAATTCTTCCAAAATGCTTAATGGCTCTTCCAAAATGAAAAAGTTTAGCAATGTGATCCCTAATAACTAAATTGCTCTAGATGATCATTTTTAATTGGAATTAGATTCAAGTTGAGGTTTATTTTACGTTTTTTATAATTATATTATGATTGATAGTTATTAAATAATAATTTAAATATAACTTAATATTAATCATATATTATTACTAAAACACGTGTGACATGAATTTATGAAAAAATTAACATAACTTAACTCAATACTGTAAACAAATTCTTTTTAGTTGACTTCATATTTCACCTTACATTGTAACGGACACTAAATTGAACCTGATAAATTGGAAAAATTATATTATGTTTCGGGTGTATATGATATCTCTCTCACAACAACTAGGTCCCACAACTGTGTGGGACCCAGCTGCTGTGAGAGAGATGACATATACATCTGAAACATGATATACCACCTCGATAAATTGAACCTGATAACAATTTTTAATTTGAGTTCATATTTTCACCTTAATGGTAAATGACATATAACCATCGTAGTTTTAAAATATCATAACGCGAGTTATAGGTGTCTGTTTTTGCCCATAATATACTGATTCAAATTTATCGAAAAATTCATATGGTGTTGACTCTATATGTCCCCAGGGAGAGTGGTTTGGTGGTATATGACTTAAGATCTCACCTTGAGATCCTGGGTTCGAATCCAGAGAGTGCATTTATTGTAAGAGTTTGGGACAGTCAGGAATTTTACCTACTCCGCTTAAACCCGAAATGGATGGTTTGACGGTGGGGTTTCCAACGATTTAAAAAAAAAAGTGTTAACTCGCTATGCTAGTTTGGCATAGCAAATTATCCCCAAATTTCTCTATAAAAGACCTTTAATCGTAATTTCTGGATTTACTTCCTTTAACTTAGGAATAATATTTTATTTTTAATTTTTTCCCTTGTTTTATGATGATTATGATTTTTTTTTTTAATAATTTGAATTATCTTAATTTGATAATTTGACATTAATTAAGATTTTAGTATATGTTCTGTTTGGTGTTGCGATTAGAAAAGTGTGGTGAACAAACTGTGGTTGGTTCATAATCGGTGTTATGAAATTTTGATTTATGCTAAAAAAAAATTACAGTAGTCTTTGTTTTAATATTTTGATGGTAGAGAAAAACTAAAATTTTGAACTTTTACAAAACTCAATTTTTGAAAAAAATTACGATTAATAAATACAATTTTTCATCATTAATTAAACACTTAAAAATTATGATTTGACCTAAATACTATTTTATTATCTCATCATATGTGAAATCATAATATCCAACTGACGCATAAAGTCATTTTTGTTGGATTGAGGAGTTTGCAATATAACTTTTCAATATATCGTCGGTCCGAGAGCATTTAGAGCTTAATAAAAAAAATAATAATGATGATTTATTTCAAAATATTATTGTCAATTCATCATGTAGATTTTGAATGACAGTGCCAGTCTATTCATTTAATTTAACTTTTATGTAAATGCTGGATAAAATTATTTTTAAAAAAGTCTCGAGTTTACGAAAATAACAGGTGCTTGCACCTTGACAGAACCAGCCTAATTTTAACACGAGCTATTAAATTGACAGCAGACGGCTGATTAAAATTACAAAGGAAACGGCGGTCATGTACAAATATGGTTGGTTCGGTGGCACAGGACGTTTGTTTGGAGTGAATTGACAACCAGAATTAGAATTCGATTATTCAAACTAATATTTAATTATTTTTAATACTTTTTTTTTTGAATTTATTTATTTAATATTCTTTATATATTTTATTTATTATATTTATCTTTTTTATATTTTATTTATCATATTATAGTACGAAATAATGTATATATTGTTAACGACACAATCGCGTAATTGATTTTCATAATGCAATAAGAGTGAAGTCTTCGACGCGCAAATACAAGACAATACAAAAAGATGTCGAAGCACAATGTGGTGAAGAGCGAGAATGTGAAGACTAGCGGCAAATCGAAGATAATCTTGCGAAATCTTAGCTTAGGGCTCTAATTGTCATGTGAATTGTATATTCAAGTGTCTAAGCTCATAGTGCCTAAGCTCATAGGAAACATGCACATGCATTAAAATCTTCATATCTGCATTTTTGGTACAGAGATCGGCATACCGGTCCCTTACCGGTGTCCATACCGATGAGATGCTCTGTTTTGCACACTCACTGGAACCGGCACGGACATTACCGATCTCATACTGGTCACCATACCGGTGAACCTATGGGATGCATGACTACTGGAACCAACAAAAATCAAATCGGTCTCCATACCGGTCCCATACCGGTGAGCCCAACGGCTAGTTCCCTTAATGGAACTGGCATGACCTAAACCGATCATCATACCGGTTACCATACCGATCAAGCTATTCATTGTGCACACTCTCTGGAACCGGAACGAACCATACCGGTCCTCCTATCGGCTACCATACCGGTCTAACGGTCGGATTCTCCTAACGGCTATATTACCGTTGGAGACCAGCATACCGGTCTCAGCAGTGTCAGTTGAGGATGCTTTTCATTTTCTATATAAATGAACCTCAATTCTTTTTGCCAAGGTTAGAGAGATTACATAAACCTTCATACACATTCTCTAAGGCAAAAACAAGAGAGTTATCACACCTTCATAATCAAGCACAAGTAGGCGTATAATTGAGAGATTCTCTCCAAGAGTGGGAGTAGAATTCTCCCCATATTTGAGTGGGAGTAGATATTTCGTCTCTAGTAGGCGTATAATTCTGGATGTGCTATAAATGTTGTATTCAATATTCCAGTAGATTTCGGATTATATATCTGTAGAATTGTATTGTAATAAAAAAAAACACTTGGATATCCAACTCACACAATCTTCTTTATCATTGTGAGTATCCAAGTGTGTCTTAAATCTTCTTTATACAAAACACTTGTGATTTGTGAAATCCCATTATTTGGGTAGTTGTAAAGGTTTGTGAGTGAGCCTACGTAGAAAACTCAAAGTGTAAAGGTTTGGAGTGAACCTAGTCGCTAAAGCTCTTGGTTGCGGGAAACTCGCTTTTAGTGGAAATCTTCAAGCGTGGCTTGAGGGAGTGGACGTAGGCACGTTTGGCCGAACCACTATAAATCTCAGTGTTGTATTCTCTATCCTTATACTTTTATTTATTGCAAGTTTATTTATATTTATGTGTGTTGAATAGAAAACTTGCACATATGTTATTTATTGAAATAGAGAAAATTAACTTAAGTGCTTAATTGGTAATAAAAGTTAAAATCGGCAAAGATTCTTTAATTCCGCATTTATAGGTGATAACCCAATTCACCCCCCTCTTGGGTATAGTATTTGTTTGTCGCTATTGCTTGTAGGGAATTTCAGTTGGTATCAGAGCGAGGTTTTCTCATCAAAGACTTAACCGTCCGAGAATAGATCATGGCATCTACAAGCAACTCGTCAAATCTTGCCGAAGGATTTTCAACAACTAGACCTCCGTTTTACACCGGAACGGATTACAATTATTGGAAAATGAGGATGTTGAATTATCTTCTTGCCGTTGATCCGCAATCCTATTTGGTAATTACACGAGGTGCAAAAGGGCCAACGGAGAAGGGTAGCAACGAGGTTGATATTCCAAAGCCAAGTCTAGAATGGAATGATGAGGATTTAAAACAAGCCTCACAAAATTCTAAGGCACTCAACCAACTTCTATGTGCCATTGATCGAGATCAAGTAAGCAAGCTTCTGGAATGTGGAAATGCATATGATTTATGGAAGTCTTTGGAAATGGTCAACGAGGGCACAAGCCAAGTGAAAGAATCCAAGATCAACCTGTTTATGTGCGAATTGGATAATTTCAAGATGGAATCCGGTGAATAAATTGATCGTATGATTTCGAGGTTCACAATCATCATAAACCATTTAGGTGTTTTAGGAAAAGTCATTAGGCCATCCGATCAAGTGAAGAAAATTCTAAGATCACTCCCAAAGGAATATAGAAGCTACACATCCTCCATTAGAGAAACAAACGACATGAACACCTTGAAGATGGATGATTTGGTCGGAAAATTACTTGAGTATGAATTGGAGATCAAGATGGATCAAAAAGAGGAATATGAGAAGAGAACAAGATAGAATCTTGCCTTGAAAGCAAGAAAAATAGATGATTCAAGCTCAAGTGAAGAAGATAGTGACAATGAGTTGGCAATAATAACCAACAAGGTCAAAAAGCTCCTCAAATCCGCAAAGCTTAAAGGAAAATCAAAGACGGATGAAAATAAAGAAGAAAAATGACCGCGGAAGAACAAGAAAATTGTTTGCTATGAATGCAACAAATCGGGTCATATAACTACTGATTGCCCATTGAGAAGAATGAAAGGAAAATCCAAGAAAAAAACAATGAAAGCTACTTCAAGTTGGAGCGATAGTGACACAAGTTCATCCGAGGAGGAAGAGGTCCAAGTCAAAGACAAATCAATAGCATTTATGGATATCGAGGATGAGGATTTCTTCTTTGAAAGCGAAGAAGAAGAGGTACACAACTCTCAATATTATAATGATTTACTTAATGCATTTAATGGCTTAAATGAGTTATGTGATATGCTTAAAAAGAAATTAAAATTGGTTAAAAATGATCATTCATCACTTAAAAATGATCATGCATCTTATATAGATAAATTTCATGTTTTAGATAATGAGATTATATGCTTAAAAGCCAAACATGAAAATGAAATAGCATGTTTATATGATGAAAATACATGTTTAAAAATGAAAAAGCTAGAACTTGAAAATGTCATATCTAACATGCCATCTAGCTCAAAAACATGTGAATGTGAATCGATTGTGAATGAAAATGTTTTATTAAACAATAAGGTCATAGATTTACAAAATATGGTTAGTAAATTCACATTGGAACAGAAAAATTTTGATATGCTAATTGGATCCCAAAAATATGCATTTAAAAGAGAAGGATTAAGATATAGGCCTTACGTTAAGAGAAAATTTTTGAGAAATTATTTTGTTAAGGCACCCGATTCTCATATTAAAAATGCTATCAATGAAAATATCACATGTCATGCATGTAATGAAAAAGGGACATAAAATTTTTGAATGCATGAACAAGAATGTGATTAAAAATGCATGGATTCCTCAAGGAATCAAAATTAACCCCAATGGACCCAAGAAAGTTTGGGTACCAAAGTGTCATTGATAAATTCGTAGGGGAGCTTTGGGAAGGATCTTAAAAGAGAATTGAAAATTGATCCCAAAGGCTCGAAAAGATGAGGAATGACAACGGTTAAAGGTAAACTCCGTACTCACGGAAACATTGGTACCGTTTCCTCTAAATTGTGTATGTATGCAATTTCCAAATTGGTATAAATGTTTTAAAGCATACAAAATGATTAGACAAGTATTCAAACTTCTATTGGTATCAATTATTCATTTAATATCATTAAATGCCTTAATCATAAAGTTAAACCCATTTTCATATCAATTGGTATCACATTGAATTTATTAAGATAAATTACATGTATGTGATTACTTGATTGATTTGCATTGAAAATGCTTTTGTCATATAACATATTTGAATGAAAATAAAATGCATGTATATTGACGTAAGTTTCCATTGGTATAATGAAAAACATGGATATTTGATTGTTTATTAATTGGTATCATGAAATGTACTGATTTATTTTAATTGGTATCAAATTTGGGGAGAAATCATGCTTAAAGTGATATTATATTTCAAATGGTTTTCATTGGAATCTAACTTTTGAAAAATGCTCTATGCATGAATTTTACATTTTATGGCAAAAAGGGGGAAATGCCAAATGTGCATTTTAAAAAAAATTTGGTATCATCATTTAATGCACATATGTTATTGGTATCTCATTTAAACTTAAATTTTTGCTTCTCCACTTTTTGATAATGTCAAAGGGGGAGAAATCATTAGAATGAGATTAAAACTTGTTTTACCCTCACCCTTGGATTAAGGGGGAGTAAATGTACTAATGTGTTTGTCTAAGTCTTATAGACATATTTTGAAGACAATCACACATTGAGGGGGAGCTTATATTTAGGGGAGCAAAATCGTCAATATTTGGACTCCTATAAGCTCACAAGTTTTAAGGGGTTGTCATCATCGAAAATGGGGAGATTGTTAGCGACACAATCACATAATTGATTTTGATGATGCAACAAGAGCGAAGTCTTCGACGCACAAATATAAGACAATACAAAAAGATGTCGAAGCACAATGTGGTAAAGAGCGAGAATGTGAAGACTGGCGGCAAATCGAAGATAATCTTGCGAAGTTTTAGCTTAAGACTCTAATTGTAATGTGAATTGTATATTCAAGTGCCTAAGCTCATAGTGCCTAAGCTTATAGGAAACATGCACATGCATTAAAATATTCATATCTGCATACAAGACAATACAAAAAGATGTCGAAGCACAATGTGGTGAAGAGCGAGAATGTGAAGACTAGCGGCAAATCGAAGATAATCTTGCGAAGTCTTAGCTTAAGACTCTAATTGTAATGTGGATTGTATATTCAAGTGTCTAAGCTCATAGGAAACATGCACATGCATTAAAATCTTCATATCTGCATTTTTGGTACAGAGACTGGCATACCGGTCCCTTACCGGTGTCCATACCGGTGAGATGCTCTGTTTTGCACACTCACTGGAACCGGCACGAACCTTACCGATCCCATACCGGTGAACCTATGAAATGCATGGCTATTGGAACCGGCACAAATCAAACTGATCTCCATACCGGTCTCATACCGGTGAGCCCAACGGCTAGTTCCCTTAGTGGAACTGACATGACCTAAACCGGTCATCATACCGGTTATCATACCGGTCAAGCTCTTCATTGTGCACACTCTCTGGAACCGGCACAGACCATACCGGTCCTCATACCGGCTACCATATCGGTCTAACAGTCGGATTCTCCTAACGACTATATTACCATTGGAGACCGGCATATCGGTCTCAGCAGTGTCAGTTATGGATGCTTTTCATTTTCTATATAAATGAACCCCAATTATTTTTGCCAAGGTTAGAGAGATTACATACAACCTTCATACACATTCTCTAAGGTAAAAACAAGAGAGTTATCACACCTTCATAATCAAACACTCTCAAGCTCACACACTACACCTTCTATACATTTAGTAGTGAGCTTAACACTTGGATATCCAACTCACACAATCTTCTTTATCATTGTGAGTATCCAAATGTATCTTAAATCTTCTTTATACAAAACACTTGTGATTTGTGAAATCCTATTGTTTGGGTAGTTGTAAAGGTTTGTGAGTGAGCCTACGTAGAAAACTCAAAGTGTAATGGTTTGGAGTGAACCTAGTCGTTAAAATTATTGGTTGTGGGTGAGCCACAAAAACTCGCTTTTAGTGGAAATCTTCAAGCGCGGCTTGAAGGAGTAGACGTAGGCACGTTTGGCCGAACCACTATAAATCCCAGTGTTGTTTTCTCTTTTCTTATACTTTTACTTATTGCAAGTTTATTTATATTTATGTGTGTTGAATAGAAAACTTGCATATAGGTTATATATTGAAATAGAGAAAATTAACCTAAGTGCTTAATTGGTAATAAGAGATAAAATCGGCAAAGATTCTTTAATTCTGCATTTATAGGCGATAACCCAATTCACCCCTATTGAGTATAGTATTTGTTTGTCGCTATTACTTGTAGGGAATTTCATATATATCACAAAATGCAGCAACAAGCGATCTGCTAGTAGGAGGCTATTCTAACTTAACCAAGGTCATCGATTTGAGACATGGGGATGCTACTTTGTTAAATACTTGTTGGGAGAGTTTTATCGCCCTTATGGTCCTACCCGACTCTAGCACAGAGTAGTCAAGACCCAATATGGCCACTAAATATTGGATGATATATTATACCAAAATAAATATTACAATTTAATGTCTACTGCAAGTTTAAATACATACTGTTAGTTCCATTTTTATTGACAATGTAAAACAAAACAAGTTCAATTGAGTTGTAATGAGTCTTGAAGATCTCAGAGCAATTGGACAAAATCTGATGGAGTTATCTAAGCGATGTTCGCTCTTTTCAATATTTCAGAAGATTTAGAGCTCAAATTGGCATGAGGTTAGTTGCATTGGAAAGTAGACTCGAAGACGATCGCGTACATATAAAGAACACATGGTTTGGCCAATGGACGAAAAAGTTACAAGCGTTTTAAATTACACCTGAAAATTAGTCTGTGACCCGCGTTCGTGTGGCGTTCGTATTTTCGTTCGAACGTTTCGAGGCAAATACTTTGCGTTTGAAGTGCGTTCGAATGTCCCTGCGTAAGTAGGTTATTTTAGACATATTTTAAATCCAAAATAACACTAGAAAACCCTTCCCTTTACTCTGCCTATATAAACAAACATTGAGCCACCTTCACAAGTGTTGAAAACACATTCCTTTTAGTAGTATATGAGCGAGTAGTAGTATATCCTTGTTCTTATATCTCCATTTTGAGAGGAGTCAGATTAAGGGGAGTAGGATATCTACATGTTCATGCATGAGAGTTTTATAAATCTGTTTTATTTTGTTTTTGATAATCCCAATACTTTTCACGGTATGTTGTTGTTTGTGGATGTTTCAGGAAAGCAGATTTGGTAGCTGAGGTGACATTGATTTCAAGACTACTTGGTTAGGTATTAGATCAAGTCTTAATGTAATAAGTCACTATCGTGATGGTTGGCAGTTGGCTATTTTCTTTTTGGGTCTTTTACTATGGTCTTTGTATTAGGTAGTGTTTTGTCACAGAATGTCAAAGGGGTAGATTGTTAATTCTATTTTTATTGGCATTGTTCATAACAAAACAAGTTCAATTGAGTTGCAATGAGTCTTGAAGACCTCGAAGCAATTGGATAAAATCTGATAGAGTTATCAGAGCGATGTTCACTCTTTTGAATATTTCAGAAGATTTAGAGCTCAAATGGATATGAGGTTAGTTGCATTAGAAAGTAGACTCGAACATGATCACGTACATATAAATAACATATGATTTGGCCAATGGACAAGAAAGTTACAAGCGTTTTAAGTTTCACCTGAAAACCAGTATGCGACCCGCCTTCGTGTAGCGTTCGTATTTTCGTTCGAAAGTTTTGAGGTATAAACTTTGCGTTTGAAGAGCGTTCGAACGTCCATGCATAAGTAGGTTATTTTAGACACATTTTTACGCCAAAATAATACTAGAAAACTCTTTCTTTTGCCATACCTATATAAACAAATATTGAGCCACCTTCACAAATGTTAAAAACACATTCCTTTGAGCCTAAACACATCCTTAGTTTTTAATCTCTTTATTTTCACCTTGAAGACTTCTTGTTCTCTTGTCTTCTTTGTTTTGGTGAAAACATTTTTTGTTAAACCATCAACACAACCAAATCTAATTTCCTAACTCTTCAGAGTTCTCAAGGAGGAAGATTGGTAGTTGGAGTTCCGGCGTGCTTGCAGAGTTGATCCGCTCAGAGAATTCAGAGGTTCTAAAGAAAACCGTGGGGTACGGGCTCGAGAAGTTCTTCGAGTTCTTTTAGTCTAAAGGTACTAGAGTCGGTGGAGTTGCCATCATAGGTCTTTTACCATCGATGTAAGTTTTTCTCTTGATAATGGATTTGAGCTGGTAGCCGAGATACCCGAAGTGGTTTTTTACTCGCACGAGTTTTCCACTTCGTCACCAAAATATCTGTGTTGATTTTGTGTGATTGATTTATTTATTTACTGCATTGCTTTTAATACTTTGTATTATATTATAATTGTTTGATATTGTGGTTGCTTGTTGAGAATCCATAAAAATAATATTTAGAACTTATCTTAAAATATTGTAAAAGATTATGCATAGGGTCAGAACCTTAGGTAAAATACAAACTTTCACATACATTTATAGCTCATCTCCAAAAGTCTATCGAAATAAAGTCCGGAAAATACTCCCACAAATATTCTAGAGAAATCTGCCTCCAATTCCAACACCGAAATTATGAAGGAGATAAATGTTATTTTACTTTTACTAATTATTATTTTTCAATTTAAATTCGAAATTTTGTCAATTACCATAAAATTAATTATTATCTAGATTTCGTTATTTTAATAAATTTATTAATTGTGTATTACATATGAAAGTTTGTATTTACCCTAGGTTCTGACCCTATGCGGAATTTAACACAATATTTTAAAACAAGTCCTAAATATTATTTCTATGAATTAATCAAATTAACAACCACCCTTAAGTCTAACAGTTTATAAATCCAAGCAAACAAAATTAATGTAATAAATAAATCAACACATTAATATTATTGACGAAGTGAAAAACTCGTGCGAGTAAAAAACCTCTCCGGGTATCTCGGTTACCAACCCAAATCCACTATAAAGAGAAAAACTTACAGTGATGGTAAAAAACCTATGATGACAACTTCACCGACTCTAGTACCTCTAGACTACAAGAACTCGAAGAACTCATCGAGCCCGTACCCAACGGTTTTCTTCAGAACCTTTGAAGTCTCTAAGCGGATAAACTCTGCAAATACTGAGCGATGGAACTCCAACTACCAAACTTCCTCATAGAGAACTCTGAAGAATTAGAAAAGTTGGTTTGATTGTGTTGATATTTTAACAAAAATCAATCTCACCACAAAAGCGAAGACAAAAGAAACAATGAAGTCTTCAAGATGAGAAAAAAATAGGTTGAAAAGCTATGTAGGTTTGAAGCTTTTAGTGAATGTGTTTCAACCCTTGGGGAAGATGGTTATAATAAATTTATATATGTAGGGCAAAAAATGAGGTTTCTCAAGTGCAAAATAGGTTAAAAACGCATCCAAAATAGGTCACTTACGCATGGGCGTTCGAACGCCACTCGAACGCGTGTTCTCTGTAAGGTTTCGTTCGAACACATTCTCGAACGCACCTCGAACCTTTGCTCTCTAGAAGTTTTCATTCGAACGCACTAAAAGACACACTGACCGGCGTAAACACACACGTATAACGCAAGCGTACGTATCGTTCAAGTAGTATAAAAAGTATCGATCCCACGAGGACTTAAAACCTTTTTGTTATCAATTTATTGGGCCAAATGATTACCAGTATCTAACAAGTTGTTTGATTTTTTTGGAATGACGACGATTCTAAATTTAAAGACAAATAATAAAATTGCTTAAAAGTAGATTTTAAGGAAATTCAATATTAAAAACTATCCAGGGTTGTGATTTATTTCAATATTATTTAAAAGATGAAGTAGTTGTCTTATAGTTGGGTAAAATATCAATTTATTAACCTGGAACACTAACTTATGTAAAAGCCTATTCCGATGGTCAATTACAAATACCCAGTATAACCCAATTGAACCATATTCATATGTCAACCACATTACCTGGATTCATTAAGTCTAAGTTCCAATTATGGCTACCCCCGCCCTACAGGTATATTCCTATCCTGTAAGGAAATCTATTAAAGGGTTATCTATCCTCAAGGAAGATCGTGGGCTATTGAGTCTAAGGTCTTAAACTTAAAATCTCTATGTCTAGTTCATTTTAAGTTTACCTAATCAATTTAATTAATGGCCAGTTAATTAAAGAGCTTTAAGATTAAGACTCAATAAATAAATCTTTAATTTACCCAAACTATATTCTAACCCTTATAAACCAGTTTAATTGAAATTCATCACAACCCTAGATAACTAATTTAGCTATGACACATAACTAGGGCTAAAAACTTAAAAGACTTAAAATAAAATTGCATAAAGTAAATGCAGTAAAATAAATGCTGAAAATGAATTAAAATAAAATTGCTAAGGTAAAAAGGAATTCTTCTACTATATACTAATTAGATTTCTCCCATAATATAATATAAGCTTTGCAAAACATTTTCATCCAGCCATATAGGCGGTATTTTGATTTAATTAGTTTAAAAACAACCAGCCATAAAGGCGGAATCATTTTAAAAATAACCAGCCATAAAGGCGGAACATCAAAATAACCAGCCATATAGGCGGAATGAAAATAAACCAGCCATAAAGGCGGAACTTAAAATAAACCAGCCATAAAGGCGGAATATGAATTTTATTACCCACCGACCAATCTGGCGGTATCCTGATTAAGTCAATTTAAAACTTGAATATATTATAATTATGGGAGAATAATCTAAGAAGTAATAGTAAAAGAATTACCTTTTACCTTAACAGAGGGAAGTTACCTCCTCATAATGAGTAGTAAAAACTGTAAAATAAAGAAAGTAAATTATTATTATTACAGAACTTAGTTAAAAATTACAAAAACTAAATAAAAAGAACTTAGAGAGAGAGAAACTCCCTAATTACATAGGATTTGGGAGAGGAAATGGTACAACAAAAAATGAAATCTCGAGCTCTATTTATAGGCGCGGATGGGGTCTTGGCGTCGCGACGCCAAAGGGTTCCGCGTCGCGACGCCAGCTACAGTGACACGTGTCACGCTGTGATTCGACGGCTCAGATCTTATCCGATGACGTGGCACTGTTCATGACGTCATTGCTTACGTCAGACTGATGATGTGGCACTGTTCATGACGTCATTGCTGACGTCATGCTGACGTCACTGTCGGCAACTGTCGGCACCGTTGGATGGGTGACACGTGGCATCCGGCGCACGTTAGCAAGTCCGTTGTGATGGTGACACGTGGCACGGCGCATTTTAGCAAGTTGATCAATCAGATTTTGACACATGGCAACGGTGCATGTTAGCAGATCCGGCGCAGGTTAAGCGTCGCGGCGCGCAAGGTTCCGGCGTCGCGACGCGCCGAAGACAAAAATATCCCAGTTGGTGCATTTTTCTCCGGTTTTGTCCCAAATTGCCTCCAGTGCTGTCCAAATTTTATTTATCTGTAAAATAACAACAAAACACATCAAAACGTTCATAAATCTCGAGAAACAATACAAAACATTAGGTCAAATGAGTGGGAAATAGTGGTATAAATACCACTCATCACACCCCCAAACCTAACATTTTGCTAGTCCTCGAGCAAAACAGAAAGTAAAATAACCAGAAAATAAACTTTAACTAAGCCACTTTCGTAGGGATCACGGTTGCATTTAGCGTATGCAACAAGCTTTTAAACCCCTAGGTGTCCCTAGTGGACGAGTGTAGTCTCGTGAGGGCTTACAGCAATGATACCCACAAACATTTTACAAAAGTAAAAAGTTAGTTAAAACTAATGCACACAAAAGCAAAAAAGACAAGCGAAAAGAGAATAAAGAAAGTTATTGACTAATTAAGTGAAAATTCTACTCCAAGTTACTAGTTGTTTTGTTTCTTTCTAAATTACCGAATAAGTAAATTCTCCGATTATTTTTACCATTCTTCATATACACAGCCAACAGAATATTAATCACTCATTTTTGCCCACAACAGTCATAAGTGCAGTTGATAAGAGAGTAATATTTTTGTCCTAAAGTTCTATCAGATTTCACACATTTTTGTAGCAATGGAATAATTTTCTGATTTTTCTGATTTTTTCTTTGATTTTTTCTCTATTTTTTATTTATATACAATACCATCCGTCTATGTAGCGAGCTTTGGGTCGGTGGCTCCCAAACCAGTTGGCTTTAGGGCACCAGGTGTTAAGACACCCCTACGAACTTAATTACTCAGACTTCAGATATATATATTTTTGCAGCATCTTCGATCCATGTAACGAGCTTTGGGCCAGTGACTCCCAAACCAGTTGGTTTTAGGGCACTAGGTGTTAAAACACCCTTACAGACTTAATAACTCGGATCTCAGACGTTTTTTTTTTTTTTTTTTTTTTTGTATTCCATCACTATTTAGAGATGCTTCCTCCAATTAAACTATAGTACGGAATATTACAAACTTTTCAATTTTAGCTCACGACTGTATGTTCCTTGTAAGTTCATAATACCTGTCAACTGAACATATGAAGATTCATTTTAGTCAGATTTATGGAGAATTCACAAATTAAATAATTTAAAAGGAAATAAACAAAAATTAACTTGTTTTGAAATAAATGGTTTGAGATACGTATCAGGAGTGAGAACTCCTTACTCAGCTACCTCTTACCAATTCCACCTTTTTAGTCAAAACACAAAGAAAACACAAAATATTTTTGTAATTTTTGAAAATTTTTCAAATTTTTTTGTATTTTTCGAAAAATTTTGGACTAAAAATAAAAACAACATACAAACTAAAAACAAGGTACTAATCAACAAGGTACTAATCAACTAAATCCCTCCCCCAAACCTAAATGAGACATTGTCCCCAATGTCTTAAACAGTAAAAGGAGAGTTAGAAGGTTGTACCTGGTTAGCTGAAATCTACAGAAAATTAAAGGTTAAGATCCAGATTAATTCGACGCCTCTTACCACGATCGTCCTCAGACCAATTTATCTTTGATAGGATAGGGTCAACTTGTGGTTCATAGGCTATGAGTTGGTCTATTAGATCCGGAGCAAGTCTGGCAGTGAAGAGGAGGTCTTTCATAGGTTTCGAAACGAACCCATTTCTCCGAGCATCATCAAGAAACACACAAAGAAAATCATAAAATCCATCAACATTGAGTAGTCCAATTGGTTTCTGGTGTATGTTCAGTTCGCCCAAGATAGAACTATAAAAATTTCCTCCAATGTACCCAATCCACCTGGCAAAGCAATAAAAGCATCAGCACGGTTAATCATTTCTACCAAACGTTCAGACATACCTGATATGATCAGTTCCTCTCCGTTTGATGATCCAATAAGATTTGCCTCTGCCAAGGGTTTTGGGACGATTCCCAAAACATGACTGCCTCCTTCCTGTACGGCCTTTGAAACGATCCCCATAAGTCCGAGATTGCCTCCACCATATATTAAGTGCATATTCCTTGCGGCTAAGACTCGACCCAATTCCTGTGCTGCTTCTATGTATTGTGGTTTAGTACCACAGTACTTCCACAAAACACACAAATGTTTTCAACTCGTCTTCTTGAAGTGGCTTCCATTTTTTTATGTATTTCTTTCTTGATTCTGGATGACTTCAAAGGTGCAATGATGAGTTGAATTTATAATACCTGAAAAGGGTGAGTAAAAATAACACAAGTATCTTCCAAAGGACGATTAGTAGCAAAATAGTAAAATAGATCGTGATAGTCAACAAGATCTGGATCCTGTCGGAGAAAATAAAAGAAAACAACAAAACAAATCACAATTATTAGAAAAAGACAAAGAGATAAAATATGTACAAAAATCTACAGCTTGATTAACGTCTATGCGTCAGGGACAAGCTTCCCATCCAATTTTCCTATAAATTGGCAAACAGGGTCTTTTTTAGTCAGATTCCCAAGACTTAACTGTTGACTTTCTTTTTGAAATTGTGTATGTAATCTGCGAAATTCTATGTGAACATATCCACTGGGATGCGTCTCAAGAGTCGAAGATATATCATCTAAAGACTCCTTACTCAAGCCATCCCTAATGAATTTAATTTTGTCTTCGCGATTAACAGACACCATTCCTAAAGAACGACAACGAGTGTTGCAATTCCAACGTGCACATTTGTAACAAACACCCATTTGTTTAGCTCTTCGTTTCTTTGCATAGGTGCTTCTTCCAAAACCAGGCAAGTGTGAAATAAAAAGTCAGAAGATTCACCTGCCAATCGGACTCGTGCTTCAATTACCCAACGAATGTCATTGGGCACACCATGGATCGTCAGTAACCTCATTCGTTCCAAGCGAGCTTTGTAGACTTTCATGAGAGATTTTTGAGGGGAGAGAAGGAAATTGCTTGTGAAGATTTGAGAGAGCTTCTTCCATCTTGAAATGACTTAATCTGCAAAAACTAAACACACAAAATTAAATCACACCAAATCACAATATATACATGAATTGCATGGGTTGCCTCCCTGCGAGCGCTAAGTTTAAAGTCGTCAGCTAGACATGACTTCTTGAACGTTTATGCTGGATCTGAAAGTGTGACACTTTCTTTTTGTCGCTCAAATGATTCTCCCCAGTAGTGCTTGACACGCTTGTTTTTTTACTTTGAAAGTTTTGTGGGAATCAGGATCATTTATCTCAATGGTTTTCTCTGGTAAAACCTTAGTGATTAGGAATGGACCTGACCACCTTGTTTTTGACTTCCATGGGAAGAATTTCACTCCTGATTTATTGAACAATACCTTCTGCCCTGGTTCCAGTTGTATGCGTATTAACTTCTCATCATGTCTTTTCCTGGCCTTTTCTTTGTACAATATAGCATTTTTAAAAGGCTGAATGTGAAATTCCTCCATTTCATTGAATTGGTGGAACTGTTTCTCTTCTGTTGTTAGGACAAGACTTGGCTTTTCGATTGCACAAAACTCTTTATCACCAGTCTCCACAGGCGATTGACATGCCTTAGGTTTGTTGGTAGAACTTTGTTTTGCGTCAGAGTTCTGGATGGTATGGTGTATTACATCAAGTCTGAAACATTCTTCCTTCTTTTCATCATCTGGGAAATTTATGACTTGAAAACATTGAATGTTACTTCTTGGTCCTGTACCCTCATGGTTAGTTCTCCTTTCTGTACATCAATAATGGTCCGACCAGTAGCCAAGAATGGTCTCCCAAGGATGATTGGCACATCTGCGTCTTCCTCCATGTCAATGACAATAAAATCTGCTGGAAAAATGAATTTATCAACTTTTACCAGCACATTTTCACTACACCTCTTGGAAATACGAGCGTTCGATCAGCAAGTTGCAGTGAAACTGAGGTAGGCATTGTTTCTCTCCGATTTGCAGTTTCCTGTAAATAGAAAAAGGCATTAAGTTAACACTTGCACCTAAATCACATAAAGCCTTACCGAAATTATGTTCTCCTATGATGCATGGAATGGTGAAACTGCCAGGATCTTTCAACTTCGGGGGAAGTTTCCTCTGAATGATGGCGCTGCATTCTTCTGTCAAAGCTACTGTTTCGTAATCTCCCAATCTCCGTTTTCGTGAAAGAATATCTTTCATGAATTTGACATAACTGGGCATTTGTTCCAAGCTTCTTCTGCAAATGGTATGTTAATGTGCAGCTTTTTGAAAATCTCCAAGAAACGAGCAAACTGTTTGTCCAGTTTGCTTTTCTGAAGACGCTGAGGAAAAGGTGGAGGTGGAGTGGTCTGTTCTGGTACTTTTTTTTCCTTGCTTCTTTTTCTTTTGCTTCTTTTCTTCCTCCATTTGTTTCTCATCGTTTCTTTTGGAACTTCTTCTTGAGATTCTGGACTCCAACATCTTTGTTGATCTCAGTACCCCTCTTTAAGGTAATGGCTTGACATTGCTCCTTCCCTCGTTCCTTGGATTTGGTTCTCTGTGTTGCTGGGAAGATTGTCTGGCGGTCTGTAACTCTGAGCGTTGGCCAATTGTCCGATTTGATTCTCCAGTGCTTTGATGGAAGCTGATTGGCTCTGAATCATGGCTTCATATCTTTTTAATTGAGCTAGCATCTCTGCCATCACTGGTTCATTGGCCTGCGTCTGGCCTTTGTTCTGTTGGAATCCAGGTGGTGGATAGTTCTGCTGTTGCCCTGAATTGTTGCTCATGAAAAATTAGGATGATTTCTCCACCCTGGGTTGTAGGTGTTGGAATATGGATTGTTCCCCTGTCTGTTGAAATTGTTGACATAATTCACTGTTTCTTCAAATGTGTGTTGTTTGTTCTGGTGCTCCTCCATATGGTGAACTTGTGGATCCAGTGGTGCTTTGAGTGTTGAGAGTCTCCATAAATTTACATATCTGGTCCAGCTTGGTGTTGACTGCTGTATTAGCTCCAACTTCATATATTCCTGCAATTCTTTGAATCAGACTTCTTTCTGTTGGCCACAAGGAGTTGTTGTTGGCCATTTCTTCAATTAGGTCCCAAGCTTGATCTTCTCCTTTTGCCATTAAAGCTCCTCCAGCAGCAGCATCGATTGTGGTTCTCATCAGTCCAGAAAGTCCATTGTAGAAAGTTTGGACTTGAAGCCATTTTGGAATCTCATGGTGAGGACATTTCCGGAGCAAATCTTTGTATCTCTCCCAAGCTTCGTACAGGATTCTGAATCTTGCTGCACAAAGGATGTGATGTCATTTCTCAACTTTGCAGTTCAGTTCTGGCTGGTGGAAAGTATTTTGCAAGGAATTTTGTAGCAAGAGTGTTCCAGGTTGTGATTGATCCTGCTGGTAGTGAATGTAGCCATGCTTTTGCTCTGTCTTTCAGGGAATATGGGAAAACTCTCAACCTCATAGCTTCTTCAGCTCCTCGGTTGTAATTGAACGTGCCGCAGACTTCCAGGAAGTTGCTGATGTGGGCATTAGGATCTTCAGTTGCATTTCCCCCAAACTGAACTGTTTGCTGAATCATCTGAATGCAAGTTTTGATATCACCTGCATTTGCTGGTAAAGGAGGAAGTACAATACACGAAATGAGGCCATCTACCACCGGAATGGTTCTGTCTCGAATGGGAATTGGTGGTGCAACCTCCAAAGGTTCAGGTTCCATGTTGACTAAAGCTTCTTGGCCTTCTCGCCTTTCCCTTCTCAACTGTCTGATAGTTCTTTCAATTTCTGGGTCAAGCGGTCGGAATTCAAAGCTTCTGGTTCGTCTCATGAAGTTTCTTGAGAACCTGAAATACAAGAAAACAAAAAAATAAGTAAAAAGAAAAATTAGATACAAGTAAAATCTAACCCTTAAACTAATAATAAAAGATAACTAAGTCCCCGGCAACGGCGCCAAAAACTTGACCGGCGTAAACACACACGTATAACGCAAGCGTACGTATCGTTCAAGTAGTATAAAAAGTATCGATCCCACGAGGACTTAAAACCTTTTTGTTATCAATTTATTGGGCCAAATGATTACCAGTATCTAACAAGTTGTTTGATTTTTTTGGAATGGCGACAATTCTAAATTTAAAGACAAATAATTAAAATTGCTTAAAAGTAGATTTTAAAGAAATTCAATATTAAAAACTATCCAGGGTTGTGATTTATTTCAATATTATTTAAAAGATGAAGTAGTTATCTTATAGTTGGGTAAAATATCAATTTATTAACCTGGAACACTAACTTATGTAAAAGCCTCTTCCGATGGTCAATTACAAATACCAGTATAATCCAATTGAACCATATTCCTATGTCAACCACATTACCTGGATTCATTAAGTCTAAGTTCCAATTATGGCTACCCCCGCCCTACAGGTATATTCCTATCCTGTAAGGAAATCTATTAAAGGGTTATCTATCCTCAAGGAAGATCGTGGGCTATTGAGTCTAAGGTCTTAAACTTAAAATCC
Organism: Zanthoxylum bungeanum; assembly: GCA_019454045.1. NCBI lineage: Eukaryota > Viridiplantae > Streptophyta > Magnoliopsida > Sapindales > Rutaceae > Zanthoxylum > Zanthoxylum bungeanum. The sequence continues at coordinate 323,269 of SKCR01006526.1, forward strand.
CTATGTCTAGTTCATTTTAAGTTTACCTAATCAATTTAATTAATGGCCAGTTAATTAAAGAGCTTTAAGATTAAGACTCAATAAATAAATCTTTAATTACCCAAACTATAATCTAACCCTTATAAACCAGTTTAATTGAAATTCATCACAACCCTAGATAACTAATTTAGCTATGACACATAACTAGGGCTAAAAACTTAAAAGACTTAAAATAAAATTGCATAAAGTAAATGCAGTAAAATAAATGCTGAAAATGAATTAAAATAAAATTGCTAAGGTAAAAAGAATTACTTCTACTATATACTAATTAGATTTCTCCCATAAATAATATAAGCTTTGCAAAACATTTTCATCCAGCCATATAGGCGGTATTTTGATTTAATTAGTTTAAAAACAACCAGCCATAAAGGCGGAATCATTTTAAAAATAACCAGCCATAAAGGCGAACATCAAAATAACCAGCCATATAGGCGGAATGAAAATAAACCAGCCATAAAGGCGGACTTAAATAAAAAAAACCAGCCATAACGGCGGAATATGAATTTTATTACCCACCGACCAATCTGGCGGTATCCTGATTAAGTCAATTTAAAACTTGAATATATTATAATTATGGGAGAATAATCTAAGAAGTAATAGTAAAAGAATTACCTTTTACCTTAACAGAGGGAAGTTACCTCCTCATAATGAGTAGTAAAAATGTAAAAAAAGAAAGTAAATTATTATTATTACAGAACTTAGTTAAAAATTACAAAAACTAAATAAAAGAACTTAGAGAGAGAGAAACTCCCTAATTACATAGGATTTGGGAGAGGAAATGGTACAACAAAAATGAAATCTCGCGCTCTATTTATAGGCGCGGATGGGGTCTTGGCGTCGCGACGCCAAAGGGTTCCGCGTCGCGACGCCAGCTACAGTGACACGTGTCACGCTGTGATTCGACGGCTCAGATCTTATCCGATGACGTGGCACTGTTCATGACGTTATTGCTTACGTCAGACTGATGATTGGCACGTGTTCATGACGTCATTGCTGACGTCATGCTGACGTCACGTCGGCAACTGTCGGCACCGTTGGATGGGTGACACGTGGCATCCGGCGCACGTTAGCAAGTCCTTGTGTGATGGTGACACGTGGCACGGCGCATTTTAGCAAGTTGATCAATTCAAATTTTGACACATGGCAACGGCGCATGTTAGCAGATCCGGCGCAGGTTGGGCGTCGCGGCGCGCAAGGTTCCGGCGTCGCGACGCGCCGAAGACAAAATATCCCAGTTGGTGCATTTTTTCTCCGGTTTTGTCCCAAATTGCCTCCAGTGCTGTCCAAATTTATTTATCTGCAAAATAACAACAAAACACATCAAAACGTTCATAAATCTCGAGAAACAATACAAAACATTAGGTCAAATGAGTGGGAAATAGTGGTATAAATACCACTCATCACACACCAAACACGTGAACCTTATTCCAAGTTTCGTTCGAACCTAACAACGAACGTGACACTAACGCCACTCGTTCGAACGCTTCAACAAACACAGCATGAATGCAATATTTGATTCCTTTTAACATAGCTGCCAAATACCAATCCAATTGCTCCAAGTTCTTCAAGACTTATTACAACTCAATTGAACTTGTTTTGCTACGGACATTGCCAATAAAAATGGAACTAACAATATACATAGATGTTAATGAAGAATCAATATCAATAAATTATGTCATTGAATCAAGTCAGGGCTAGATAAATATTTACTTAGGATTCGTTTATTAAACGAATTTTGATATTAGGATTTGTTTATTAAACGAATCGAATACGAATCCCGATGTTATTATTTGTTTATCAAATAAATCGAATATGAATCCATCACATCTTAATTCAATTTATTTATGATTCGAATAAATTTTAATTATTAATTCATTTTGTTGATGGTGGTTTTCGGTCCCCAAGAAGTCAGAATATCGACGAAGGGTAAGATGAGATTTGTACTTAATAGATAATCTGAAGTCCTTTCAAAAGGATGAGAAGCCATACAGAGGGACCCGAGCCCGATGTGGTCAAGTCCAAGGTGGTCCGTTCCGAGGTGGTCCATTGTTGCCGACTCGACTTAATGAGAAAGTATCAGATTTAACTTTACTCGAGCCTCAGTGAAGTCCAACCCGAGGTGTCCAATCAACGACCAAAAGAGGTCATATTCCGACCAGAGGAGGTCATGTCCCGACCAGAGGTCATGACCCGACCTAACCTTATAAGAAGATATCAGATTCAGAATGGGCATTAGCAAAGGCCGACCCGACCTGGTCCATTACTACCGACCCGAGGAGAAAAGATGTTCAGAGAATCAATGTGATCAAGGACCTCGGGTTCGACCCGACCATGTAGCTCGGCAAGGCAGGACGACCATTGTTTCAGCCGTCCGATCTTGTAGGACAGGTCTGGGTAGTACTGATGAGGACGTGGTATAATGGTGTAAGCACAACATGAGGACTCGCACCATCCATAAAGTTGTGATGTGACTAGAACAACTTGCAATGTCATCCTCTAACACACGCCAGCGCGTGAACATATGATACAGTCTGGCATCATAAAAGTAGCGTGTGGAGTCTTCCCAAGAAAGAGTGGTTTAATGAATGGTCAGATGACAATTTTACTTTCCGCAATGGCAGACTCACGTGGCTGACGTCACAAGGACGGTGGAATAGTATCATTTTCCTTAGTATATAAAAGGGATGAGAGCACTTTTGTAAGGATTAGCACAATTTTACTCAAGCACTACTTGTAAGAAAGAGAGAAAAAAATTAGTACGAGAGAGAGTAAAGGTAGCTCGGCCAAGTCCGACCATCTGTAAAAAAAAAAAAAAAAAAAAAAAAGTCGGCCAAGCCCGACAACGTTATAAAAACTCATTTTCTTTGTGTCCGTGGACGTAGGTCGGATCTATTCCGCCGAACCACATTATATCCTCTGTTTTCGTCTGTGTGTTTACTTTTTTCTGCTAAATTTACTTTTGGTTCCCAACAAACCAAACAAATCCACAGTTGGGGGAAGATTGTTCGAGGAATAAATTTCCAGATTTATCCCTGAAATGAAAATCAGCCGTCAATACATTTTTTCACTCTTAGTGAAATAAATTAATCTCATTATTCGAGGCTTAGTATGTCCGCTGATAAAATCAGAAAAACAATTAAGAGAGAGCTTATAGCCTAAAATGACTACTGATCAGTAGTAGTAATACATTGTGATAAAATAAAAAATCACCTAGCAAATAACGTGTACATGGGAGACAAAAATAAATCAAAGAAATTAAAAATGTACGCGAGAGGTGGAGGAAGAAAAATGCACATAACTTGAGTTAGCAATGAATTATGATATCACGTGGAAACTAGGGAATTTATGATGTAAAGTAAATGACTAAGGGATCATAATTAACTTAAATTATGTGTTAGTTCTAAGGGATAATTTTGGTTTGATTCCGGTTCTATATTTTTATAAAATCGGAAATCGGAACCGAATCGGATTTTTTTTTAAAATTAAAAAAAAAATTAAATTTTAAAGAAATTTGTAATTAGATATTATTATCAAATAAATATAATAAAAAAATTTATTTATTTGAATTTTATTAAATTAAATTAAAAATAAAATAAAAACTAAAATTTATTTGAATTTTACTAGTGGAACCGAACGGTTCCGGCCGGAACCGTCCGATTCCAACGGTTCGATTGGGGTGGGAACCCTAACCGAACCGTACGGAACCGGTTCCGATTTTGATTCCTAAATCGGAACCGTCCGATTTATTCTGGTTCAGTTTCGGTTTTCACTTTAATTTGCAAACATTTTTTATTCAATAAAATTAATATTCAGAGCTTTTTCCACTTTGTTAACCTAGCTCATATTCCAAAGATGGTTCATGAACTAAAAGTTGGCCTGACTTATACACTTAGCTCAGAAACTATTCTTGTATGATATTAGGTTATTTTTCTGAAATTAACGTTTTAAAAAGTTAGAAAATTGCGATTTTTTTTTTCTCAAATTAATGAAATTATAATGACGCAGACATCGTGTGAAGTGTGATTCTGAAAAGTTGATAACTTTTAATTTTTTTTCAACACCAATTTTCCAAAAGTTTCTTCGAAGTTAATAAAAGTAATCAAATTAATCGTCAATATTTGAACTGAGATGAATATAATAAAATTATCATTAAGAATATCTTCTGCCCAATTGAATTATGTAAATGACAATGATGATTAGATGTCGTTCCCCATTCTCCCATGAAATATGAACACATACTTGGAAAAATAATTTGTCGTATCAAAAGCAAAGATATGTAATTTTGAAATTGATGTCTTAAAATTCTTGTCAAACTAATGAATGTAGTTGGAACTTTCGAGGGCAATGACTCTTTAGCGTCCAAATCTTTTTCGACGTTAATAAATTTTTTAGTGTCGAATTTTAATTTTGATTCTAAAAGGTAGATATTTAGCGTCGAAATTTAAATTCGACGCTAATTTCGACGCTAAATGTCTACTCTTTAATTAGCGTCGAAATTAGATTCGACACTAAAATATTGTATATTTAGCGTCGAAATTTAAATTCGACGCTAAATGATTGACTTTTTAGTATCGAAAGAGTTGTTCGACGCTAAAGGGTAGAATCTTTAGCATCGAACGTAAAGATGCAACCTTTTAGCGTCGAATCCTAATTTCGACGCTAAAAGGTAGGCCTTTAAAGTCGAAAATTAAATTTGATGCTAAATGTCAAAAATTTAAATATAATTTTAGAAGGAGGGAGTTTTTTTTTTAATATTAAAAAAAACAATATCATTTAGCGTCGACCAATTTAATTCAACGCTAAATCATAGACCGTTAGCGTCGAATTTTAATTTCGATGCTAAATGGTAAATTTAAAATTTTCAATTTCCCGTCTAATAAAATAAGATTTAAATTTTTTGATATTTAGCGACGAATTTTCGACACTAAAAATCAAAAATTTCGACGTTAAATATCAAAATTTTGGCAGAAATAATTCCCACTATTTGAGGACCTTTAGCGACGAAATAGGCTTCGTCGCTAAAGATTATTTTTTTCCTATAAATTCATTTGCTCTTTCATTTCTCGTATTCTCACTTTCTTTTTCTCATACTCTTATTTCCTCGGAAAAAATCTTTTTCCTTAAGGATTTTGTTTCATTTTTTGTATTTTATGTTAACATCCAATTTTTTTTTTTTTTTTTTTTTTTTGTAGGGGAATATGAAGATGAAGAAATGGTGGAAATGAAGATGGTGAGGAAAATGAAAAAAAATGAAAGTGAAGATGGTGAAGAAAATGAAAAAAAAAATGAAAGTGAAGATGAAGCAAATATATAGAAAATTATAGTTTATCTTTTATTTATTATTTTATGTTATTTTATTGTGATAAAATTTCTAATTTTATTTTTATGTCAATAAAGATATCCTTGTTATAATTTTTTATAACAAATTTGTAATGATATTCTTATGTTAATAAAAAATTTAATTACTTTTGTAATGAATTTTAGTTTGAAATTAATTTGTAATGTCAATTTTGTTATAATTAGTTTTTAAAACTAATTATAATGAATTTTTTATTTTATTTTTACTATTTTCACCTTTAGCGTCGAAATATTTCGTTGCTAAATGTTTTATGCGTCGAAATAAAATTTTGACGCGAAAGTTTGGTCGAGGAATGTACTTAGCGTCAAAAAACCGATTTCGATGCTAGAAGTTTTTACTTTAAGCATCGAAAATGATTTTTGACGTTAAAGACAAGTACTTTTAGCGACAAAATATTTCGTCGCTAAATATATACTTTTAACGTCGAAATCGATTTTTGACGATAAAAACCTCCATCGAACAAGTTTTCGTTTTAAGATTTTACTTCGACATAGAGAATTTTTAGTGTCGAAATTTTAATTTTTAACGACAGAATTTTGACTTGTGCCGAATTGAATTATGTAAATGACAATGATGATTAGATTCGTTCCCCTTTCTCCCATGAAATATAAACACATACTTGGAAAAATAATTTGTCGTATCTAAAGCAAAGATTTGTAATTTTGAAATTGATCTCTTAAAATTCTTTTCAAACTAATGAATGTAGTTGGAACTTTCGAACGCAATAAAATATAGTCGAATTATTCGTCAAGAAATATCATAGTGGGAGATCCAGGTAGTAAAAAGGAATTTGGATTTAATAGTGAGTTGAGTTTATATATGGTTGGTTCTGATATTTTCGGGTCCAAGATGATTTTCATATTTTTTATGTCATTAATCATATCATAATAATATAATAAAAAATCGAGGCCATTGGCTAATAAGTCATTTTAGGACTATAATAAAAAAAATATATGGAGGTCATAGGCGGGGACCTCTATGGCCAATGTCGGCCCTGAGTTTGTACTCGGTATTTTATAATATTTTACCATGCATGTAATGATAATAATGAATGATTGAGATTCAATTACATATAAATTTTTATTTAATAACTACCAATCACAGTTTATAAAAACACTTAATACAATATTCAGTTCAGTTCAGTACCGAATGTAAGTCTAGAAAAAAATTATGATTCTTATCAATAAATCATGGAGGCTAGTCTTGTATCACTTGTGAAGATAATTTTCATGATCAATGTCGTATTTCATGTTTAATGGCCAAAATTTTAGAATTATAATATTTGCATATTTGTTGCTTGGTTTTCATGTGCATTATGCTAATAAATTTCAGGTTTATAATATTTGCATGTTTGTTATCCAATTTTCATAATTAATGTTCAAAATTTCAGGTTAATGCTAATAAATTTCAATGGACATGCAATAATTTCATATTTATTGATGTAAGTTTCATGTTTGATGCTCATATTTCATATTTAATGCCTAAAATTTCAGGTTGAGAATTTACACGTGTGAAATGTCAAATCAATTGTCATGTGTGAAAATAATTTTCATGTTCAATGTCGTATTTTCATGTTTAATGTGTAAAATTTCAAGTTCATGTTGATAAGTTTCAGATTTGCCGGTTTTACATATTTATTGCCTAATTTTTATATTTAGTGCTCAAAATTTCATGTTAATACTATAAATCTTCAAATGGACAATAGTTTCAAGTCAATAGTATAAAAGATAACATTCATATTGAATGTCCATATTTTCATGTTTAATGCATCATATTTTACTATTTAATATCCAAAATTCCAGGTTACTGGATATTTAGATTTCCGATTTTTTCAATTTTCTAATATATTATGTTTCGGCCCTTTATAATTTGAAGTTTCCATATTATAGCCTTTAATGGACCAAACTTCTGATTCCGCCCTTGATGTACTTGATCTCTTAATCTCTTGCTTAAATTAGGTTGAAGATACTTGTTGACGGCTGATTTTGGTCTCAAGGCAATATGTGAATATTACTCCCGAGACAATCCTCCCTCAATAGTGAATTGTTTGGTTATGGGGGACCAAAAGCAAACTTAGCAAAAAGACAGATAAATACACCAATCAACAAGGAGATTTAACGTGGTTCGGCGGATCTTGATCCGACCTACGTCCACGGGCACAAAACGGATGATACTTTTATTACTGAGATATGTTTCTCGGATATCTCGTGTGTTTACAAGTCTCACAATAATGATCTTGATCTCAACTTTTTAACCTTCTCCCCTTATGCACACTCTACCCTTCTATTTATAATAGTGTAGAAATCATATTTCTATTTGTACAAGAATTTCCTAGTTGAAACAATTTCATTTTCCAATAAGGATTCCTAGTCAAAACTATTCCCTTTTCCCATAAGGATTCATAATCAAAACTACCCTTACTTTCTTTATTCTACAAGGACTCTGACTTACCAGTTTTCCCCATGAAAATAGGATAACTTGTCATCTTATCCGCAAGAATAGGGTGTCATCTTCTGGAGCATATCTCGCTATTTGGTCGGTCTTCATGAGGTCGGTCATAATAGTCATTTGAACTGAGAATGCTGTTGTCGATCTGATAATGGCTGGTCATCCGATCTTAAGTGGTCGGGTTACCGATCATAAGCGCTCGACCCCTAACTCATGTGGTCGGGTCGGTATTAATGATCTCGATCAACAAGGGAATTTATCCTTTTACCCACCCCGTGCTGCTTAAATATCATAGTGCTTAAAAACACAATAATGATCTTGATCTCAACTTTTTTACCTTCTCCCCTTATGCTCCAGAGATAAGTTATCCTATTCGTATGGGGTAAGGGGATAAGTTATCATATTCTTATGGGGTAAGGAGATAAGTTATCCTATTCTAATAGGGTAAAAGAAGTGAAGGTAGTTTTAAAAGTAGGAATCCTGATAGGAAAAGGATGAAGGGGTTATTTAGGGGGTGAATCCGGTAACGCAGCGGAAGCGGTGAAAATCCGATTTTCAGATTTCAAAACTTTTTCTCGGATTAATTAAATAAACTTATTTATTTAATATTCCAATAATCAAATAATGAAATAAAATTTCAATTGAATCAAATTCAAGTGAAATTACCAAATTACCCTTATATGGTATTTTGTCCATTTTAGTCCGAAATTGATCTAATCAATTTTGAATGATTCTAAATCATTTCTAAGATGAACTTAGCATGTTCAAAACATCAAAACACCAAAAGCCACAAAATCCCCAAAAATTCCTCACAATGCCGTGAACCTCCATTTGGTGGCAACATTGACCATTTGGTCATTTCATGCTTCAAAACTCATCTTAATGAAATCCAATCAACATGAAACTTTGCATGCATCTTATAAACACATAAATACACAACATATATGAAAACCCCCAAATTTGGAATTAGTTAGAAACCCTAATTTTTCAATTTCCACAAATTGGACAAATTAGGCTAATTACATTAAATCAAATGTTTCAATCATCAATCTTTCATCCAATTCAAGTCTCAACACAATGAAACAACTCAAGATCAAATCTAGGTCATTTAAGAGTGGGTCAACAACTCTAGAATAGCAACTGGTTTCATAAACCTTAAAAGATTACATATAACTACAATAGTTACATCATTTCTTCACCATACATGCTCAACACTTTCAAACAAATTTCCATCATCAAAAACACAAGAAATAAAGAAAAGAATAACTTAAGAAACTCATGAGAGGTAGCCTAGATCCTAAGGAACAAATTCCTTTCTAATAGTAAGTTTAAGAAACTTACAAAATCCAAGCTTTTCTTTAGGTTTTTCTTTTCTCCTTCACTTTCTTTCTTTGTCTTTCTTCAATGGAATTTTGTTTTTGATAAAGTGTATTAGGTTAAGTTAAATGAAAATAGAAAAAACAATTTATACTTGTGACTTTTAGGCCTTGGCCGAAAATTCAAAGCAAATGCAAGAAATTGTAATTTCAATTTCATTTCAATTATCATAATGTCAACTTGCATAAATATCTTATAAACTACTTTATTAGATATTTATTTTTGGTCAACAAATGCAACTAATGTCATTTACTTTAATATATCCTAAAGTAAAATATTTATATTTTAATTAATTTAATCATTTAACAATTAAATAATTAATTAATTAATCAAATACAATATATTAAATATATGTATAATATTTACATTAAATATTAAAACATATATTCATTTAGGAATAAGTCAAATATCTCATTTTGACTATTAATTAATGTGTATTTAAATTAATCAAGTATTAAATGTAAATACACAATAATTACGTAAATGACTATCCAGTCCCTTTTGCACGTATCTTGCGTTTAACCTTTAAACGACTTTATAATAATCAATATTATTTATTTATGTTGCTCTAGTGCTCTACGAGTATGTTTCATTATGGAGACTCTCTAGGTTCAGGTATATCCGTCACGAAATCAAATTTCATGTACATAATCTATCCACCCGTAGATTATGACGATCACGGATAATCTCGCTAAACCATACAGGTCGAGGTCATGGCAAATGTATAATTCCTCCGTCACAGGTATCCGGATAAATCCCAGAGATATAGATGTAAACGTCAAATCTCTATCGGGATTATCCAGTCGACTATTCTATTAGCAATCTCAAAAAGAATGTTTAGAACTAGCTTCTAAACTTACCACGGGCCCATGGTTTTATCTGATTGCTAATCATATGGACTACCTATGCTCTGGTACACAGAACTGACGGATCCTATCTTGATACACATAGGACACCCTGAGGATCTATCTACACCCACGAACAGGCGGAGGTCTGATCTTAATAGATCGGTGACGTGACTGCCATCTAAGTGTAGAAGATGTCTCATGTGCCCACAATGGCATCTCAAGTCTAAGAATCACAAGTGCTACTCAACCCGAGAAGATTCTTATTGACGCTGGTGTACCATCCATTAAGAATCTTTGGTGAGTCGTTTAGTGTTTATCCACTATAAACACCTACACGTCTATACTAGTCTCCAAGACTTATGGTTCATTGAGAAACCATTGGAATCATATATTCCAGTATACGACATGTACCGGTCTCAACGGGTTTACTATACTGACCAAGTAGTGTAAACCTTGACCAGGAACTATCTGAGAATGACAACGTCATGATACGACTCAATGTCCGTTGCGACGCTTTTGCAACTGTACCATGACTAATCATTCTAAGGTCATTACGTCTTTACCATATAAAAGATTAGATTATATTATAGAAACTGCATATATTATTACTGATAATAACGTTTTACAGAAGTATTTAACAAAAATACAACCGGGAATTGGCGCTCTGAGCACCAACCCCTACAAAGGAAACCATCTCCAACTGGGAATTCTTGTACAAATAGGAATCTGATTTCTACACTATTATAAATAGGAGGGTAGAGTATGAGAATCAGAGGGAAGATCAAGATCATTACGATCAGACTTGTAAACACAAGAGATATCAGAGAAGCATATCTCAGTAATAAAAGTATCGTTCGTTGTGTGCCCGTGGACGTAGGTCGGACCAAGATCCGCCGAACCACGTTAAATCTCTTCGTCGATTGGCGTATTTATCTGTCTTTTGCTAAGTTTGCTTTTGGTCCCCCATAACCAAACAAATTCACTATTGAGGGAGGATTGTCTCAGGAGTAATATACTCATATTGCCCTGAGACCAAAATCCGCCGTCAACAGTTGGCGCCGTCTGTGGGGAACTCAACAAGAAGCAGCTCGCGTGGTAAGACGATGGCAGAAGATGAAAATCAACGGTCGTCAGGGAGTTCAACAGCAGAATGGATAGAGAAAATAGAGGAAAATATGAAGAAAGAATGGAGGAAAATCAAAACCTTCTGAAATCCATGATGAACAGACTGGAGAGGATGGAATAGAAGAATAATGAGAAACTTGAAGCCGGAACCAGTTGGAGGAGAGGCGAAATAGCGGAAGGAAAAAAGGTCGCAGATGTGAGTGATGACGATGAACCGAGGAGGAAGGGTCCCTACGGATTGAGGTCCGTAGTGGTAGAAAAATATTTACAAACAGAGGGTACGTGGGAAGAAGAAGAGGGGAGACAGTCGCCAGATTCATCCTGTGATGGCTCTCGCGATACCAGAAGGGGAAACATGAAGGATAGTGAAACTGGACGGGAAGTCTCAAGTCATGAGGAACGCCGCACTCGTGGTGACAGACGCGAAGAAGGCCGCGGGAGGCATAGTGACACAGATGGCAGTATAAAGTCTTGGTTAAGAAAAGAAATGGCCAAGTGGGGAGTAAACCCCAAAATTGATACATTAGATGCTCGGGACGACGAGGTTGAATCTCCCTTCACAGAAGAAATAAGTTCGGCAAAATTCTCAAGACGTTTCAACATGCCATCCATGATGCCCTACAAAGGCCATTCAGATCCAAAGTCTCATATTGAAAGTTTTATCCTATTAATGGAGGTCCAAAGAGTAGTAGGGGATGCCGTTTGCAAAGTTTTCCCCCTAACCTTGGGAGGATCTGCCATTCTGTGGTTCAGAAGTCTAGCCCCAGGGAGCATCGGAAGCTTCGCGCAACTCAGGAAGTCATTTATTCGGCACTTCAAAGGGGCATGCGTCCCAAAGAAAATGGTGGGAGAATTGAGACTGATAAAGCAGGGGGATGATGAGCCCCTGAGGAATTTTATTGAAAGGTACCACAATTTGGTGCTCGAGGTCGGAGCGTACGAGTCATCGGAAGCGCTAGAAAGTCTCAAGGGAGGTCTGAAGGTCGGGAAGTTGTGGACTCACCTGAGGATTCAAGACGTATCGGATTATGCCACTGCCCTGGAGTTGGCCAGGAAGTTTATCTTAATAGAGGAGGAGAAAAAGATTGTCCGGGGAGTAGACACCCGAAAGGCTAAGATACTCAGGTCAGACAATCAGTGGGATTCGATCAAAAATTTGAGGAGACCGGTCCCGGAGCAGAAGAAACTCAGACCGACACCTCCGAGTAATCATGTTCAAGAGATAAAGTCATCTGTCCAAGTCAACCGTGTCGCGGGGAGGACAATATACACCCCCCTGAACAAACCTATGGCCCAGATAGTTCGGGAAATCCAGGATAAAGGTCTGTTGGCCGAGCCTAATTTAAGGAGGTTCCCGATTGAGGAGGGAAATAGTAGGGCTTACTGTATCTACCATAACGTAAAGGGACATGCCACGAATGAGTGCAGAGACCTGCGGGAGCAGGTGGAAGACTTGGTGAAAGAAGGCTATCTCAGTGTGTACACAGACCATTCGGTTTTTTAGGTCGACCAAAGTTGATAGCGGAAGTCATCCGGTCGGATGCATGGAATGCTGAGATGCAGAGAGGATGTATTAAGAAGAGCGTTACTTGTAGTGACCCTTGTAGAGTTGCAAGAAAGACAACGATCCCAAAAATGTGAGTAAGACATCTTATGTCTTAGGCTGACATTTATATATGCTTGTTTGTTGTGGCCCACACAATAGTTTTGATATTTGTTTTACGGCTCGGGTCTGCTCTTGTACCGCCGAGTCCGTTTTGTTGATATATGTTTTACGGCTCGGGTCTGCTCTTGTACTTCCGAGACCGATGTTTCTTTCCGGCTCGGGCTGCTCTTGTACCGACGAGACCGATGTTTCTTTTCGGCTCGGGTCTGCTCTTGTACCGCCGAGACCGATGTTTCTTTCCAGCTCGGGTCTGCTCTTGTACCGCCGAGACCGATGTTTTTTTCCGACTTGGGTCTGCTCTTGTACCGCCGAGACCGATGTTTCTTTCCGGCTCGGGTCTGCTCTTGTACCGCCGAGATCGATGTTTTTTCCGGCTCAGGTCTGCTCTTGTACCGCCGAGACCGATGTTTTTTCCGGCTCGGGTCTGCTCTTGTATTGCCGAGATCGATGTTTGTTTCGCCACGGGGCTGGATTTCGTTCCGCCGAGGCCGCGTGTTTATTCGGCTCGGGGCTGGATTTCGTTCCGCCGAGGCCGCTGGTTTTCGACTCGGGGCTGGATTTCGTTCCGCCGAGGCCATTTTTTTATTCGGCTCGGGGCTGGATTTCGTTCCGTCGAGGCCGCTTGGTTATTCGGCTCGGGGCTGGATTTCGTTCCGTCGAGGCCTTATGGTTTTTCAGCTCAGGGTCGGGTTACGTCCCACCGAGTCGGCTTCTTTGGACTGGGGATGTAACATTCCCCCAGAGCCAAGTCTTTCTTTCAGCTCGGGGTTGGGTTACGTCCCACCGAGTCAGTTCTTTGGACTGAGGATGTAACATTCCCCCAGAGCCAAGTCTTTCTTTTAGTTCGGGGTCGGATTACGTCCCACCGAGTCGGCTTCTTTGGACTGAGGATGTAACATTCCCCCAGAGACAAGTCTTTCTTTTAGCTCGGGGTCGGGTTACGTCCCACCGAGTCGGCTTCTTTGGACTGGGGATGTAACATTCCCCCAGAGCCAAGTCTTTCTTTTAGCTCGGGGTGGGGTTACGTCCCACCGAGTCGGCTTCTTTGGACTGGGGATGTAACATTCCCCCAGAGCCAAGTCTTTCTTTTAGCTCAGGGTCGGGTTACGTCCCACCGAGTCGGCTTTATTGGTCTGGGGAGGTGACATTCCCCCAGGACCAAATATTCTTCTCAATTCGGGGTCGGGTTACGTCCCACCGAGTCGATCGTCATCAGCATAAGGGCAAAACATTTTCTCCATGGGTAGATATCGGGATCCTCTTTGACTGAGCACATGAAGGTGGCAGGAAGGACCAGATTTGCAGCCAATGTATTTTTCTCTGCGGTTCCTGGAGTGACCACCGACGGAATCATCGGCACACCATCTTTTTTCATAGTTCCCGGCATCAACTCGCAAACTCGTTGTTACCGAGAACTAGGGGATAGATGTTGATGGTGTTTTTAAGCACTATGATATTTAAGCAGCACGGGATGGGTAAAAGGGTAAATTTCCTTGTTGATCGAGATCATTAATACCGACCCGACCACATGAGTTAGGGGTCGAGCGCTTATGATCGGTAACCTGACCACTTAAGATTGGATGACCGGCCATTATCATATCGACAACCGCATTCTCAGTTCAAATGACTATTATGACCGACCTCATGAAGACCGACCAGATAGCGAGATATGCTCCAGAAGATGACACCCTATTCTTGCGGATAAGATGACAAGTTATCCTATTTTCATGTGGAAAACTGGTGAGTCAGAGTCCTAGTATGATAAAGAAAGTAAGGGTAGTTTTGATTAGGAATCCTTATGGGAAAATGGAATAGTTTTGACTAGGAATCCTTATGGGAAAAGAAAATTGTTTCAACTAGGAAATTCTTGTACAAATAGGAATATGATTTCTACACTATTATAAATAGAAGGGTAGAGTATGCATAAGGGAAGGAAGTTAAAAGTTGAGATCAAGATCATTATTGTGAGACTTGTAAACAAAAGAGAGAGCTGAGAATCGTGTTTGAGTAATAAAAGTATCATTCTTTTTGTGCCCGTGGACGTAGGTCGGACCAAGATCCACCGAACCACGTTAAATATCTTTGTCGATTGGTGTATTTATCTGTCTTTTGCTAAGTTTGCTTTTGGTCCCCCATAACCAAACAAATTCACTATTGATGGAGGATTGTCTCGGGAGTAATATTCCCATATTGCCTCTGAGACCAAAATCAGCCGTCAACACTGCTTTTTGTTTGAACTCCCCACAGACGGCGCCAACTGTTGACGGCTGATTTTGGTCTCAGGGCAATATGTGAATATTACTCCCGAGACAATCCTCCCTCAATAGTGAATTTGTTTGGTTATGGGGGACCAAAAGCAAACTTAGCAAAAAGACAGATAAATACACCAATCAACAAGGAGATTTAACGTGGTTCGGCGGATCTTGGTCCGACCTACGTCCACGGGCACAAAACGGATGATACTTTTATTACTGAGATATGTTTCTCGGATATCTCGTGTGTTTACAAGTCTCACAATAATGATCTTGATCTCAACTTTTTTACCTTCTCCCCTTATGCACACTCTACCCTTCTATTTATAATAGTGTAGAAATCATATTCCTATTTGTACAAGAATTTCCTAGTTGAAACAATTTCCTTTTCCCATAAGGATTCCTAATCAAAACTACCCTTACTTTCTTTATTCTACAAGGACTCTGACTCACCAGTTTTCCCCATGAAAATAGGATAACTTGTCATCTTATCCGCAAGAATAGGGTGTCATTTTCTGGAGCGTATCTCGCTATCTGGTCGATCTTCATGAGGTCGGTCATAATAGTCATTTGAACTGAGAATGCTGTTGTCGATCTGATAATGGCTGGTAATCCGATCTTAAGTGGTCGGGTTACCGATCATAAGCGCTCGACCCCAACTCATGTGGTCGGGTCGGTATTAATGATCTCGATCAACAAGGGAATTTACCCTTTTACCCACCCCGTGCTGCTTAAATATCATAGTGCTTAAAAACACCATCAACATGAATTCCCTCAGAAAAAGAGGGGAGACAGTCGCAAGATTCATCCTGTGATGGCCCTCGCGATACCAGAAGGGGAAACATGAAGGATAATGAAACTGGACGGGAAGTCTCAAGTCATGAGGAACCCGCACCCGTGGTGACAGACGCAAAGGAGGCCGCGAGAGGCGGCATAGTGACACAGATGGCAGTATAAAGTCTTGGTTAAGAAAAGAAATGGCCAAGTGGGGAGTAAACCCCAAAACTGATACAACAGATGCTTAAGACGACGAGGTTGAATCTCGCTTCACAGAAGAAATAAGGTCGGCAAAATTCCCAAGACGTTTCAACATGCCATCCATGACGCCCTACAAAGGCCATTTAGATCCAAAGTCCCATATTGAAAGTTTTGTCCTATTAATGGAGGTCCAAGGAGTAGTAGGAGATGCCGTTTGCAAAGTTTTCCCCCTAACCTTGGGAGGATCAGCCATTCTATGGTTCAGAAGTCTAGCCCTAGTGAGCATCGGAAGCTTCGCGCAACTCAGGAAGTTATTTGTTCGGCATTTCAAATGGGCATGCGTCCCAAAGAAAATGGTGGGAGAATTGAGACTGATGAAGCAGGGGGATGATGAGCCCCTGAGGAATTTTATTGAAAGGTACCACAATTTGGTGCTCGAGGTCGGAGCGTACGAGTCATCGGAAGCGCTAGAAAGTCTCAAGGGAGGTCTGAAGGTCGGAAAGTTGTGGACTCACCTGAGGATTCAAGATGTATCGGATTATGCCACTGCCCTGGAGTTGGCCAAGAAGTTTATCTTAATAGATGAGGAGAAAAAGATTGTCCGGGGAGTAGCCACCCGAAAGGCTAAGATACTCAGGTCAGACAATCAGTGTGATTCGATCAGAAATTTAAGGAGACCGGTCCCGGAGCAGAAGAAACTCAGACCGACACCTCCGAGTAGTCATGTTCAAGAGATAAAGTCATCTGTCCAAGTCAACCGTGTCGCGGGGAGGACAATATACACCCCCCTGAACAAACCTATGGCCCAGATAGTTCGGGAAATCCAAGATAAAGGTCTATTGGCTGAGCCTAATTTGAGGAGGTTCCCGATTGAGGAGGTAAATAGTATGGCTTACTGTATCTACCATAACGTAAGGGGACATGCCACGAATGAGTGCAGAGACCTGCGGGAGCAGGTGGAAGACTTGGTGAAAAAAGGCTATCTCGGTATGTACATAGACCATTCAATTTTTGAGGTCTACCAAAGTTGATAGCGGAAGTCATCCGGTCGGATGCGTGGAATGCTGATATCTATATGGGATGTATTAAGAAGAGTCTTGCTTGTAGTGACCCTTGTAGAGTTGCAAGAAAGACAACGGATCCCAAAAATGTGAGTAAGACCTCTTCTGTCTTAGGCTGACATTTATTTATGCTTGTTTGTTATGGCCCACACAATGGTTTTGATATTTGTTTTACGGCTCGGGTCTGCTCTTGTACCGCCGAGACCGATGTCTCTTTCCGGCTTGAGTTTGCTCTTATACCGCCGAGACCGATGTCTCTTTCCGGCTAGGGTCTGCTTTTGTACCGCCGAGACCGATGTTTCTTTCCGGCTCGGGTCTGCTCTTGTACCGCCGAGACCGATGTTTCTTTCCGGCTCGGGTCTGCTCTTGTACCGCCGAGACCGATGTTTCTTTCCGGCTCGGGTCTGCTCTTGTACCGCCGAGACCGATGTCTCTTTCCTGCTCGGGTCTGCTCTTGTACCGCCGAGACCGATGTCTCTTTTTGGCTCGGGGCTGGATTTCGTTCCGCCGAGGCCGCTTGTCTATTCGGCTCGGGGCTGGACTTCGTTCCGCCGATGCCACTTGTTTATTCGGCTCGGGGCTGGATTTCGTTCCGTCGAGCCAAGTCTTTCTTTCAGCTCGGGGTCGGGTTACGTCCCATCGAGTCGGCTTCTTTGGACTGGGGATGTAACATTCCCCCAGAGCCAAGTCTTTTTTTTAGCTCGGGGTCGGGTTACGTCCCACCGAGTCGGCTTCTTTGGACCGGGGATGTAATATTCCCCCAGAGCCAAGTCTTTCTTCAGCTCGGGGTCGGGATACGTCCCACCGAGAGACTTATCATCGGCATGGGATCGGAGCATCTCCCCCATGGTTGGCCCTCTATTGGTCCGGGGAGGGGACATTCCCCCAGAGCCAAATGCTCTTCTCAGCTCGGGGTCAGGTTACGTCCCACCGAGTCGATCATCATCAGCATAAGGGAAAAACATTTTCTCCACGGGTAGATATCGGGATCCTCGTTGACTGAGCACATGAAGGTGGCAGGAAGGACCAGATTTGCAGCCAAGGCATTTTTCTCTGCGATTCTTGGAGTGACCACCGACGGATTCATCGGCACACCATCTTTTTTTTTATAGTTCCCGGCATCAACTCGCAAACTCGTTGTTACCGAGAACTAGGTGATAGATGTTGATGGTGTTTTTTAAGAACTATGATATTTAAGCAGTACGGCAGAGGTAAAAGGGTAATTCCCTTCTTGATCGAGACCATTAAATACCGACCCGACCACATGAGTGAGGGGCCGAGCACTTTACGATCGGTAAACCGAGCACTTGGGTTCAGATGACCGGGCATTATCAGATCGACAACAGCATTCTCAGTTCAAAAGACTATCATGACCGACCTCATGAAGACCGACCAGATAGCGAGATATGTTCCAGAGACGAGTTATCCTATTCTTATGGGATAAGGGGATAAGTTATCCTATTCTTATGGGGTAAGGGGATAAGTTATCCGATTCTTATGGGATAAAGGGATAAGTTATCCTGTTCTTATGGGGTAAAGAGATAAGTTATCCTATTCTAATAGGGTATGGGGAAGTGAATATAGTTTTTGACTAGGAATCCTTATGGGAAAGGGAAATTGTTTCAACTAGGAAATTCTTGTACAAATATGAATCTGATTTCTTCACCATTATAAATAGGAGGGTAGAGTGAGTGTAGATGGGAGGAGAATCAATATCAAGATCAAACTTGTAAACTCAAGAGATATCAGAGAAGCATATCTCAATAATAAAAGTATCATTCGTTTTGTGCCGTGGACGTAGGTTGGAGCTGATCCACCGAACCACGTTAAATCTCCTTGTTGATTGGTGCATTTATCTGTCTTTTGCTAAATTTGCCTTTGGTCCCCCATAACCAAACAAATTCACTATTGAGGGAGGATTGTCTCGGGAGTAATATCCCCATATTGCCCTGAGACCAAAATCAGCCGTCAACAGTTGGCGCCGTCTGTGGGGAGTTCAAACAAAAAGCAGTTCACATAGTAAGACGATGGCAGAAGGTGGAAATCGCCAGTCATCAGGGAGTTCAACAGCATAATGGATGGAGAAAATGGAGGAAAATATGAGGAAAGATAAGGAGAAAAATCAAAACCTTCTGAAATCCATGATGAACAAACTGGAGAGGATGGAAGAGACGAATAATGAGAAACTTGAAGCCGGAACCAGTCGGAGGAGAGGCGAAATAGCGGAAGGAAAAAGGGTCGCAAATGTGAGTGATGACGATGAACCGATGATGAAGGGTCCCTACGGATTGAGGTCCGTAGTGGTAGAAAAAGATTTACAAACGGAGGATACGTGAGAAGAAGTTGAAAGTTAAGGGGAGTTAAAAGTTGAGATCAAGATCATTATTGTGAGACTTGTAAACAAAAGAGAGAGCTGAGAAGCAAGTTTGAGTAATAAAAGTATCATCCTTTTTTGTGCCCGTGGACGTAGGTCGGACCAAGATCCACCGAACCACGTTAAATCTCTTTGTTGATTGGCGTATTATTTGTCTTTTGCTAAGTTTGCTTTTGGTCCCCCATAACCAAACAAATTCACTATTGAGGGAGGATTAGTCTCGGGAGTAATATTCCCATATTGCCCCTGAGACCAAAATCAGCCATCAACAATACTAAATTATCCTCAAGTTTGAATAATAGCTAAAATTAAAGATAAATTAATGCTCATTTAGTCTCTATAGTTTGAGCTAATACTCATTTAGTAATTGGAGATTACTAGTAATTAAGCTTGTTTGCAAAAGAAGAATTGTTGCAGTAACATCTTGAAAAAATTACAAATAGGGTTTGAAAAAGAAGTAGTATTTAATGAAAAGAAAATCTCTAGAGACGTGTATAATAAAAATTTGTTATTGGAAATCAAATGACTCCTAAGTTTAAACTTTTTTATCCCTTGATTTATTGCACTTGTTCTTTGTTGAATAATTTTCTTGGATGATGGTGATTGTTAAAAAAATAATAATAAAACCTTATGATTAATTATTTTGCTTTTATCACTTGGTAAGATTATTCTTACCTACTGCACATTCTTACATTCTCTATTTCAAGTTTGAATTTGACAAAAAGGAGACATAATTATCGTTTAATTGCACTTCTTATTGATAATTGACACATAAATGTTTGTTTGGGATAAAAAAAGCGACCGTGATAAGATAATTATTAAAAATTCAACTAGATGTATTATTACGCAAGAAGCTTGAAGAATTGGACTGATCGAAGAAGATTTTTCTATATTTTTATTCCACCTCGAGATATTTATTAAAGACTAAGTCAACATCGCGACCTAATCAACGCCATAATCGCTATTTTATGTCGCAAGTAAGTGCAAGTATAGTTCAAGTAATACAGTGATTAATAATCGGATATCGTATTCATAATGATTTATTATTTCTCTTATTAATACCAAGACTAACCAATTTAACTTAACTAAATTATTGGTTGCGAGAGAGATTGATTAATCTAAAATTTAATTTAAAATAAATCAAGAGCAAACAATAATTTTGGAGATAAACTTTATACGCGAGAAGAACTTAGGACTATAACTTCACTTAAGTACACAACCAATGAGCTCATGTACTTTTCATTCACTTGGGTTGTTGTTATGAATTATTAACCTAGAATATTAAACTATTTACAAGTCTCTTTCGATGGTCATGTAGATATATATATTCGAATTTAAATCAATTATTTATGTTAATTAATTTAAAATAAATTCATTAAGGTCGGGTTTTAATATTGGCCATGCATGTCCTGCAGGTATATGTCTATCCTGAAGTGGAATATATATTTAAAAAAACTAGATCATATGTTATTATTCTCACAGTTAACCCAAATTCCCTCCGTCGAGTTTCTAATGATTTATCAAGATTATTCTATTGTTGGCCAAATAAATAAAATATGCATTCAAACACAGATAATAATAAATAATAAATAACAAACGCAAAAGAATAAAAAGATACAAATTAATTAATAAACATATGTTTGAGATCTATTACAACTCGAGAGTAATGATTTAGCTACTCACGATATTAAATAAAAATATGTTAATCATTATCGATACAAAATAATGACTCATAAAATATAAACTAGAGACAAAAATGAAGAAAGAACTCTCGTTTACAGTCTTCGCCTTCGATCTCCAGCACCAGTTAAAGCACTTGTCCTTGCCTTACTCTAGGCGTTCTTCTATGCTCCGGGACTCCAAAATTGGATTATGAGGCTTCTTTTCGAGATTTTGGGATGCATTTGTGCTTATATAGGAGGTTCGAGGGGTATATCCTCATTAAAAATCGGATTCTGAGTGAATTAAAGCTGTTTGTTCCGTGTTGCAACGCACGCAACAACATATCATGACTCTCATGGCTGGGCGTCGTGACACACCAAGCTGTTGCACACTCTGTCCGAATTTTGTTCTTCAGCATGTCTTGATTGGCTTCGCGCGTCAAGAAGCGTTTTTTCACTCTGAAATAAGGCCTGATTTGCTCCGTATTTTGTCATTTTCATCTCTCGTTGAATCTGTTTGAATTATGATATAATTCTAACTTGTAAAACACACCCGAAACACATCAAAGCGCTCATAAAACTCGAAATACATACAAAACCTTAAGATAAAGATGCATGATATATATATATATATATATATATATATATATATATATATATATATATATATATATATATATATATATTTGAATTTAAATCAATTATTTATGTTAATTAATTTAAAATAAATTCATTAAGGTCGGGTTTTAATATTGGTCATGCATGTCATGCATGTATATATCTATCCTGAAGGGGAATATATATTAAAAAAAACTAGATCATATGCTATTATTCCCACAGTTAACCCAAATTCCCTCAGTCGAGTTTCTAATGATTTACCAAGATTATTCTATTGTTGCCAGATAAATAAAATATGCATTCAAACACAGATAATAAAAAATAATAAATAACAAATAATAAACGCAAGAGAATAAAAAGATACAAATTAATTAATAAACATATGTTTGAGATCTATTACAACTCGAGAGTAATGATTTAGCTACTCACGATATTCAATAAAAATATGTTAATCATTATTGATACAAAATAATGACTCATAAAAGATAAACTAGAGAGAAAAAAGAAGAAAGAACTCTTGTTTGCAGTCTTCGCCTTCGATCTTCAGCACCAGTTAAAGCACTCGTCCTTGTCTTACTCTAGGCGTTCTTCTATGCTCCGTGACTCCAAAATTGGATTATGAGGCTTCTTTTCGAGATTTTAGGATGCATTTGTGCTTATATAGGAGGTTCGGGGGTATATCCTCATTAAAAATCAGATTCTGAGTGAATTAAGGCTGCTTGTTCCGTGTTGCGACGCACGCAACAGCGTATCATGACTCTCCTGGCTGGGCGTCGTGACTCACCAAGCTGTTGCGCACTCTGTCTGAATTTTATTCTTCAGCGTGTCTCGATTGGCTTCGCGTGTCAATAAGCGTTTTTTCACACTGAAATAAGGCCTGATTTGCTCCGTATTTTGTCGTTTTCATCTCTCGTTGAATCTGTTTGAATTATGATATAATTCTAACTTGTAAAACACACCCGAAACACATCAAAGCGCTCATAAAACTCGAAATACATACAAAACCTTATGATAAAGATTAGGGAAATATATATATATATATATCACACCCTGAAACTTAATATTTTGCTAGTCCTCGAGCAAAACAAAAGAAATAAAATAAAATAAAATAAACAAAATAAAACTAAGCCATTTTTATATGGATCATGATTGCATTTAGCGGATACAATAAGCCTTTAAACCCCTAGATGACCCTAGTGTACGAGTTATAGTCTCGTGATGGTTTACAGCGACGACACCCACAAACGTGATTTAACACACACATGTAATCACACATAAGCAAAAACAAAAAAAAACAAAACAAATTCTGGGAGTTACACATAATATTGTCCTCAGAGAATGCCCAGCAATGAAACCAATGAACCTTCGAAGTACTCAACACAACACAAATCTAAGTTCTTGAATAAATCATCTTATCCAGACTCACAGTGTGTGTGTGTAAAGGTTCGGTCACAACTCGATTCCTAAGTAAGTCAACTTGGTGATTTCATCTCAAAAATCGGCATCTGATGGTTCAAACCAACCTAGATATCTCAAAAATACTATGTATTTGCCTATTAAGCTCGATATGGTATGAATTTTCTTTTTCTTTATCTTTTGACTCACCTACTCTTTAAGGTAGCATTTCTCCTCATGGTGATCCTAACACTCGTCCATGGGTAGCTTCACAATTATTTGTTATAGGTGGTTTATCTCTCTTTATTTTTTTTAAGTACTTTTCTTCTTTTATGCTCTTTTCATTTTTTTTTTCAAAAGATCTCTTTCTTCCACTATAGACATACCATGTATCATAAATAATTACAAACAGAGACATATATCTAAGTAAACCAGCATTCATCTTCAAATAATTTCATCAACTAGTCACTTTATCAACTACCTATGCTTTTACTACTAGAAACATACTTGTAAGTGTTTACGAGTCTAACTTATATCACATACTCAATGAATCGGATAAAAGTCAATTGGGTACTTATCATTTCTAAGATTTAATCTTAAAGCCAATAAACTCATCATTAGAATTATGCTTCGTTATCTATGACTAATTTTTTTCGAATTTTTGTTGTTTTTTTATATTGTTTTTGAATAGCAGCAACTAACACTAACATGCATACACCCTAAACTTAAAATTTGTATTGTCCTCAATGTAAAAAAAGCGTAAGGAAACAAAGAGTGAGGAACAACACTACCATGTATGGAGTTAATCATGTTTATGCTGGTCAAAATTTGGTTGCGTGGGTTATGTGGGTTGTACTAGTACATGCAAAGATAAACATGCAAACTATTATACACAAAAAAAACCACACAAAAATAAAATAAAACGAAATTAAAGAAAATAAAAATTTAATACGTGGGTTGCCTCCCCATTAGTGCGAAGTTTAATGTCTTCAGCCAAGCGTTCTCTAAAGATCTTCCTTCAGGGAAGCTTCAATGTGGCTTTGAATGTCCTAGATATGCCATATTACTTATATGGTTTAGGGTCAGAAATCTTTCCCCCAATGCCTCTTTTTTTCAGATCGGGTCGGGGCTAGGTTACGTCCTGCCGAGGCCCTATTGCTGTGTGTTGGCGCAATGAGGGTTCATTCTCTTGCGGCCATGTGACTTAGATGGCTTGGGGTTGGAATCTTTCCCCAATGTCTCTTTTTGTCAGATCAACTCAGGGTTGGGTTACGTCCCGTCAAAGCTCTATTACTGTGTGTTGGCGCAAAGAAGGTTCATTCCCTTATGACCAGATGACTTGGATGGCCTGGGATCAGAATCTTTCCCCCAATGACTCTCTTTTTCAGATCAGCTCGGGCTGGGTTATGTCTTGTCGAGGCCATATTTTTGTGTGTTGGCGCAAGAAGGGTTTATTCCCATACAATTAGGTGACTTAGATGGCTTGGAGTCAAAATATTTCCTCTGATGCATCTCTTTTTAAGATCGGCTTGGGGCTGGGTTACGTGCCGATGAGGCTCTATTATTTTGTGTTGGCGTAATGATGATTCATTCCCTTATGGCTTGGGTTTTTTCTCATACAATTAGGTTATTTAGATGGCTTGGGGTCAAAATCATTTCTCCAATGCCTCACTATATCAGATCGGTTCGGGGTTAGGTTATGTCGCGTCGAGGCCCTATTGTTGTGTGTTGGAGTAATAAGGCTTCATTCCCCTACGACCAGGTTACTTAGATGGCTTGGGGTTAAACCATTTCTCCCAATGCCTCTCTTTATCAGATCGTCATGAGGATGAGTTAAGTCTCGTTGATGCCCTATTGCTGTGTGTTGGCACAATTAGGATTCATTCACTTGTGGTCAGGTGACTTATATGGCTTGGGGTCGAAATCTTTCCCCCAATGTCTCTTTTTGTCAGATCATCTTGGGGTTGGGTTACATCCCTTCGAGGCCATATTGCTGTGTGTTGGCGTAATGAGGGTTCATTCCCTTGCGGCCATGTGACTTATATGGCTTATAGTCAGAATATTTCCCATAATGCCTCTCTTTATCAGATCGGATCAGTCTGAGTTAAGTCCCGTCGAGGCCCTATTGTTGTGTGTGGTGCAATGAATTTCCATTCCCTTGCGGTCAAGTTTTTTAAATGGCTTGGGGTCAGAATCTTTCCCCAACGCCTCTCTTTATCAGATTGGTTCGGAGTTGGGTTACGTCGCGTCGAGGCCTTATTGTTGTGTGCTGGCACAATGATGGTTCATTCCCTTATGGCCAAATGACTTAGATGGTCTGGGATCAGAATCTTTCCCCCAATGACTCTCTTTTTCAGATCAGCTCGGGTTGGGTTATGTCTCGTCGAGGCCGTATTTTTGTGTGTTGGTGCAAGAAGGGTTTATTCCCATACAATTAGGTGACTTAGATGGCTTGAAGTCAAAATATTTCCCCCGATGCATCTCTTTTTAAGATCGGCTTGGGGCTGGATTACGTGCCACTGAGGCTCTATTATTGTGTGTTAGCGCAATGATGATTCATTCCATTATGGCTTGGGTTTATTCCCATACAATTAGGTTACTTAGATGGCTTGGGGTCAGAATCTTTTCCCCAATGCCTCTTTCTGTCAGATCGGTTCGGGGTTAGGTTACGTCGCGTCGAGGCCTTATTGTTATGTGTTGGAGTAATAAGGCTTCATTCCTCTACGACTAGGTTACTTAGATGGCTTGAGGTTAAACCATTTCTCCCAATGCCTCTCTTTATCAGATCTTCATGAGGATGAGTTAAGTCCCATTGATGTCCTATTGTTGTGTGTTGGCACAATTAGGATTCATTCACTTGCGGTTAGGTGACTTATATGGCTTGGGGTGAAATCTTTCCCCCAATGTCTCTTTTTGTTAGATCAGCTTGGGGTTGGGTTACATCCCGTCGAGGCCCTATTGATGTGTGTTGGTGCAATGAGGGTTCATTC
Organism: Zanthoxylum bungeanum; assembly: GCA_019454045.1. Taxonomy (NCBI): domain Eukaryota; kingdom Viridiplantae; phylum Streptophyta; class Magnoliopsida; order Sapindales; family Rutaceae; genus Zanthoxylum; species Zanthoxylum bungeanum. The sequence continues at coordinate 349,460 of SKCR01006526.1, forward strand.
AGTTGCGGCCATGTGACTTATATGGCGTAGGGTCAGAATATTTCCCCCAACGCCTCTCTTTATCAGATCGGCTCAGTCTGAGTTTAGTCCCATCGAGGTCCTATTGTTGTGTGTGGTGCAAGGAATTTTCATTTCCTTGCGGTCAAGTTTTTTAAATGGCTTGGGGTCGGAATCTTTCCCCAATGCCTTTCTTTATCAGATCAGTTTGGAGTTAGGTTACGTCCCGTCGAGGCCCTATTGTTGTGTGTTGGCACAATGAGGGTTCATTCCCTTAAGACCATGTGACTTAGATGGTTTGGGGTCGGAATCTTTTCCCCAATGTCTCTCTTTGTAAGATCGGCTCGGGGTTAGGTTACGTCGCGTTGAGACCTGTTGGCCTAATGAGGCTTCATTCCCTTCCGCACAGGTTACTTAGATGGCTTCGGGTTAAACTCTTTATCAGATCGTCATGAGGATGGGTTACGTCTCGCTGATGCCCTATTGTTGTGTGTTGGCACAATTAGGGTTCATTCACTTGCAATCAGGTGACTTAGATGGCCTGGGGTCGAAATCTTTCCCTCAATGTCTCTTTTTGTCAGATCAGATTGGGATTGGGTTACATCCCGTCGAGGCCCTATTGCTGTTTGTTGGTGCAATGAGGGTTCATTCCTTTGCGGTCACGTGACTTAGATGGCTTAGGGTCATATTATTTCCCCAATGCCTCTCTTTATCAGATCATTCAGGCTGGGTTACGTCCTGTCGATGCCTTATTGCTGTGTGTTGGCGCAAAGAATGTTCATTCCCTTGCGGTCAAGTTTTTTAAATGGCTTGGGGTCGGAAATTTTTTCCCCAATGCCTCTCTTTATCAGATTGATTCGGAGTTGGGTTACATCCCGCCGAAGACCTATTGCTATGTGTTGGCGCAATTAAGGTTCATTCTCTTACGGCCATGTGACTTAGATGATTTGAGGTCAGAATCTTTCCCCAATGCCTCTCTTTGTCAGATCGGCTCGGGGCTGGGTTACGTCCTACCGAGGCCCTATTTTTGTGTGTTGGCGCAAGAAGGGTTCATTTCTTTGTGGCCATGTGACTTAGATGGCTTGGGTTCGAAATTTTCCTCCAATGCATCTCTTTGTCAAATAGGCTCGGGACTGAGTTACGTCCTGCTGGGGCCCTATCATTATATGTTGGCGCAAAGACAGTTCATTTTCTTGCGGCCATGTGACTTAAATAGCTTGGGGTCGGAATCTTTCCCTAAATGAATATCTTTGTCAGATCATCTCGGGGCTGGGTTATGTCCCGTTGTGGCCCTATTATTGTGTGTTGGCACAATGAGGGTTCATTCCATTGTGGCCATGTGACTTAGATGGCATGGGGTCCCAATTTCTCCCCCAAGGCTCTGCTATAATGGCAGCACAGAAGACCGAGCTCCCTCAAGTCAGAATAAGAGAGGTATTGGGTCGGAGATTCTCTCCCATGGCCATATCGAAATGAGTTTCAGCAAGAATTCGGGGATTCCTCGAGGTCAAAATCTTATATGGCTCAAGTGTAGCCACAGTTGTTGATAGATCAGATTTTTTAGAAGTTTATTAGTTGAAGTACTGAGAGGACTTTGGTCAGGTCAACCTTGAGGAAGTCAATACGAGTGTGGTTGTAATGGCCCCGTGGGGAGAACTGGCCTCGTCAAGCCATTGTGATGATTTCAGGGCAAGCAAAAGTATAGGGTTGAGGAGCCCAACCCCGGTTTTTCGCTAAGTGCCAGCTAATGTACACTCAGGTCAGTTTGAAAGAAATGTGCAATGACCTCAGGGCATCAAAATAATCTCCAGCTAGTCGGAGAACTTCATTGATTGTTTGAGTATGAAATTACAGCGCCAAAGACAATTATGAATTGAAGTGGTTATCAGTGCTGAATAGTCATTTTGAAGGGTTCCGAATTTTCTAAGTGTTGAGAGTTGCCCTAGGGCATCGGGTCGATCTGCACCACCATCTTTTATAAAATTCCCGACATCAACTCGCAAACTCATTGATATCGAGAACTAGAAGAAAAATATTGATGGTGGCTTTTCACCATGAGGAAGATTCAAATGCTGAGGATGGGTTGGTAGTCTACTTAGCTTAAAATGAATAATAAAAGCCCAATGACCTTGAGAGATAGATGAGGTTTGACAGAAGGACCCGACCTTGTGGTAAATGGGAGTTCTCGTAATAACTGAGTTTGTTGATGATGAAGCAAGTTGGCACGTCGACCTGACCTAAAATAAAGTGTTGGATTTGGGTTTATTTGAGGATTTGCGGAAACCAAGCCGATGGGTCTATGCTTGGCTACCCGACTTGGTTGGGAAAGCTAGAGCGAGCTTTGACAAGTATTATTTACCTCAATATGCCGACCCAAGGAACAAATATGGGATCACAGGCCGACCTGCATTGGAGTCATATGATGTATGCTCTACTTGGAAGTTTAAGCTTCTAGACGCATGATGTGACGGAAGTTGGTCAATGGCTCTCATTGGGAAGGATGTTAGTGTTCCTAGAACATGTCAATGATCTCTAAGAGTGATTTGTGTGTGAATTATCAAGAGAGTTGCAGAATACTCACATTGATTGGTTGAGGAGATTTAAAAAATTTCCATCTTTGTTGGATGTGTTGGAAGCTTCAGAGCTTGAGATCGAGTTCCAAACTCTCGGGTGAGTTTCCCTATCACCTTGATTTACTCCTTGAAGTGCTAGCTTGGAACAAAAATGGAAGAAAAATTCTCCCTTCCATGGCAAGAGGCTCTCGGCTTTTGAGAGAAAAGAGAGAGGGAATAGTATTTTCAAGTGTTCAACCACTTACCAAATGTTGACTTCCCTTTTTAAATACAAAAAAAAGTGTGTGTTGGAATTGGTTAGAGTGTAGAAAAAGCAACCTCAAGCTTTCACTCAATCAATCACCAAATTCCATCAAGTGTCAAACACTTTGATGTAAGTTGGCGGGCCCCATTTTAAATTCCAAATTTAAGTCGGACAATCCAACATGCAACTTCGCTCAGGCCCGGGTTCGTTTAATTCCGAATTAAATGAATTTTCGGTTGCGACGTAATTAAATCCAATTTAATTAAATAATAATGCCTAGTAAAATTATTACGGAAGTCGCTCGCGAATTAATTCCAAATTAATTCGTTCGCTTGAATTAAAATCAAATTTTAATTCCACATTGAAATCTAATTTCAATTAATATATCTAATATATTATTTTAGCCCGATTAAATAAATTAAATAGTAAAATCTAATTTAACTATTAAATTTATTTTACCGATTAATTCCAAATTAATCGCGTTCTCTCATCTCGACGAATTTATTCCCAGATAAATTTTCGACGCAATTAATTCCAGATTAATTCTTTCTCATTTAATTAATCCTAGATTAATTTATTACCGTAATTAATCCCAGATTAATTTTCTCTCTCGTAATTAATCCCAGATTAATTTTCTGTTCGAGTCAAATCTCAACGGTGAATCTTCGGGAAGCGACCCAAGAGATTCTTGGATATGTTGGCAGTAAATACGATTATCGGACTATTCAAATACGTGCGTACCTAGTACCACGTTCTTACCGATTTACAAGACATGTTTGGCTTCTAGCAAAGCACAGTGCCTACCCAATTCTCCAGAAATATATTCAACATGGAATATACATAATCTATATCAGGCGTAGTTTACGTAGTATCGCGTATTACGATCCAGTATCGGATGTCACATGCTAGGCCTAAGGCTGGAATTGTGTCTGCCCCGTACGAAGCATATATCGGATTAACATCAACTAGTCTCTTTAATCGGATAATCATGACCTTGTCATATTATCCCGATAGCTGCAGCATTTAAGAGAGTACCAGTTCTGTATCCCTGCGTGATCATCATCTCCATATTACTGAAGTGATACTTCCATCTTGACATAACACCCAATACACTACGATTCTCAATATACCCAGAAGAGGCGTATATAGAACCTGTTAAAGCCTCGGACGACCAAAACCAAAGTATACTGATTGTTGCAAGTATTAGCGATGCAAGTCTCAGGTTAAGACCAAATACACCTACCCTAATTCGGATTCCCATAGACACGTAGTAATACTACCAATGGGATTTCGAGGGGTCTATCCAGAGCGAAGTTGTTTCCGTACCATCGGTAAACAGAACCTCCTATTACACTTGCATGAGTATCCAATACCCAAATATATGAGAACTATGTTGTTATGCTTCCATAACACGCACAAGTGTAATACTAGCCTATTCCGCATTATCGATGTCCAGTCTCAATAATACTACGACTAGGGATATTTAATGATTAAACCTTAATGGATTAATATTGTCTGATATCTTATTAATCTGGTACTAATCATATGGACTTTTATCATTTATATATCCCGGTAATCCAATTACAAATGATAAAAGAGTAATTTTCTTTGTCACATAGTTAATTTGTACAACAACACCATGTTCTGTACAAATAGTGATGTTATGGGTTATAATTGTCCAACAATCTCCCACTTGGCCAATAGCCAATCACTCAGATGTTCTCCAGCTGAACTATGTACGGATCGCTCAAACTTTTGCTGAGAATTAGCTTTCGTCAGTGGATTTGTAATGTTATCATCTGATGTGATTTATTCGATCATCTCATCGCCACGTTGTATGATCTTATGAATCAGGTGAAACGATTGAAGTACATACTTGGATCATTGATGAGACCGCGGTTCCTTAGCCTGTGATGTAGCCTAGCTCAGCTTCTAACAGAACTACTCATAATTTAATTAGGAATATTATAGATCCAAAATGCTTCTTTTGCTGCCTCAACTACAACAATGTTCCGCTTTTGTTGTTTATTCGGCAACAGTATCTTGCTTGGAAGATTTCCAGCTCATTGTTCCGTTATTCAAACTATATAGTACCCTTTATTGCGACTTACAGTCGTCTTTATTGGTTTGGAAATTTACAGCGGTGAACCCAGTCACCTCAAGTTCTCATTCTCCATAGCTTAAGAAAACATCATTAATTCATCTAAGATACTTAAGGATTTCCTTAACATCAATCCAGTGACCATCACCTGGATTAGCTTGATTGTGACTCCATATGCTCAAAGCATATAGGACACCAGGTCACGTACATATATTTCAATGTATGAGTTCTCGGAGAGTCCCAACAACTTTTAGATCTATCTCAGTAGATCATTATTCCTAGAATAAAGGTTGTCTCTCCCAAGTATTCTACGGAGAATTTTTATGAAAGCCAAGCTTTCACCGATTGTTTTATGGGAATGTCATTTCCAAGAAATGATATGTCATCATCATATAGGACATTCATTTTCAGTGCGCTCCCACTAACCTTCTTATATACACAAGAATCATCTTCGTTTTGAATTAAATCATATACCATTATGATTACATCAAAACGATGATTCCAAGAATTCAATGTTTGCTTCAATCCATAAATGGATTGATTTAACTCGCAAACCTTGTTTGCATGTTTTGGCACGACAAAACCGTCAGGTTGTCGTAAACACCCTCCAAAAGGTTTCTGTTTAAGGAAATCGGTTTTGACGTTAAGCTGCCATATTTCATAAATTAAATACGTAGCATTCGCAAGCATTATCCAAATGGATTTAATTATGGCAACGGGTAAAAGGTTTTGTCGTAATCGACAATATGTTGATGATGATATCTTTTCGCTACAAGCCTGGCTATGTACGTTTGTATGTTGTCATCAATGTTTGTCTTCCTTGAAGACCCATATAGTACCAATGGGCACAATGCCTTCTGGTACATCAACCAGTGTCCAAACTTAGTTTCTATACATGGAATCCTTTTCGGACTTCATGGCACTTTGCCATAAAATGGAGTCGATACCTTGTATCACTTCCTCATACGTAGTCGGTTCGTCTTCCTTAATAAGATTGACATCTACATGAGGTGAGATCAGAAACCCATACCTTCCAGGTTATTTTCTGACTCTCTCCGACCTACGCGGTTCTTGTGTATTCGAAGATTATTAGTACAGTTTCATCCTTGATGAACTGTTGGTGTTCCGTGAGGACTCGGTGCCTGGAATAGTATTACTCCGATTTTCATCGAGTTTTACTTTCCTCCCACTTACCACTGTATTTAGGAATTCCTTTTAGGAAAACCGCATGGAGAGCAACAATTACATTGTTCTCTTGTGAGTTGTATAAGTACTATACTTTGGTTTCCCTAGGACAACCCACAAATTATGCACTTATCCGATTTGGGTTCTAGTTTGGTATCATCCAAACATATACCCAGTATACCCAAATCTTCAGGAATGAGAAACCCAGTTTCTTTCCTGTTCATATCTAATATGAAGTCTGTCTAACAGATTTTCATGGAACCTTATTCAAAATAAGTATTGCACTGTTAAATGTGTATCCTCAGAAGGAAATTGATAGCTCAGAGCGACTCATCATTAACCTTACCATGTCCAACAAAGTTCAGTTTCTCTATTCGGACACACCATCAAAATTAGGTGTTCCGGGAGGAGTCCACTTTGAAAGAATATTATACTCTTTCAAGTAACTAAGAAACTTATTGCTCAAGTGTTTTCCACTACGGTCCAACTGTAATGTCTTAATACTTTTGCCGATCTGTTTTTATACTTCGAGTCGAAACTCTTTGAATTACTCAAAAGTTTCATCCTTGTGTTTCATAAGATACACATAACTGTAACGCGATGCCACATTCGTAAAGTTTACGAAGTATTCATATCCACCTCTAGCCTAGCTAGACATGGGTCCACTTACGTCATTATGAACGATGGCTAACAGATCGGTGACACTTACATTTTTACCAAGTAAAATGTATTTTAGGCACTTTGTCTAATAAACTAGATTCGTATACATCATTTGAATTAGAATCAAATATATCCTAGTATCCACTCTTCGAAAGTGTGGATATACGAGTCTTGTTAATGTGTCCTAGACAATAATGCCACAAATAAGTCTCAATTGATTAATACAGTTTGAGCTATTTATTTGTCATGTTATATGTTTGAGATTTGTTTATATTCAAAATATAAATACAGTTATTCACATCCAATGTGTTTATCTCAATATCATCTTTATAAACAAAACATTTAGTGTTCTAGAATATAAAGGTATACCCACAACGGGTTAAACTTAGATATAGAGATAATGTTTCTAGTCAAACTAGGTACATTTTAACAGTTTCCTAATTTAGGTACATGCCCAAAGGGCAGTTCCAAAACTTAGATTTCTACGGCCAAAATAACGACTCTCGTCCCGTTTCTGACTCGCAGGTCAATCTCATCTGAAGCCAGTCTTCTACTTATTAGCAGATCCCGCACATCAGTACATATATTTATGTACCACATCTAATATCTAAAATCCAATTTTGAAACTAATAGTGAACATGTTTATGACAAATATACTTGAAGCCGGAGCCTTGCCCCGCCTTCTCTTCTTTCATGTCTGCCTTGTCCATACGACAGTCACGCTTCCAGTGACTCTGTTTGCCACAGTTTAGGCAGACATCTTGGGATATGTCATTTGTCTTCCTAGAAGACTGCGACGATTTTTCCTTTCCCCATTTTAGAAGCTCTGGCTCCGCCTCCTATAGCATAGCCATCAACTCTCCAAGAGTTTTCTCTTGGTTCATAATGAACCTGCCCCAGCTTTCGGGTTGAGACTATAAGATCAAATCTTTGGTAGTCTCGGCCACATAGGTAATGCCTAGCTAACCTAGCTGATCGATGTCAGCATTCATCTGCGACACCCAGTGCTCGACAGATGTACCCTCTGACATACGCGAGCGAAAGAGCTTCTTTTGCAATTTTTACTTCTAAGATCTAAGAATATATCTATGCAGATTCTTTAATTTCAACATCATGGTATAAGGATCTAATTCTTAGTTTTGACGACGAAATTAAAATGTCATTGCATCAAGCATAAATGATTGAGCATTAAAGTTATCATCACCATGAGACTTCCAAAGCTCATGCTCCACTATTAGCTCAACTCCGGGCTCAAGCCCGAGATGTCACTCTATCAAATATAATAACTTCTCAGTTCCTAGGACTATCCTGAGGTCCTATTCTCAATCTGAAAATTGAAGCCGTTTAAAGACATTTTCACCCAGGATTATGTTTTAAACGCTAATCTTTCAGTTATCCTGATTCCAATAGTCCAACTATCTAATCAACGATTTCGGGTATAATCGAATATAATGATTATTATAGTCTAACTACATAATCAACTACAATTGATTGATTACTTTCAAATGTATTGATTACTATAATCCAATTATATAACCAACTACAAATGAAGTAGTTTGAATACAGTCTAACTGTTAAAATAAAACAACAATTAAATATTGACGAAAAATGAAATGAGCGCGTATTGGCAAGTATCTAAACGAAATTACAAATTTAGTACTTGCCTCCCACTATTTTTCGGCGAGCCTCTAACCCTCTGTGGAGTACTCGGGAAACCTAGTTTCCTGGTGGGCTAGGATCCCGTTAAATAACACACAATCTTGACTTTGGCCAACAAATTGTATGAAACTTAACTAGGTAGATCTCTAAGATCAATTGGATCACATCTAATTCCTAGATCCAGTAGGTGGACATCCAAGTCCAAAACATATATCTGATATATGCCAATATATCCAATATATTGCCTAATCTTTTCCTCTAAATCAACTAAGCCTTGGCTTTGGCACAACAAGCTTAATAATTCTAGTTAAGCGTGACCCATTGACTTTGGAAAGCTTCGTAATCGATGTCAATGGACAAGAAGTGATCTTGAATTTGGCCAACAAATCACAACTTGGACAAGACATGCGATATGGAACCAAGCCTTCATGATTCAAACACATCCGCAATGGATAAAGGTCTTGACTTTGGCTAACAAACCAGTGCCAATCTTGGATCTTGAGAATGAATCATTCAATGGAAGGAAAGCGTTTAATATTTGTTGTGAGTTTTTCGCGTAATTGGCAACCAATTAATTATCTTTGATTAGGTCTCATCATACACCCTTAAGCATGCATTCTAAAAGCATAATAAGGCGCGGTAAATAAATTAATAATGATATGCGGATGGATATCTCACAAATTGTTCCTAGAATAAATCACTCTATTTCCTCTCCCCGGCTAGTACTATTCATACTTCTACCCAATTACATAATACTTCTAAAGAAACCTCATTTGTATTGAGGGAAATTGGTGAGAATAGAAATACAATGAGAAAAAAGGTAATAGGCTCGACACGCAGGTCCAATTAAATAAATTCTAAATTTATTACAACAATTTCCAAAATTACCCTCACCCATCTAATATCCATCCGATATACATTATTCATACATACATCCAAGTATTCACACATAGCATGTTATCAATCAATCTAATCCAATTAATTAATCTTTGATTAATGACCATCTAATGTTCAAACAACGATTTGATTTGCGCGAGTCCAACTCGTTTAAGAATAAATACTCAAAGTACGTATTCTTGAATTATATCGAACTATAATTTTAAATTCAATTTAAATTATATTCAATACTAATTCATTTTTAATTCCAAATTAAATAATTACACTTTTAATTGTGCCTTTTAGACTTGGATTCCAAATCCAATCTTTATGGGTCTCAAATGCCCAATTAGTATCAAATACTATTCAATTAAAGTCCAATGGGCTTTTAATTAATTCTTTAGGCATGGGCTTTGACAATTATGGGTCAAACCCAAGATGTCAAGGCCCAATTAGGAATCGCCCTATGCCAAAAAATAAATTTAGGCCCAATTAAAATTTTAAAGGCCTAATTATCATATTTGGACTTTATGGAAATGGTTTTAGGCCCAATTGGATCCAACCAATTATCCTAAACCAAACTTGGCCCAACCAAGCTCATTAAGCCCAAATACAACAAATTAAATTAACTCATTATTCCAAATCACAAATTAATTCAATTCAATGTAATTAACACAATTAATTAACTAATCTAATGTTTCCAAAACATTTAATTAATCCAATTAATTATGCTCTTTAATTCCAATTCATGTCCAACATAAATTGAAGCAAAACAATTCATTATAACATGCTTTAGGGTTCACGGCAATGGCATATAAAATATCATGCAAATTGATTTCAATCTAATTAAATCAACTTTTAACATACATCTCATGCCAACAACACATCCAATATGTTAAATTTCAAAAATTCACCATGAACTTATTCTCGGGTGTGTTCGGCCAAGGCTACAAATTTGGGAAAATTAATACTATCATTTTTTCACAAAATTAAGGATGCATAAATCCAATTAGACATCATCCAAGCTCAACCAAACATTCAATTTGAAGAAATTATGTTCTAAACACAAAAACCCCAAATAAAGTCCATAAACCCTAGAATTCCAAATCAAGCTTAGGATGGCTCTGATACCATTGTTAGTGTTCCTAGAATATGCCAAGGATCTCTAAGAGTGATTTGTGTGTGAATTATCAAGAGAGTTTCGGAATACTCACATTGATTGATTGAGGAGATTTAAAAAAATTTCATCTTTGTTGGATGTGTTGGAAGCTTCGGAGCTTGAGATCGAGTTCCAAACTCTTGGGTGAGTTTCCCTATCACCTTGATTTACTCCTTGAAGTGCTAGCTTGGAACAAAAATGGAAGAAAAATTTTCCCTTCCATGGCAAGAGGCTCTCGGCTTTTGAGAGAAAAGAGAGAGGGAATAGTATTTTCAAGTGTTCAACCACTTACCAAATGTTGACTTCCCTTTTTAAATACAAAAAAAGTGTGTGTTGGAATTGGTTAGAGTGTAGAAAAAGCAACCTCAAGCTTTCACTCAATCAATCACCAAATTCCATCAAGTGTCAAACACTTTGATGTAAGTTGGCGGGCCCCACTTTAAATTCCAAATTTAAGTCGGACAATCCAACATGCAACTTCGCTCAGGCCTGGGTTCGTTTAATTCCGAATTAAATGAATTTTCGGTTGCGACGTAATTAAATCCAATTTAATTAAATAATAATGCCTAGTAAAATTATTACGGAAGTCGCTCGCGAATTAATTCCAAATTAATTCGTTCGCTTGAATTAAAATCAAATTTTAATTCCACATTGAAATCTAATTTCAATTAATATATCTAATATATTATTTTAGCCCGATTAAATAAATTAAATAGTAAAATCTAATTTAACTATTAAATTTATTTTACCGATTAATTCCAAATTAATCGCGTTCTCTCATCTCGACGAATTTATTCCCAGATAAATTCTCGACGTAATTAATTCCAGATTAATTCTTTCTCATTTAATTAATCCCAGATTAATTTATTACCGTAATTAATCCCAGATTAATTTTCTCTCTCGTAATTAATCCCAGATTAATTTTCTGTTCGAGTCAAATCTCAACGGTGAATCTTCGGGAAGCGACCCAAGAGATTCTTGGATATGTTGGCAGTAAATACGATTATCGGACTATCTGAATACGTGCGTACCTAATACCACGTTCTTACCGATTTATAAGACATGTTTGGCTTCTAGCAAAGCATCGTGCCTACCCAATTCTCCAGAAATATATTCAACATGGAATATACATAATCTATATCAGGCGTAGTTTACGTAGTATCGCGTATTACGATCTAGTATCGGATGTCACATGCTAGGTCTGAGGTTGTAATTGTGTCTGCCCCGTACGAAGCATATATCAGATTAACATCAACTAGTCTCTTTAATCAGATAATCATGACCTTGTCATATAATCCCGATAGCTGCAGCATTTAAGAGAGTACCAGTTCTGTATCCATGCGTGATCATCATCTCCATATTACTGAAGTGATACTTCCATCTTGACACCACACCCAATACACTACGATTCTCAGTATATCCAGAAGAGGCATACACAGAATCTGTTAAAGCCCCGGACGACCAAAACTAAAGTATACTGATTGTCGCAAGTATTAGTGATGCAAGTCTCAGGTTAAGACCAAATACACATACCCTGATTCGGATTCCTATAGACACATAGTAATACTACCAATGAGATTCCGAGGGGTCTATCCAGAGCGAAGTTGTTTCCGTACCATCGGTAAACAGAACCTCTTATTACACTTACATGAGTATCCAATACCCAAATATATGATAACTATGTCGTTACGCTTCCATAACACGCACAAGTGTAATACTAGTCTATTCTGCATTATCGATGTCCAGTCTCGATAATACTACGACTAAGGATATTTAATGATTAAACCTTAATAGATTAATAATGTCTCATATCTTATTAATCTGGTACTAATCATATGGACTTTTATCATTTATATATCCCGGTAATCCAATTACAAATGATAAAAGAGCAATTTCCTTTGTCACATAGTTAATTTATACAACAACACCATGTTCTGTATAAATAGTGATGTTATGAGTCATAATTGTCCAACAATGGAACCCTGCCAGACGGAACAGTATCAGAGCAGTTGCTTTACAGGCTATCATACCAACAAAGCGTGTGGCAGTGGCCAAAAGATTGGAATGATGGGTTTTCGTTGACAAAGGTGGTTGAGCCAAGTGTAAGTAAGATTGTTTGTTGAGTGGTTAGGGAAAAGAAGCATGAGAAAATGATGACAAATTGACATGAACTGACGTCATGGACGAAAGAATAGTGGATTTGGGAGCCTATATAAAAGGGTTTGAAGTCTCAGATTCAAGGGTTGGTAAATTTTACATCTCAACACTTAGAGAGAAGTTAAGAGCCAAATATCTAGTGATAGAGAGAGAAAACAGGTCAGCACCCGACTGTCTGAGACCCGATGTGTTTATTTTCGCATTCTTGTATTCCCCTCCCCACTTGTAGTTCGGGCCGATCTTGATCCCGAGCAGATATAAAATACATCACATTTCTCATGTGGACGTAGGTTGAAGTCACTCTCCGCCGTACCACGTAAATCATTTTCTCTGTGTTATTCTTGTCTGTCTGCTAAATTTATTTTTAGTTCCCTACTAACCAAAAAAATCCACTGCTTGAGGAGATTTATTCGAAGAGTTAATTTCCTATATTGCACTTCAAACATTCTTTAACTAAAAAAAACACATATTTTTTACTTATTATTTTCCCCGTAAAAATATTTATAACTGACTTGAGGGTCCAAAGATTTACACCAAGGAGCATTCCAACGGCTTTACTATTTTATGTGTGGCGTCAACAATTTTGATATTATGCTTGCAACGTGATCTCGAATCTACAGTTTCACAAATCAATAAAATATTTGAATTAATTAAAACTAATATTATTTTCTACAACGAACATTGGTTGGATTATTTAATTACTGAATAAATTTAATATAGTGCCAATGGAGTTTCAAATAAGGCTAGCTAGCTGCATATCACGTGATAGTGATTCATGCATGACCATCGAGTGAAAATTAGATAAATTTTGTTCAAATGCACGGAAATATGTGGTCTTATTTGGTAGGCAAAAGGCAATATTAAAAATTCCTGAAATTCGTAAACCCTATATTATTTGTTTAATTGGTAAAATCTTTTGAATAAAATGAAAGATATGAGATTCGAACCAGTGGCGCACCCAATAATTTTTTTCATGAGGGGCTTAGTATAATATAACTAAAATTTTTTCAACACATAATAAATCTTAACAAAAGTAATAAATGTTAAATTATTGAATTTCATTGAGATGATATTTTCAACACATCTATATTTTGCTCTCGACATAGTTATATATTTTGAAATCTCTAATGTAAACTTCATTTGTTACAATGAATTATGAGATTTAGAGATTAAATGTATTTTTTAAATCCTTTTACCGTAAATGATTCTTTTGTTTCTTTTATTTGTTTGTAACTTTAGTTTTAAATGGCAAGAGTTGAGAAATAAATAAGAAAAATTGGGCTACTTAAAAAATATTTCAAGCACAATAAATAAAAACCCTTAAATATATTAATAAAAATATAAGCCTAATAAGGGCTTTATCAACAAAAATTCTAAGTCCAACGGAGGCCGAGACCCTTGCTAGCCTAAAGTGGGTCTCCGTTCATAGTTCAAATTCCAATCATCATTTTTCAGTTTTCAGTTTTCAATTTTCCCCTCTCCATATTTCCATTTTGTTTTTTGTTTTTCTATTTCCACCTCCTTTTTTCCTTTAGCCCCTGCCGCCACCAACCTTCCCCGTTCGTTCTGCTCTTTTTTCTTTGTTTCCCCGCCCTGTTAATGGATCCAATCTTGTGGTAGTAGATGTCTAATATTTTTATTAGTTTTAAATTTTTTGTTTTATGCAGGAATAATTATTTTTTCATCAGTTTACAAAAAATTCGATGCGGGGAAAATAAGTAGATCCGATGGTGAAGACTAGAGCTTTGCAATGCTTATGGAGATATTTACAGTCTCGTAGATCTAAAAATTATCATGTATTGGATTGATTGTATATTGTTGTAAAACTTTTATGTACAATATGTGTATTATGTTGTTTCACTTCTATTTAGGGATTTATAGTCACCGGCTTTTCACTAAGGCTGAGGTAGGGAGACCAAGTCGGTCCCATAATTCCTCGTATTCCTAACTAATTTTAAGTGTGAATATGTATCTTTATTTGCTTGGGAAAACACATAATGTAAATATTATTTTATGTTTGTTAGATTTTATCTTAACTAATCTTAAATCTTGGGATTTCCTAAGTGTATATTCAAATTTTTATAGTTGTATAATTACATTCTTGTGATGTTTTTGTATATGAATGAATTTCATTTAAAAAAAAAAAGAAAAAAAAAACCTTGAGGAAAGTCATGGAACCATTGAACAAGCTTTTCTTCTATAAAACTTGTGTAAACTCCAAAATGCATTAAATAAAAATATTAGATGAATGATTACACATATAACATGTATTATCATACCTTGAATTCTTAAACCATAGTATATATTAAACTCAAATCAACATAAAAATTAATATATATTTTTTGCCTCTGTTTTAGGTAAATAACTTTCAAATTAAATATTTTTTTTTAAAAAAAAACAATTTATCATTGTTAGATAATGAAAGAAAGTTTTGAATTCACTCTATATATATTTACAATGATAGAGATCTTTATATATGCTACATAAAAAATCAAAATAGAAAATGAATCATAATATAATAATAATGAATATAGGAAATCTTCATATAATAGAAAAATATAATAAAATCACAAATCATAATGATACTAGGAATTCTATCTTGGAGATTGATTCCATAATATAGATATATTATTTCCTTAATATTGTTTCCATAATAATATTTCCTTACCACCCCTCCTCAAACTCAAGTTGGTGACGAAGGAAAAATTTGAGGTTGTATCTTGAAATCAGAGAGCAGAGTCCTAAACTGGAACTCTTGAAACTTGGAGGCTGAAAATTTTGAGATAATTGATGAGCTTTAACCTACGAAGCCCGAAAGGGGAGTCGAAGCCCAATGGGGAGCTTTAACCTACGAAGTCCGAAGGGGGAACCGAAGCCCAAGAGGGAGCTTTAACCTACGAAGTCCGAAGGGGGAGCAAAAGCCCAAGAGGGAGCTTTAACCTATGAAGTCCAAATAGGGAGTCGAAGCCCAATGTGGAGCTTTAACCTACGAAGCCCGAAGGGGGAGCCGAAGCCCAAGAGGGAGCTTTAACCTACGAAGTTCGAAGGGGGAGCAAAAGCCCAAGAGGGAGCTTTAACCTACGAAATCCGAAGGGGAATTCGAACCCCAAAAGGGATCTTTAACCTACGAAGCCCGAAAAGGGAGCCGAAACCCAAGAGGGTGCTTTTACCGATGAAGCTTGAAGGGGAAGCCGAAGCCCAAAGGAGAGCTTTAACGTACTGTGGAGGCAGATTTCGGTAGTGGTCCACAATCGAGATTATCAAAAAGTAGGGCACGAGCGAACCTGCAAAACGAGTAGAATGAATGAGGAGCTTACTGCCCACCAGTGGAAGCCGTAGGCACTCCGACGCTCAAGTCAGTGTCAAGAAAGGAATATAATCCTAGATGGGAGAGTCAAGGTTTCAGGAATACCTTAACTTCAGTTTGAAGGCCGTGAGGGCGGGGTATGCTAACAATGTCTGTGTGATGGGTCGTGTCTGAAGATCTCAGGTCCCTCTCTATTGTTTCGTTTCTTTCCTTTATAGGTTCTCTAATCTGCCCGTTGGAGTTGCCATTAATGTGAGTTATTCCTGATAACTGACGTTCATGTCTTTAAACTCGAATCTATCGACTTCATGGTGATCTTTATTGAGTATTGATTCCTCTTGATTCCAGTAACTGGTGTCTGTTGGCTCCCTTTGTGTTAATGGGCTTGGGCCTTTGAGGTGGTCCGGGTCGGTCCATTGCGTGACATTTCGTTTGTGGGCCCAGTCTGCTTGATGGGCCTCAGGTTTGTGGTTGGTTCTGCGGTGCAATGTCGTTTTTACCCCTGTGGCCAATTTTGGCCCAAACACCTACGAAGCTCTAAGGGGGTGCTGAAGCCTAAAAAGGTGTCGAAGCCTGAGAGAGCCAAAGTCCGAGAGAACCGAAGCTAGAGAGGGAGCGAAATCCTAACAGGTAGCCGAAAACTGAAAAAGAAAGGGAATGCATAATTGAACAAATGCAAATTGATGAACAATATGCAAATAGAGACAATGTGGTGGAATGAAAGGGGCGGTGACGGTGGGCAGACTGGCACGTGAGGGTCACAATGGTAGCCGTGATCTCTCACGCGCCGATGAGAATCGGAGAGAGTGAAACTATAGAAGTCGTGACCTAGTGTTTGATACAATGTTAGATAATGAAAGAAAGTCTTGAATTCACTCTATATATATTTACAACGGTATAGACATTTATATGGGTTACATAGAAAACCAAAATAGAAAATGAGTCATATAATTATTTATAATAATAATGAATATAGGAAATCTTCATATAATAGGGAAATATAATAAAATCACAAATCCTAAGGATATTAGGAATTATATCTTAGAGATTAATTCCATAATATAAGGATATTATTTCCTTAATATTATTTTCATAATAATATTTCCTTAACAACATATATCTAACATATATTTAATCATTCCTCTAATTTATTAGGGTTTACAAAAAAAAATGATTTGAATAAAATAAACTTGATTCAAATATTAAGAGTAAATATGTCCAATCCAATCTCAATGGTCAAAGTATGAGTTGTGGTATTTTTAAAAATAGAAGATAATGGAGTCTCATAACGGGCAACTAAATTTATTATTTTTTTTAATTCATTATAACTACATATTGTTTATAATAACTATCGAAATGATGTCATATTAATCTTTTTAAAAAAAATTAATATATTTATCATAATTTACCAAATATTCTTTAAATATTTTCCACAAGGAGAATTATGTATGAATAATTTTCTTCATTTCGCAATTAATAAAATTATATAACACTCAAAAGTAGGGACGGCAATGGGTAGGGTATGGTGCGGGTTTTCCATTACCAAACCCGCACCCTACCATACCCGCACCATACCCGTTGCGGGTTTTAATTTTCATTACCAAACCCGCACCGCATATAAAAATAAATTACCAAACCCGCACTGGTACCCAACGGATTTTTTACGGGTTTTTAAAATATTGAATTACTTTGTGTTCTTAATAATATAATTTTTTAAATTAAATAATTTATTTTTAATTGCTAGCTGTAGTTTTCAAATTTGTTTTTCATTTGACATATACAACATGCAATGTATGTATATACAGTACATAGATAACATAATGTATGAAAAACTCAGTACCATATGTTTATTTTTTTTCATATAAACATAATTAAAACGAGTTCTTCCCTTCATAATTATAATGATTTAAATTAGCCAACTCAATCGACAATAAGCTAAAAAGTAATCACCAACCTTTGGTCATATTTTTTATGCTAAGTGTAATGAAAGTGATGCTTACAAGGCTCAAGTGGTGTAAGTGTAATGAAGAAGCAGGAAAGCTACTGAAGTTGCAGCAAACACTAACTTATTTTGCTCCTCTCCCGTTTCTGATTATGTGAACTTAATCTAAATTTTTGCATTAAAATTTTATTAACAAGTGTGATTAAAAAAAAAACAATAATAGTCATGCAAAAAATCTTCAGTTGGGCAGGTTGCGGGCTGCGGCTGAGTGGGAGTGTGGAACTGTGGATTAGTGTTTTAGGTTTTGTTAGTTGTTTTTAAATGAATGTTTTTTTATATTATCCTAAAAATATTAATTAATAAAAAATAATATTGCAGGTATGCGGATACCCGCAGCGGATACCCGTATTTTTTTCTTAAATATCAAATCCGCACCGCACCCGCAGCGGGTTCTGCTTTAATTTACCAAACATGCACCGCACCCACTAATATATTTACCAAATCATACCCATTGCGAGCGGGTTTTTACGTGTTTGCGGGTAAAATTGTAAATCTCTACTCAAAAGTAAGAATATGTAAACATTAAACAATACTTAAAACAAACAAAAGAGAAATAAAACACGTTCTTGTAAATTTTTAAAATTATCCTCATAACCCCACATGCAGTAACGAAATTACGTGGAAACGTTATAAAATCTTCATGGCAATTCATTGAACACACAAACCCCAAGAACCCTTTTACAAAACCTTCACTGATTCAACCTTTAGTATCTTTAAACGACGCCGTTAAGGAGGGGTGGATTTCGTTTGATCAACTTGATGGGAGAGAAGGAACGGCTGTAAACAGGACACCTCATGCGGCGGCGAAGAACGGCTGTAATCATTCTCTTATTTGGTTGATATTTTATAGGAGTGAATCGGGATCATTCTCCTCTCATTCACCTCTATTCTCCATAATCAATTCTCTTTTGAAACATAAGAATGACCAAACTTAAATATTCAGAATCACGTTCATGTGTAAAGTCCAATTTATCCTTAATAAAAATTAAGAGTAACCATTAGATGAAGTGAATATATATGAACCATTGATTAACCTTAGAACTACTTCTTCACTTACACATCTTCACTTCACCATTGTTATGACATTTGCACCTTCTTCACATTTATTTTATAGGTTATATAGTTATTTTCTCAATTTTTTTATTTAAACTGTTTGCCAATATAAATTGTTACATGCTTCATATAACTATCCAATATAAATTGATTGTCAAAACTTAAGAACATATTTTAATATATTTTAATAAGGGTTATTAATAGAGTTTCTTGTAATATTTTTATACAAAACGCAAACTCTTGTCTAGTCAAATTTGAGCCAATTGAAATTATTTATATTCTCTGATTGACCTCATCTATACTCATACTCAGTGTCAAACTGGCTTCATTCCCACCTCAATAATAGTGCGAACCAAGCACAACCTAAGTATATAAAGATGAGCACTAGGTATTCGGAATTAGGGATGAGCAAAACTGGATACCCTACCCTATTTTGGTGGAACCGAAACCTACCCTTAAAAATTTGGTTCCTAAATTTTTAGAATCATAACCTATTATATTAAACAGGGTACCCTACCCATCAATTCCGATTCCGTTCCAAAGTATCCTATTTTAGACCCAATAAATTAATACCGAGAAAAAATCAACGTTTTCTTTGCACTTTCATTATTTTGCTATTTTATGTAATGGCCAAAGTTTCGCGATTTTGTTAAACTAGAATTTCAGTGGCCCGGATAAAATTTTCCAAACTCAAGCAAATTAACTAATTAAAAATATGAAAATTAATTTTTGGTGGGCCAATGGGCTCAATATGGGATTGGGCTTAGTGGACCTATATTGATCTATTGTGGTGGACCAAAAATTAATATTCCATTAAGGCATGATTGGGCCAAATTCTCTTATTAGAATCAAGCCCAAAGCAAATCAAGATTATCCCAAATTTTCGGCCCACCAACCATTTCTAGACACGTCCATAAGATTCATGACTTTGCTAGATAAGAGGAGAAACAGAACCAACACAACCACATTAATTCTTGCCCATTTTGCCACGAGAGAGAGAGAGAGAGAGAGATATGAAAAGGGATATGAATCTTTATGCTATCTAACCAAACTTTGAAGAAAAAAGAAGAAATCAAGCTTCAAGAAAGTGAGTTCAAATCTTTTGTTCAATCACTTTTTACAAATATGTGTATAAACAATATTTTGTTATGAATAAAATTTACAGTTTCGTCAATATTTTTATTGGAGTTGGTAAAGACGTACTAGACCTAGGAATGATTAAGTTATAACGTAATTGTAAAAGCGTCGCAATTGACATTGAGAAATGTTGTAACAGTATCATTCTTAAACTGTTCCTGGTCAAGGTTTACATTATTGGTCCAAAAGTAAACCCGTGAGACTGGTACATGTCGTATATCAGAATATTAGTTTCTGGTGGTTTATCTCAGTGAGCCACGAGTCTAAGGAGACTCGTATAGACATGTAGGTGTTCATAGCGGATGGACACTGAACGACTCACAGAAGATTCATAATAGATGGTACGCTTGCGTCAATAGGAATCTTCTCGAGTTGAGTAGCACATTGGTCATTTGACTTGAGATACCACGGTGGATATATGAGTTATCCTCCACACTTTTATGACAGTCACGTCTTTGACCTTTTTAGGTTAGACCTCCGCCTGTTCGTTGGGTGTGAACCGATGCTCATGATATCCGGTGATGTGTCCATAGAGGATCTGTCAGTCATGTGTACATGATTTAGGTATCCACTTCATGAGATTGCGATTTATCAAATCCATGGTCATGGTACACTCGGAAATGAGTTCTGAGTGTTATTGAGAAATCGCGAATTTATACGTCGACGAGATAATACCTTATGAGATTTGACGATTATGTCTATGTCTCTGGTATTTATCCGGATACCTATGACAGAATGATTATACGTATGCGAAGATCTCAACTTGTATGGTTCAACGAGAATATCTGTGGTCGCCATAATTTATGAGTGGGTAAATTATGGACATGGGATTTGATCCCGTGACGGATATACCTGAACTTAGAGAGTCTCACATAATCAAAAATACTCGTAGAGCACTAGGGCGACTTAAAATGAATAATATTGATTATTCGAAAATCATTTAACGGTGAAAAGAAAATTACACATGTGTGGTATTCGATAATTTCCTAAATTAATATGTATGTGTATTTGATACATAATTTGATTAGATATATACTAATTAATTACCGAATATTTTTTGGGACATATGTCAACCTTGAATGTATTTTAACATTTATTGTAAATGTAGAAATACATTATACATTTGATTAAATGGATTAATTAATTAAAGTGTTAATTAATTAATTTATTAAATAAATATATTAGGAATGTATTAAGTATATTTTTCACATGTATTAGACATGTGTTGTATGCTTTTGTGACATTTGGCTTGTTGGCAATTTTAGTGGGATAAGATATTTTGTTTTATTTAATCAAAATTATTTTGTTAAAATAAAATGAATTTTCTCTCTCCCACTTACTACAAAATTCGGTCAACATAGGGAATGGGTACTGTTCCCATTTCTTCAACAACAAAATTAGAGAGAAAAACCTAAGAGAGAAGAGGAAAAATTGTGAGATCAAAAATCAACCAAAAGCTTAGAGATTTTTAAAGTTTAAGGTAAGTTTACTAATCTTTTAGTTAGAAAATTGTTTCCTTTGTATTTTTGATAATACATATGATGTATATTGTTTTTCCCTCTCTTGAATTTGGGTTTTTGTTTGTTGGATGTTTGTTGGGAAGTTTAAATGCATGTGTGGTGATACTTTGAGCTTAATAATTGTTATTAGAGCTCAATTTGATTTAGGAAATTAAAGTTGACATTCTAGAATTTCTATGCCACTTTATAGAAACCTAGAATTGTTCTTGGGTGTTTTTGAGTGTGATGAGACTTTAAGAATGTTGGATGGACTATTGTAATGCTAGATTGAAAGTCAATTTGGTGGAAATTTGGTTAATTTGATTAATTTAAATTTCTAGGGTTTATGCCACATACTAAATTGGGGCTTTTCATTTTATGGATTCAATTGGGCATATTAGATGTATATTAATCATTTTGGTAGTGTTTTGGAAACACTTAAATGTGTAATTGACATTTTTGGACTAAAATGAGCAAAATGTAAAACGTTTGTTACTTTAGGTCTTTTCGGTAATTGGGTATTTTTTTTGGGTAATTCCAAATTTGATTTGGGATTAAAAATTAAAATAAATAGTTTATTTTAATAGTTCAAAGAAAATTTTTGAAATTCGAAAAATCCGATTTTTCACGTTCCGATGCGCCCCTGGCAAAATCGTTAATACGCTAACAAAAATGGCATCAGAGCCTGTCTGATTCCTAATCCATAAAATGATTCTAGCATGATATTTGATATGTAATCTACGACTTATTTACGTAAACACATGCTTTCTTTGATAGGATCTAAATAATTTGTTTGACAGTTTAGCGGAAAATTCCATTTAATAAGGCTTTAAAGTAAATTGTATTTGTGTGTGCTTTTTTCTTGGTCCGCCTTGTCAGTACGGATGCGAATGTTTTCCTGACGCTGTAGCTGTATCGTGCCAAAGCTGTGCAGTTATGGCTGATGGTAGTTCATTTGCGCTGGTATAACTTATTTGATAAGAGACAAATTCAAGTGAAAGCGGAAATCCTGAATGTGCCAAAGCTGTTAGGACTACACCGGTAACTTGAGTTTGTCACTGACAAGTTAAGCCTTGAAAACGCCTCATTGTGAACGTGCCAAAGCTGTCACAACGAGAAACGATCAGGACCGAAATTCATGAGTCACTTTTGTGATTGACAATGGTTGTCTACCTAATGAATATACGTAGGCGATAACGTGCCAAAGCAGTGAGCCGAAATATATTTATGGGATCTACTTCCTGTTATTGAATTTAATTTGATTATATTATTGTTTTCTGTTTGGAGATTACAATATGACATAATTCAGTGGGAGGGCATCCTTTAAAATAAAAATCCATGATTTATTTGATGTTATGTCTGATATTGTATGAAACTGTATTATCTGTTAATTTTTCCTCTCGCTATCTATATGATAGATTTACGATGGCCAAGTCTTCGTCTTCCAATCTTTTAGCTCGTAAGTTAGATGCGAACAAGCTAATTGGGCCCGAAAATTTTACTGACTAGGAATTGGATTTGAGGATTGTCCTAGAATCTGAGAGATTATAGTATGTGTTGGATGGACCGGTTCCTCTCGCTATACCACCCGAGTCAACACCCGAGGAGCATGCAATCTTCCAGAAATGGAAGGATGATGATCTACAAGTTAAATCATACATCCTCGGATCATTGACTCCGAAGCCGAAGAGGCAATATATTGATATGCCTGATTCATATAGCATAATCTCTAAGCTTAGGAAGTTCTTTATGAATCTAGTGCAAATTATTGTTCAAAGAGTGGCGGTGGAACTATTTCACTCCAGACTGGATGAGGGTCAACCAGTCAGTCTTCATATGCTTCATATGATTGATTTGATTGATCGATTGAGGCAATATGACTTTCCACTCAATGAAACTCTTGGGCGTAGTTTGATACTAGGCTCACTCCGGAGCACATTTCGCCAGTTTGTGCTGAATTTTAATATGCTTGGAATTCGCTGTTCTTACAGTGAGTTGCATAGGATGCTGCTCACTGCTGATGAGGATCTAAAGAAGGGAGTGCCGACTCGCCTTCTCAAACCTACTTTTCTTTCTGCCGCTTCTCAAAAGAAGGGCAAATGAAAGAAGAAGAAAGGCAAAAAGATCTCTCCTCAGGGTAAGATAGGGAAACCAAAACCCAAGAGAGCTGCCGAAGACAAATGCCACCACAGTAGCAAGGTTGGACACTAGAAGCGTAATTGTCCTGAATATCTTGCGCAGTTGAAGAGACACAGAGCCTCTACTTCAGGTATATTTATTTTTCCCGTTATTGATATATCTTTAGCATGTGAAGCTAATTCTTCCAGTTGGATTTTAAACTCTGCTTGTCCTGTTCACATCTACAATTCGTTGCAGGGGCTAAAGGAAAGTAGAAAGCTGAAATCTGGATCGTTGCAATTGTGCTTCGGGAGTGGAGACTATTTAGATGCAGTTGCAGTTGGAGTATATGAGATTCCGTTGTCCAGTGGGAGCATTTTGTTAAATGACTGTTATTTTATGCCAGGATGTGTGACAAATATTATATCACTTTTTTTATTAGATACATAAGGTTTTTGTGTGAATATTAAGAATCGTTCTCTGTATTTATATGATAAATATAATATTCATATCCTTCAATGTGCAAATGAGAATGGTCATTACATTTTGCTTCCATCAAGAGATATTTTGAATGTTGAGACTAATAAACGAAATAGATATGATGTTAATGATACTGAATTGTGGCATATGAGGTTAGGTCATATTGGTGTACGACGCCTTACCCGGTTGGTTAGAAATGGTTTGATTGAGAATCTAACTATTGAACCTTACCCGACTTGCGAATCTTGTATTCAGGGTAAAATGACAAAAACCTCATTTACTGGTGTAGGACATCAAGCCTCAGACTTATTGGAACTAGTACATTCTAATGTATGTGGTCTCATGAGTCTTACTGCTCATAGTGGCATTTCATACTTCGTTACCTTTACCGATGATTTATCTCGGTATGGTTATGTTTACTCGATGAAACATAAATCGGAAACTTTTGAAAGTTTCAAAGATTTCCGAAACAAAATGGAAAAGCAAACTGGGAAATTAATCAGATGCCTACGATCAGATCGAGGTGGTGAATATATGAGCGGTGAGTTCACTGATTATTTAAAGGAGAATGAGATTCTCGCTCAATATACTCATTCAGGTACTCCACGACATAATGGAGTGTCTGAGAGGAGAAATCAAACTTTATTGGATATGGTTCGTTCTATGTTGAGTTATACAGATCTATCATATTACATGTGGGGCAATGCGCTTCTTACTATAGTTCATCTTTTGAACAGAGTTCCTTCCAAAGATGTTCCTACGACCCCATATCAGATATGGACTGGTAGGAAACCGAACCTTAATTATATTAGGGTTTGGGGCTGTCCTGCGTACGTCAAAGTGGCGCAGCAGGATAAGCTTTTACCTCGAGGGCAAAAGTTTAGGTTTATTGGGTATCCTTCCAATACGAAAGGATATTTGTTCTATGATTTCGAGCGTCGAAACGTGTTCATATCTCGCTTCATAAAATTTCTAGAAATAGAATTTTTGGCAGAATGAGGAGATCATAGACAAGTTGAACTTGATGAAGTTCAGCCAATAACTGACGAACCGTAGGAGGAACATGAGGTTCAAGAAGATGAATGATCTTTAACGCACACACTTCGTAGGTCGAGTAGGGTTATAAGACCTCATGAGTGATTGTCTTTGATACAGGACATAGGTCTTGATATGCTCTTGGTAGAAGAGACTGACCCGAGGACTTACAAAGAAGCGATGTTGGACATCGATTCCGTGAAATGGCAGGAAGCCATGAAATCAGAGTTAGACTCAATGTATCAGAATCAAGTCTGGGACTTGGTTCCTCTTTCTGAAGGAATCGTTCTTGTCAGTTGTCAATGGGTTTATAAAAGGAAGAGATGGTCTGATGGAAGTGTTGAAACTTTCAAGGCCCGGCTGGTTGTAAGGGGTTACATACATCGACCTGGTGTGGACTATGATGAAACATTTTCTCCAGTAGCGATGTTGAAGTCTATTAGGATTTTATTGGCTATAACTGTTTACCATGACTACAAGATTTGGCAAATGGATGTCAAAATGGCATTCTTGAATGAATTTCTTGATGAAGAAATCTATATGGAACAGCCGGAGGGTTTTGCATCTAGCCAAGACTTAGATATGGTTTGTAAGCTTAAGAAGTCCATTTATGGACTTAAACAAGCTTCACGGAGTTGGAATCTTCGATTCGATGAGGTTATTAGATTGTCTGGTTTCCTCAAGAATACAAAAGAATCATGTGTGTATAAAAAGGTCAGTGTGAGCATGGTGGTGTTTTTGGTACTATATATGGACGACATCTTGATCATTGGGAATGACATTGGGATGATGCATGGCGTAAAAGCTTATCTCTATAAGAACTTCTCTATGAAAGATCTGGGTGAAACTTCTTATATCTTGGGTATAAAACTCTATAGAGATAGAGAAAATAAGCTTATTGGATTGTCTCAGTCCACGTACATAGATAAGATCTTAGAGAGGTATAATTTCAGTAACTGTAAGACAGTTAACATACCTTTCCGACATGGTATACATCTTTCGAAGAAAATGTGTCCGCAAACTGAAGATGAGAAGATTAGAATGTCTAATTTACCTTATGCTTCGTGTTTGGGTAGCATTATGTATGTCATGTTGTGTACGTGACCTGATATTAGTTACTCGGTTAGTGTAACCGGTAGATATCGATCAAATCCAAGTAACGACCATTGGATGACCGTTAAAAATATCCTGAAGTATCTCAAAGGTACTAAGGATAAGTTTTTGATTTATGGAGAAGAAGAACTGCAAGTTAATGGGTATACGGATTCAGATTTCCAATCGGATCCGAATGATAGAAAGTCTACATCGGGATTCATATTTACCCTTAATGGTGCTGCAGTTAGTTGGAAAAGTTCCAAACAGGGATCGACAGCTGATTCCACCACAGAAGCGGAATATATCTGAGGTTGCATAAGAAGCTGTCTGGATTAGAAACTTTGTCATAGAATTGGGAGTTGTCCCAAGCATTGAGAATTTGATTCCTTTGCACTGTGATAATACCGGAGCTGTTGCGCAAGCAAAGGAACCCAGGGCACATAAAAATCGAAGCATGTGGAGCGAAAGTACCATATCATTCGAGAGATTGTGTCACGTGGAGACATTGTAGTGTGCAAGATACGGAGTGAAGACAATGTAGCAGATCCGCTTACCAAGGTCATTCCTCCTAAATTATTTGATAAGCATGCTGAGGCGATGGATATAAGATACCAATGGTTATGTCACCAGAGTAAGTGGGATAAATTATTAGAGTTGGTACTCGGCGTGCCGATTTATCATGTATTTCCTTGTAAATACGTGTATGAATAATATTTTGTTATGAATAAAATTTACAGTTTCGTCAATATTTTTATTGGAAATGGTAAAGACGTACTAGACCTAGGAATCATCAAGTTATAACGTAACTGCAAAAGCGGTGCAATTGACATTGAGAAATGTTGTAACAGTATCATTCTTAAATTGTTCCTAGTCAAGGTTTACATTCTTGGTCCGAAAGTAAACCCGGGAGACTAGTACACGTCGTATATCAGAATATTAGTTTCCGGTGGTTTATCTCAGTGAGCCACGAGTCTAGGGAGACTCGTATAGATATGTAGGTGTTCATAGCGAATGGACACTGAACGACTCACAGAAGATTCCTAATAGATGGTACGCTTGCGTCAATAGGAATCTTCTCGAGTTGAGTAGCATAGTGGTCCTTTGACTTGAGATACCACGGTGGATATATGAGTTATCCTCCACACTTTTATGACAGTCACGTCTTTGACCTTTTTAGGTTAGACCTCCGTCTGTTCGTTGGGTGTGGACTGATGCTCATGATATCCGGTGATGTGTCCATAGAGGATCTGTCAGTCCTGTGTACAAGATTTAGGTATCCACTTCATGAGATTGTGATTTATCAAATCCATTGCCATGGTACACTCGGAAATGAGTTCTGAGTGTTATTGAGAAATCGCGAATCTATACGTCGACGGGATAATACCTTATGAGATTTGACGATTATATCTATGTCTCTGGTATTTATCCGGATACCTATGACGTAATGATTATACGTATGCGAAGATCTCAACTTGTATGGTTCAGCGAGAATATCTGTGGTTGTCATAATTTATGAGTGGGTAAATTATGGACATGAGATTTGATCCCGTGACGTATATACCTGAACTTAGAGAGTCTCACATAATCAAAAATACTCGTAGAGCACTAGGGTGACTTAAAACGAATAATATTGATTATTCAGAAATCGTTTAACGGTTAAACAAAAATTACACATGCGTGGTATTCGGTAATTTCCTAAATTAATATGTATGTGTATTTGATACATAATTTGATTAGATATATATTAATTAATTACCGAATATTTTTTGGAACATATGTCAACCTTGAATGTATTTTAACATTTATTGTAAATGTAGAAATACATTATACATTTGATTAAATGGATTAATTAACTAAAGTGTTAATTAATTAATTTACTTAGAGAGTGTCACATAATCAAAAATACTCGTAGAGCACTAGAGCGACTTAAAACGAATACTATTGATTATTCGGAAATCGTTTAATGGTTAAACGAAAATTACACATGCGTGGTATTCGGTAATTTCCTAAATTAATATGTATGTGTATTTGATACATAATTTGATTAGATATATATTAATTAATTACCGAATATTTTTTTGAATATATGTCAACCTTGAATGTATTTCTACATTTATTGTAAATGTAGAAATACATTATACATTTGATTAAATGGATTAATTAATTAAAGTGTTAATTAATTAATTTATTAAATAAATGTATTAGGAATGTATTAAGTATATTTTTCACATGTATTAGACATGTGTTGTATGCTTTTGTGACATGTGGCTTGTTGGCAATTTTAGTGGGATAAGATATTTTGTTTTATTTAATCAAAATTGTTTTGTTAAAATAAAATGAATTTTCTCTCTCTCACTTACTACAAAATTCGGCCAACATAGGGAATAGGTACTATTCTCATTTCTTCAGCAACAAAATTAGAGAGAAAAACCTAAGAGGGAAGAGGAAAAATTATGAGATCAAAAATCAACCAAAAGCTTAGAGATTTTTAAAGTTTAAGGTAAGTTTACTAATCTTTTAGCTAGGAAATTGTTTCCTTTGTATTTTTGATAATACATATGATGTATATTATTTTTCCCTCTCTTGAATTTGGGTTTTTGTTTGCTGGATGTTTGTTGGAAAATTTAAATGCATGTGTGATGATACTTTGAGATTAATTTTTGTTATTAGAGATCAATTTGATTTAGGAAATTAAAGTTGTCATTTTAGAATTTTTATGCTACTTTATAGAAACCTAGGATTGTTCTTGGGTGTTTTTGAGTGTGATGAGACTTTAAGAATGTTGGATTGATTATTGTAATGCTAGATTGAAAGTCAATTTGGTGGAAATTTGATTAATTTGATTAATTTAAATTTCTAGGGTTTATGTCAAATACTAAATTTGGGCTTTTCATTTTATGGATTTAATTGGGCATATTAGATGTATATTAATCATTTTGGTAGTGTTTTGGAAAAACTTAAATATGTAATTGACACTTTTGGACTAAAATGAGTAAAATGTGAAAAGTTTGTTACTTTAGGTATTTTTCGGTAATTGGGGTTTTTTGGGTAATTCCAATTTTGATTTGGGATTAAATATTAAAATAAATAGTTTATTTTAATAGTCCAAATAAAATTTTTGAAATTCGAAAAATCCGATTTTTCATGTTCCGCTGCGCCCCCGGGAAAACCGTTAATACGCTAACATAAAGTTGGGTAGTGAGTTAATGAAATAGGGCAGTATGTTCGGTGTTAATGCATTTTGAACTTATTTTGATATTTTATTTATAACATGAGTTTTAGGACTCCAATCGATAAACCGTAAAATCTTTCCGAAACTATACTCGTTAAGGATTAACCTATAAAAAATTCAGAATTTTTCAATTAAGGATGAAATTATAGGAAATTTTGAAACTTTGCTACCCTACATATAAATAGATCTGTACGCAGCTGAACAGTGGGTATTAAATCAATCATAACTTTAGTTGTAGTAAACGAAATCAAGATCCGTACAAACCAAGTAAACTAGACACATAGAGAACCATATTATAAAAATTCCAGCCCTTGTTTTGTTCTTAGTAAAGCGCGATGAACATTATGATAGATTTTAAATTTCAGTATCTTAAGTTGTGTGACCTTAATCGAACCCCGTAAAATTCCTAGACAACCTAAACATGTCAATTATCCAGCTAGGTTGAATGCTCATGCATGTCATATTTTATTTGTTGTGTGGAAAATATTTCAAATTACTTATTCTACCAAAACTAATCGGTTAAAGATCGGCATTTGAAAAAAGAAATGTCGTCAACTCCGTGGAGCCTTATTGGATACATACGAAATTTATGAGTGGATACCTTTGTTTTATTGTTATATTTTAAAAGAAATAATTAAAGTTTTGAAAAAATTATTTTAAACTTTTGTTTTGCTTAAGAAGTTTTTGACTTTATTTATGTCATGTTATGTTATGTTTCCGCCTCGGAAATTGCATTATGTTTAATTATTTTATGATTTTCTTTAATATTGTCGAGGTGCTTGTATAAGGTTTTATCCATCAGAAATGGATTGACCTGTTATCTTTGTCGATAAGGTCTTGCTTTCGTACATTGTCCAGTCTGAGAGCGCCCAATATGGGCAATGGACGTTTGTTTGTTTTGATGAGGCTATTCGAAAGTAAAGTATGGAAATTTGATTATAAATTTTATTTTCCTATGGGATATATATATATATAATTTTATTTTAAGGTATCTTTTAGTTCCATATTTATTGGAAATGTTCGTTACAAACCAAGTTCAATTGAGTTGTAATGAGTTTTGAAGTTCTCAGAATAATTGAACAAGTATTTGGATAACATCAGACATGAATATCATAGCGATGTTTACTCTTTTGGATATTTCAGAAGATTTAGAGTTTCAATTGACATGAGGTCAGTTTCATTGGAAAGTATACTCGAAAACGATCGCGACATATAAAGAACACATGATTTGGCCAATGGACGAGAAAGTTACAAGTGTTTTAAGTTGCACCTCAAAATCAGTCTGTGACTTGCGTTCGAACGTTTTCCATATTATATTATATTGCAGCCTTGAAAATTGCATTATGTTTAATATTTTATGATTTTCGTTAATATCGTCGAGGTGCTTGTATAGGGTCATATCCATCATAAATGTATCGACCTGTTATCTTGGTCGACAAGGTCTAGCTTTCGTACATTGTCCAGTTTGAGCGCGCGACATGGAAAATAAACGTTTGTGTGTTTTGATGGGGCTATTCGAAAGTAAAGTATGGAACTTCGATTTTAAATTTTATTTTCCTATGGGATATATATATTGAATTTTATTTTATGATATTTATCCAATGTATCTTCATAGACTCACCCCTCAAACCCACCCCACCCCCACTTCATAAGTTTTGCAGGTAGCATTATCTGGTATCTGGTGAGCCATAGTTGATTCAGGAACAAGGATCGAAGAGAGGAGGTGTCACTGCAGTCACTAGGAATGGGTCCATCATGTGTAGTTATACATTCATATAAAATGTTGTAAGTCCTATGTTGTGTTAATAAATGCATCTATATGAATACGATAACGACAAAAAGTAATATGGAATCATTAATACATGTAACATAACTTGGAAATTGTATTTAAATTCAAAATTTTGCATGAGTCAAGTTCATATCATTTGCTTAAGATTAGTACGGTTTATGGGCATTAGAGTATTAGTGAGAGGCTTCAGATGATGGTGGGATTCGTCATTTGCCAATAACATCTCCGAATTTATGATGTTATATTTTACTCTATTTGTTTTTTGTTAGAAGTGTTACGTATATTTGAATGAGATATTTTGATCGTCGGAAACAAGTAATACAGTATTTTTGAGGATAGTGATTGTGAATTTAAGTTAAGCAATATAATAAGAATTTTAATTAAAATATTGTACAACATTTATTTCAAGCGGTAAAAAGGAAGGATAATCTTTGTTGAAAACATACTAAAGTCAAAATTTATAAAATATTATAAAGGTTTTCAATATGATTTTTGTATTTTAGTTGCGGTATTTGAATTATAAATTTTAGATGTACAACCTAAAATAATATTCCCTAACATATTTTGTGTTTATTCCAATAGGTGTCGGGTCTGTAAAAAACTTTCTCTACAGTATGAGAATCTTGACACAAAATTTAAGAAAACAAGTATGTATTGATCGGCAATGAGAATCCTTTAAATGAAAATTTTGATTCCAAAATCGATTCTATTTTTTGATTCCATAGGTAGGTTCTGGTTCCTTAAGTGTAAAACCAATACCAGAATCAATTTTTTTTATTCCATTTTTTGGAACTGGAACTTACCCTAAAATAATCAATTTCGGTTCTGGAACCTAATTTGAGCGCGCGACACGGACAATAGACGTTTGTGTGTTTTGATGAGGCTATTTGAAAGTAAAGTATGGAACTTCGATTTTAAATTTTATTTTCCTATAGGATATATATATTGAATTTTATTTTATGGTATTTATTCAATGTGTCTTCATAGACTCACCCCCTCTCCCACTTCATAGGTTTTACAGGTAGCAGTATCTGGTATCTGGTGCGCCATAGTTGATCAGGGAACAAGGATTGAGGAGAGGAGGTGTCACTGCAGTCACTAGGAATGAGTCCATCATGTGTAGTTATACATTCATATAAAATGTTGTAAGTGCTTTGTTGTGTTAATATATGCATCTATATGAATACGATAACGACAAAATGTAATATGGAATTATTAAATACATGTAACATAACTTGGAAATAGTATTTAAATTCCAAGTTTTGCATGAGTCCAGTTCATATCATTTGCTTAAGATTAGTACAGTTTATGAGCATTAGAGTATTAGTCAGAGGCTTAGGATGATGGTGGGATCTGTCATCTGCCAATAACATCTTCGAATTAGGGATCTTACTTTTTACTCTATTTGTTTTTTGTTAGAAGTATTACGTATATTTGAATGAGATATTTTGATCGCTGGAAACAAGTAATACAATACCTTTGAGGATAGTGTTTGATTCCATAGGTAGGTTCTGGTTCCTTAAGTGTAAAACCAATACCAGAATCTATTTTTTTTGTTCCATATTTTTGGAACCAGACCCTACCGTAAAATAATCAATTCCGATTATGGAATCTAGTTTTCGGTTCGGTTCCAAGCGATTCCGGATCTACCTAGAATTGTTGCACACCCCTAGTTAGAACACTAATTTAGTATGGCAAATTTGATTTTTACAAAAATTATTTATTTTAAATGATACAAATCAAAATTATCTCATTAACAATCTAGAATTTTCATTGATTTATATAAGATATTTAACAAATTTTCGAATTGAACGAGATAAATATCCTCGCGCTCGCCCCATAGTGGCTCTGCCACTGAGTATGAGACAACCCTCGAAGTAACTCGTTAGTACAAATTAAGTTTATGAGTTTCTTTGTGATCTCAAAATCAAATTCATGCATGAGTAAATTAAACCAACTTTTTCACCTTACACAGATGTTAGAGAGATAATCCACATAAAAATCTGAGAGATGGTAATACGTTGTTTTATTTATTCCCTAATTAAAATATTGACATTCTTTGTCAAAGTAACTCTATGATTTTTTTAAGCAAGCTTACATTATAATAGTAATATTTGACTTAAATAAGGCATAAGAATATCTTTTTATTTAAACTTTTATCTTTAAGAATATATTTCTAATTTGAGAAGAATGCCTTTGTAATTAAGATACTCTTTAATCTAATGATCATGTTTCTATTTTAGGATTAATACTATGGAAATATATTAAGCTTATTGGAAAAAAATTAGGATTTAGTTTAACCCATTTAGAAAGTACAAGCTTAGCTAAAACCCTATAAATAGGTGAAATATTTCAACAATTAAAACCCCAGAGAGTGTGTTTCTTATAAGAGTCTGGGACAGTTGGAGATTTTACATTCTCCGGGGTTTCCAACAATTAAAAAATAATTAATCTAAGTGATTCTGTAACAACGTCATAAACAATAATTGTTACAATACCGTGAATAGTAACGGCTACAGTTTCTACGAATAGTATATTGTTACAGTACCGATGAACAGTACTTTGCTACGATGCCCATGAACAATATTTTGTGAACAATAATTTTAGGTTTCTTTGGAGGAAGAGATAGTTTGTAGTAGTGGAGATATTTTATAGAAAGACTACTGTAAAATGTGAAGCATTATCATCCGTTGGATAAGGGACACGTGGCGCAATCCTTACGTTGTCCCAATTACTTCAATTTGCAGCCTTATCATCCGTTGCATAAGGGACACGTGGCGCAATCCTTGTCGTTGTCCAAATTACTTCTGAAAATTCGGGGTTATCCTAAGTTCTGACCCTATGCGGAATTACAGACAATAAGCAGGACAAGTCCTGTTACTGCTACTATGGAATTGCAACAGGCAATTTAACAAATCAACCAACTAAAATAATAAGCTGCAAATGTAAAAACAATAACAATAATTAAAGCAACAAAAATAATCAAACCACACAAAATTCAACACAATGATTTTGGTGACGAAGTGGAAAACTCTTCCGAGTAAAAAACCACTCCGGGTATAGGCTACCACCCGAATCCACTATATCGAGAAAAACTTACAGCGATGGTCAAGACTTATGGTGGCAACTCCACCGACTCAAGTACCTCTATACTGCAAGAACTCAAGGCAACTCCTCAAGCCCGCGACCCACGGTTTTCTTCAGAACCTCTGAAGTCTCTGAGTAGATTATATCACCAATGACGCCGGAACTCCGACTACCAAACTTCCTCCTAAAGAACTCTAAAGGATTAAGGAATTTGGGTTAAGTTGTGTTGAAGGTTTATCAAAGAATGGATTTCACCATTAACAAAGAAGACATAAGATTCAAAGAGTCTTCAAGGTGAAATCAAAGAGAGTTGAAAGATTTGAGAGTATTTGGCTCAAGAGAAATATGCTTCAACTAATGAGAATGGCGGCTAAGGGTTATATTTATAGGTTGGGTGAAAACCTAGGGTTTTGCAGGCCAAAAACGCGTTCAGATCGCAGTCGCGTTCGAAAGCTTACTAGAACGCTACACGAACGCGCCCTTTCTGTGAAGACTCGTTCGAACGTCAATCGAACGCACAACGAACGTGAGCTCTCTGGAATGCTCCCGTTCGAACCCCACAAGAACGTGCCTCGAACGTTTGCTCTCTGGAATGCTCCCGTTCGAACCCAATAAAGAACGTGCCACTAACACCACACGTTCGAACCCACAACGAACGCAGCACTAACGCCAATCGTTCGAACACTGCAACGAACGCACCACGAACGCTTGTCTAATGCACAACAGCCAGAAACCAGTCCAATTGCACAAAGATCTTCATGAAAGATTACAACTCAATTGAACTTGTTTTGTCACGGATATAAGCCAATAAAACTGGAACTAACAATCTCCCCCTTTGGCATTCCGTGACAAAACACTACCTAATACAAATACTACGGTAATAGACCCAAAAAGCAAATAGTCAACTGTCAACCATCAAAACAGTGACTTATTACAAATGGACTCGATCTGACACCTAACAAAGTAGTCTTGAGATTAATGCCACCGCAGCAACATACCTGCTACCTGAAACATCCACAAACAACAATATACCGTGAAAAGCATTGAGATAATCAAGTAAACCATAAAGCAGGTAAAAATCTCATACATGTACAAGTAGAAATCATTCTCCCCCTTAATCTTAACTCCCCTTAAAACGGAGATATTTAAAGGATATTTTACAGCTCCCTCCTATATATTAAGGCTCTCCCCCTTAATATATTACTCTCCCCTTTTTGTCACGAAATGACAAAGGATAAAAGAAACAGGAAAAATAACAGGAGAACAGGAGAAAACACATGCAAGAGCATAAACAAACAGGAATGACTCCCCTCACTAACAGGCACATAAAATTAGCAAAATAAAACACGGGAAGCAAACCAAAAACTCAGAAAGGTGCACAGTAAAGAATAAAAAAAATTGTATGCAATAACATGAAGCACACACAGGCACATACTGAGATAAATGAAAATCCTATCAAAAACTGACTGAAACAACATTTCAAGCTGATACAATGATACCCAGTCAGTATTCAGTTGTTTATGACATGAAACAATATGCATCATTTTAAAAGTAGCTAAATACAACACTTATGCATATGACATAAACACCAAAGCATATAAAGCACTTGCGTGGAAAAATAAAGTGCATAACGAATCAAGGCTTAAGACCTTATTTTATGAGCTGGACACAGCCAAAGAAATCCATCTCTAAACAACCAAGTCCACAAAATAGGTGTTCAAACCCAGCACCACTAGGACCTGAAAATAAGCAACATTGGTTGCATGCTATATTATTTACCCCAGAAATATCATGAGCTCATATTTAATAACTCTTTCGAGTGAAGGGTTTTTGCCCTTATCTTTTGAATTTGGCCATTTTGGCTCTTTTGCACTTGAGTCTCATTTTTTTTTAATTTATTTCTTTTTACTTTTGCACAAGGGGATAACAAGGTCATCTAGTCAAAGGTCACACTATTTAGCAAACAGGATAAGATAGAAATTAGATTGCTATTCTAAAAACTCATACATGCGACCAAGCCTTGATAAATTAAAACGTGTATGTGAAGGTGCAAGCACATGATATACCAAAGGTTTTTATCACATACACTCATGCATATAGAGCATCAAGAAAAATACAGCATATCATACATGCATAATCATATATCCTACATACCAGGATCATGCACATGCTATTCATGCTCTAACAAGCCATAAAAATATTTTTTGGTCTTTTTCAAAAATATTTTTTTTTTATTTTTCAGTTTTAAAGCACAAAAAAAAATAAAGACACAAAACAGCTTGTAAAACATCCAATGGTACGTGGAGTTGTATCCTGAGTGCAGATCATACTACCGTCCATTCGGAATCGGCTATGAAATTTATGTCCGGGTTTCCATCCTATATACCAAGGGACATATAACAAAAACAAGACACACACTCACACCCATATGCTGTGAAAATAAAACAAACGTGTAAAAACATAAAACACACGCACACACACATGCAATGGGAAAATAAAATGCATTTTTTAAGCAGAGTTACACCGAAGTGCACTCTCATCATGTCCATCAGGACATGCAGAAGTAGATGGGAAATCATCTTGCTTCCCCACCCAAACCTTTCTAGGAACCTCATCCACTTGAGAATTCCTAGTTAACAAAGAAAGTTTCTCACTAAGAAATTGTGTCTGTTTAGTTAGTGCAGAAACTTGAGAAGCTAGATTTGAAGAATCAAATCTAGGCGACACACTCTTAGGCCTCTTCTTTTGCTTGTGCAACATGAAGCACTTAGGCCTAATATGTCCAGCCTTGCCACAGTGGTGGCACACAGGCACAAACCTCAGACGAGAGCGAGGTTTACCCACAGCACCTCTAGATTGAGGTTGGGAAACAGGACGAGGAACAACATGAGGAGAAACATGACTACACACAACAGGTTTCTTACCTAAGTCACGTTTAGCTGCTACAGGCACAACTTTGGAAGAAGAAGCCTTATTAAAGTTAGGCTGAGAAATAATTCCTAACATACGGTCCACATTTTTATTCTCACTAGAAAATACAGACAACTGGGTTCTAGTATCTTCAAGTTCAGTCTCTAAAGCTAGGACCTTATCAATTTGACCCCTATTCCTCTCCTCCAGGTCATCAAACATCAAAAGGCTTTGCTCAAATTTGGCTTGAGCTTCATTCTTTTCTAGCTCAACAGCTTTCAGCTTTTTATTGACCTCTAAATTAGTCTTCTTAATAGCTAAACTCTCTTTAAAAAGTTTAGCATAAGCTACCTGAAGACTGTCTCTCATCAACTGACTCACTGTGAGAGGATTCTGAACCAGAATCTCTAACATACTCGTTCCTCTCACTGGTCACACTAGCATGAAAGGCCATATAATTGCCTTTCGGAGAATCATCACCTTCAAAATCACTAAGGGATGCTGCCATGGCTTTCTTGCCTTTAGCCCTAAGATATGTGGGACACTCGGATCTAACGTGCCTATATCCTTCACATTCATGGCACTGGACACTACGGTTCTATTATCCATATCCCCTCTAGACTCTCTCATGCTATGCCTACTCTCTCTAGGCTTATTCTCCATATCCCTATCACTGTTATGGCCACTCTTCTTAGGTTAAGAAATTTCTTAAACTTATTTGTAAACAATGCCAAATCACGATATGTGAGGGTATCACAATTTAAGGGTTGACTATGTTCCATAGCTAATGGGTCAAGGATCGAGTTCAGGCTCTGATACCAATTGAAAATTCGGGGTTATCCTAAGTTCTGACCCTATGCGGAATTACAGACAATAAGCAGGACAAGTCCTGTTACTGCTACTATGGAGTTGCAACAGGCAATTTAACAAATCAACCAACTAAAATAATAAGCTGCAAATGTAAAAACAATAACAATAATTAAAGCAGCAAAAATAATCAAACCACACAAAATTCAACACAATGATTTTGGTGACGAAGTGGAAAACTCTTCCGAGTAAAAAACCACTCCGGGTATAGGCTACCACCCGAATCCACTATATCGAGAAAAACTTACAGCGATGGTCAAGACCTATGGTGGCAACTCCACCGACTCAAGTACCTCTATACTGCAAGAACTCAAGGCAACTCCTCAAGCCCGCGACCCACAGTTTTCTTCAGAACCTCTGAAGTCTCTGAGTAGATTATATCACCAATGACGCCGGAACTCCGACTACCAAACTTCCTCCTAAAGAACTCTAAAGGATTAGGGAATTTGGGTTAAGTTGTGTTGAAGGTTTATCAAAGAATGGATTCACCATTAACAAAGAAGACATAAGATTCAAAGAGTCTTCAAGGTGAAATCAAAGAGAGTTGAAAGATTTGAGAGTATTTGGCTCAAGAGAAATATGCTTCAACTAATGAGAATGGCGGCTAAGGGTTATATTTATAGGTAGGGTGAAAACCTAGGGTTTTGCAGGCCAAAAACGCGTTCAGATCGCAGTCGCGTTCGAAAGCTTACTAGATGCTACACGAACGCGCCCTTTCTGTGAAGACTCGTTCGAACGTCAATCGAACGCACAACGAACGTGAGCTCTCTGGAATGCTCCCGTTCGAACCCCACAAGAACGTGCCTCGAACGTTTGCTCTCTGGAATGCTCCCGTTCGAACCCAATAAAGAACGTGCCACTAACGCCACACGTTCGAACCCACAAACGAACGCAGCACTAACGCCAATCGTTCGAACACTGCAACGAACGCACCACGAACGCTTGTCTGATGTACAGCAGCCAGAAACCAGTCCAATTGCACAAAGATCTTCATGAAAGATTACAACTCAATTGAACTTGTTTTGTCACGGATATAAGCCAATAAAACTGGAACTAAACTTCAATTTGCCAATCATATATAAATGGTGCTTAGGTTGAGAATTAGTTAAGGTTTTCATTAATTGTTTTTCCTTATTTTTGGCTAAGTGTTAAGCATATTTCCTAGTCCAAGTTAGTGTAATCTTCAATTGGGAATTTGAGAGATTGACACTTTTAGAGATTAGGGTTTATTGTGAGATTTGGGGAAATTACAATTTGTAAACGAATTCAAGATTCTTGTGTAATCTTGAAAGTGATTAGTGCAGCGAGCTCCTTGTTCCGGAGTTCAACGTGGATGTAGTCGGGAATTTTCCGACGAACCACGGTAAAATCTTGCTTCGTGATTGATCGATTGATTTACTTGACGAATGATTTAGGGTACAAAAATTAACAATTGGTATCAGAGCTTTTTTTTTTGGAATTAAAATCCAGTGGGCCGAAAGTTGGAATCGTGAGAACAAGATCAAACAGAAGATCAAGTCTCTCTTTGTGGGCCAAAACAAGGAAACCTAAATCTGTCAAGCCATCATCGATCAAGATCAGATCAAGAACCTAAATCTACCAGAAACCGAGTGCAAGATTGAAGCCACAGACGAAAGCAAGAAAATCAAAGAACACTGCCAAGAACAAGACCCTTCAAGCTGCCGATTCAGGTTATCAAAGATCAAGATTCATCAGAACCGAACAGGTCACTGCCGAACTGATCAAAACTTCCAGGTTGCAAAATCAATTTCTCAGTAGCTGTGATTCTTGGATTAAATTGCACTTCCAAGATTCTACGTAGCCGAGAAAGACTAAGTGGCCTGCTAAACTCCTAAGCTCTTCGAATTAAGGCCTGTGGTTTGGGCAGACTGGCCGTGAAGTGTATAGCCGATTGTTCTTTGGGGTGAGTAACACTGTGTTGAAATTTGAAAGGAGTTTAGGCGACGTAAATTGAAAGTCTGGGTAATGAAGGATTAGTTGCGTTGGGTGATTGGGGGTTTGTTGTTTGGGTATTGAATCTCTGTTGAAGCTGGTTTGAAAGGAATAGATCAGGGCATCCAAGTCTCTGAGTTGCCGAATCTGCTTCTATTTGTTGTTTTTTTTGATTAATTGGTTTGAGGCAGGATTAATTGTGAATTGCCGACTGTGCTAAGTCAGTTAGGTGTGTATAGCCTATTGGTGTTTGGGTGAGCAAGTCTCTGAGTTGCCGATTAAGTGTCTGGGTCAAAGGAAACAAAAATGTCGACCATGAGACTCGACATCGGCATATTTGACGGAAAGGGAGATTTCACCACATGTAAGAAGAAAATGAAAGTTCTGCTTTCCCACCATAAGGTGGCTTTGGCCCTGGTACCAGGTCCAGAAAAGTGGCCAAAGATGGAAAAGGAAGCGAATGACGAAATCCTGGAAGAGGCGTACAACTTGATCTTCATCCACTTGGGAGATTTGGTCATCAGGAAGGTTGATGGAATGGACACTGCCATTCAACTCTGGGGTAAACTCGAATCTCTTTATTCTGTTGTTTATGCTCCAAATTTAGTGTTCTTAAAAGGAAATTTGTTTAACTACAAGATGGACACAAATAAGTCGATAGATGATAATTTGGATGAATTCACGAAATGACTCAAATCCTTAAAGGAACTGACCAAGCCCTAGGAGACTCTAGCGAAGTTATGATCCTATTAAATGCACTGTCTGAAGAATATAGTGTCGTTAATAACTCTCTACAGTACACAGGAGTTGTACATAGGCTAGACTTGGTGATATCTGGTATAAGGGCTAGAGAGCTAGAACTTAGAACCAGTAGGAGAGGTGGAGCGAACTTATTCGTGAAAGGAAAAAATGAAAGGAAATATAATGGTCTGAATAATCATCAGACTAATAACCAAGAACCTAAAGGGAAGAAAAAGAATAAACAAGATAAGAATAAGAATAGTGACAAGAAGTGCTATCACTGTGGGAAGATGAGACAACTTAAAAGGAACTGTTATAAGTTCA
This sequence comes from Zanthoxylum bungeanum, assembly GCA_019454045.1. Classification (NCBI taxonomy): domain Eukaryota; kingdom Viridiplantae; phylum Streptophyta; class Magnoliopsida; order Sapindales; family Rutaceae; genus Zanthoxylum; species Zanthoxylum bungeanum. Next base: position 390,700 of record SKCR01006526.1, read on the forward strand.
TTAGGGAACAGAAAAATGAAGGCAGCGCCACTGTGGCTGCCGAAAAGGGGTCGATGTGCCTATCTGAGGCATTGACTGTGTCTAGTGATCACATTAGTAGAGAATGGATTCTGGACTCCAGGTGCTCCTTTCACATGAGTCCGTATATGGACTGGTTTGTCAACTTTAGAAATTCTGACCAAGGCACAGTGTATATGGGTAATGACAATACTTGTAGGATACAGGGAGTTGGGGACATAACACTTAAACTTCATGATGGTAAAGTTAGGATACTTACTGACGTTAGATATGTACCAGACCTGAAACGAAACCTGATATCACTAGGAATACTAGATGAATTAGGTTTCACATATAAAGCACACAAAGGAAACATGCACATATCTAAAGGTAATAAACTGATCCTAACTGGTATAAAAAGAAATGGATTGTATGTTCTAAATGGCCAACATGTATTCTCGGAAAAACCCATTTCTCTTTCTTTAACTTCTAATGTTGATATGACTAATATATGGCACTTGAGACTTGGCCATATAGCCAGAAAGGAATCCAGGTACTCAGCAAGCAGGGACAATTTGGAAAGGACCAGTTGAAGCCACTTGAGTTTTGTGAGATCTGTGTGTTGGGCAAACAGCACAGACAGAGCTTCCCAACTGGAATTCATTTGTCAAAGGCGAGTCTGGAGTATCTACATTGTGATCTGTGGGGACCAGCAAAGGTCCAGACTCATGGGGGTAAGAAATATTTCCTCTCTATTGTTGATGACTACAGTAGGAAGGTATGGACATTCTTACTAAAATCAAAGGATGAAACTTTGACTAAATTTAAAGAACGGAAAGTGTTAGTATAAAATCAAACTAGTAACAAAGTAAAAGTCTTGAGAACTAATAATGGCTTAGAATTTTGTAATTCTGAGTTTGATCAATACTGTACTAGTGAGGGTATCCTGAGACAAAGGACTGTTAGAAACACCCCTCAACAGAATGGAGTTGCGGAAAGAATGAATAGAACCCTATTAGAAAAGATCAGATGCCTTTTATTCTCTTCCGAACTTCCGAGGGCCTTTTGGAGTGAAGCCCTCAATACTGCTACTCATTTGATTAACCTTAGCCCTAATAGTTCTGTTCAGTTTAAGAGCCCAGAAGAAATCTGGTCTGGAAGGGCTCATAAGCTTGCCCACCTTAGAGTGTTTGGCTGTGAAGCTTATGCTCACCAGTCCGTAGGTAAACTTGAACCGAGGTCAATCAAGTGTGTTTTCCTAGGGTATCAAGAAGGGACTAAAGGGTATAGATTATGGGAAATGGAATCACCTGGAGTCAAAATCATAGTTAGTGGGGATGTTATATTCAATGAACTTTGTTTTCCTTGTAAATCTACTAACAAGAATGCATGTGTCTTAGAAAATGATCTAGCAGATTTTGATCTTGCAGGTGGAGCTCAGATGCAGGTGGAGCCAGGGACATCAAGGACCGCTGAGCAAGTTGGTGACATGTCAGGCACGGAGACATCTGAGGACACCCAGCCCAGGAGGAATAACCTGGAGGAAAACAGAAATGAAGTAGCAGAGATACAAGAACAAATTGAAGATGACACAATAGATCAACTGGATCAAACTGAGCAGCATGATGAAACACCACAAGACACATTGGCCAACTACCAGCTAGCAAGAGACAGAAGTAGGAGGCAGGTAAGGCCTCCTACCAGGTATGATTACTCAACTAATGATTTGTATTTCTGTGCATTAATATCAAGTCATGAAATAATGGGGTTGAGCCTGCTAGCTTAGGAGAGGCATTAAAGTCTACCCATAAACTTGAATGGGAACCGGCTATGGAAGAGGAGATGTCTTCTCTTAGGAAAAACCAAACTTGGACTTTAGTTCCTAAACCTAAAAACCAGAAGTTGGTTGAGTGTAAATGATTGTTTAAGGTCAAAAAAGGACTACTGCCTAGTGACCCTGTTAGGTTTAAGGCCAGACTTGTAGCAAAAGGATTTACTCAACGGGAAGGGATAGACTATAATGAAATTTTCTCACCTGTAGTTAAATTTAAAACTATTAGAATGATGTTAGCTCTAGTAGTGCAGTATAATCTTGAATTGGAACAATTAGATGTGAAAACTGCTTTTCTACATGGGGAATTAGAAGAGAAAATTTATGTCTCAGTCCATGTTTTTTATAGATAAAAATCATCCTGAGTATGTTTGTCTGCTTAATAAATCCTTATATGGTCTTAAACAGTCACATAGGCAATGGTATAAAAGATTTGATACATTTGTGCTTAGTATTGGATTCATAAGGAATAAATATGAAGTTGCTTCTATTTCATGCTTGATGAAAAATGTCTTGTGTATTTGTTGTTGTATGTTGATGACATGCTTCTAATCTCTGAATCAATGAATGCTATTAACAAACTTAAGAAGCAGTTGAATAGTGAGTTTGACATGAAAGACCTAGGTAGTGCAAAGAGAATCCTAGGTATGACCATTGATAGAGATAGAGGTAAGAATTGTCTTAAAATACATCAGTCCACATATTTGAAAAAGGTAGCATCTAGATTTGGTGTAAGTGGCTGTAAGCCGGTTAGTCAACCTCTTGCGAGTCACTTTATTTTGTCTAAGTCACAAAGTCCTACTAATAGGTCTGAGATGATAAAAATGGAAAATGTACCTTATGCAATGCTATTGGTTCTGTGATGTATGCCATGATTAGTACTAAACCTGACTTGTCTTATGCTGTATCTTTATTTAGTAGGTTTATGTCTAATCCAGGTGGAGCACACTGGAGTGCTTTACAATGGTTGTTAAGATACTTGAATACTACTATTGATTATGGCTTATGTTTTAACAAATCTAACGCTTTAGATTTGGTAGGGTATGTTGATTCTGATTTTGCAGGTGACAGAGACTCGAGAAAGTCAACACAGCTTACTATTTCACACTTGGTGGAAATTGCATCAGCTGGAAGTCAAGCCTGCAACCGTTGGTCACACTCTCAACTACCGAAGCGGAGTATATAGCCATAACTGATGTGTTCAAGGAAGCATTTGGCTTCAGGGTATCTTAACCGAAATACAACAGCTGCAGGGTAAGACAGTTGTGTATTCTGACAGTCAGAGTGCAATACATCTGAGCAAGAATCCAGTACATCATGAGAGAACCAAGCATGTGGATATGAAGTATCATTTTGTGCGGGAAATCATCTCAAGCGGTAAGATTGAGATTAAGAAGGTTCCAACTGAAGATAACCCATCTGACATGGGGATAAAAATTGTGACTGCAACCAAACTCTCCCACTGCATGAAGCTGTTGCATGTGGGGGTTGGCTGACCTTGCAGCTGACATGAGCAATGATGGAAGTAGGTGAGTTTGCTGTGCTATCTTGACCTTAATGTGTCCTTGTGTATGATTGGGAGTGATGGATGTTTTTGGGCTTCAAGGTGGAGATTGTAAAATGTGAAGCCTTATCATCCGTTGGATAAGGGACACGTGGCGCAATTCTTGCCGTTGTCCAAATTACTTCAATTTGCCAATCATATATAAAGGGTGCTTAGGTTGAGAATTAGTTAAGGTTTTCATTAATTGTTTTTCCTTATTTTTGGCTAAGTGTTAAGCCTATTTCCTAGTCCAAGTTAGTGTAATCTTCAATTGAGAATTTGAGAGATTGACACTTTTAGAGATTAAGGTTTATTGTGAGATTTAGGGAAATTACAATTTGTAAACGAATTCAAGATTCTTGTGTAATCTTGAAAGTGATTAGTGCAGCGAGCTCCTTGTTCCGGAGTTCAACGTGGATGTAGTCGGGAATTTTCCGACGAACCACGGTAAAATCTTGCTTCGTGATTGATCGATTGATTTACTTGACGAATGATCTAGGGTACAAAAATTAACAACTACAAACTGTTTCTATATTGAAGGGGTTAAGAGAAGATTCAATAGAGAGACGAAACTATAAGGCGAGATTTTATGTTTTGTAAGTTCTATAAGTTCTATAAGTTGTAAATTTCATTATTTTAGTGGGTTACTTACTCTCTGGGCGTAGTCTCGTGGATGTAAGAATGGATTCTGAATCACGTAAAAATCCTCTTTGTGTTTTATTTTTTACTATTTTAGAATTTTCGATAAGTTTAATTGATTTGAATAAATTAATTATTAAATATTCGGTCAAACTTGTAAAATTCATCTAAAGTATCTAACGATTGCAATATTAATCGATAATGAGAGCCAATTACAACACCCATTCTAATAAATAGAGAGAGATGGTAATATATTGTTTTTTACAATATTACTCTTAATGAATATCAATACACACATACTGTAGAGATTCCAAACGATGTTATTTGATGTTGTTAACTAAGGGCTCGTTAAGGGTTTTGTTGTTGGGAGGTTCAAATGTGATGTCCTCAAAGGGTTATCTTAAGATGTCGAGTTCGAATCTAGAGAATGTGTTTCTTATAAGAGCTTAGGACAACCGAGGGTTTTACCTATTCTAATTAAGTCCGAAAAAGATGATTTGGCGGCGAAATTTCCAACGATTCAAAAAAAAAGGGTTAGAAATGTGGTTTTGTGAAGCAATGGTGTTGGCAAGTTCAAAATTGAGAAGCTAAAAGCTAATTTTGGTATTTGGTAATTTTTTAAAAATTAACTTCCGATCATCACTACATGCTACAACAAATTAAAAAATATTTATAAAAGATTAGCTTTTCAAAATATAATTTTGAAAATGAATTATTCTTAATTCAATTTCACATATATTCTCCCTTAACTAGGGTTGGCAATGGGACGGGACGAGATTTGTCAATCTCATTCCTGTCCTATTAATAAAATCGAGATGAAAATTTATCACGATCCCGTCCCGTTATATTTTTTGGGAAAAATATTTTGATCGCATCCTAAATCCCGTTAAATCTTGTCTCATCTGGTTAAATCGTGTCCCATGTTGTTGTCCCTTTTTCCATGCCTTTCAGTATAATGCGGTTGCCCCATGCTGGGATACACGAGAGAAGGGGCCCATTAGCCACCAATAGTAGAGAGTGGGGGCGGTAGTGCGTAGGCATGCTAGCATATGCTTCACCTGTCTCGTCCCATTTCAGTTTTTGAGAAAATTTGTTTGTCACATCCTGTCCCATTTAAAAATATGTCCCAGATCCTTTCCTGAATGGGATGAGACATAAATATGTCACAGATCTCATCCCAAATGGGAAGGGATCCCATTAGGATGGGACGATATGGAAAATCGTCATCTCGACATTTAAGTAAATAAATAAAATTAATATTATTATGATTTTTTACACGTATTTATTGTAGCGACTGGCCCAACTAGCATGATATCGTTAGTTTTGGCACAACACAAGGTAATTGCAAGTCATGACTTTATTCTTGACACTAAGGATTTCAAACTCTTAGCTCAAAAGGCCTCATACTGGTATTAGAGCATGCATCAAAGATATTATCCACTTTGACAACCCTATGTGGCCCACTAAAGCCCTGTCCCAAGGGCCTCATACTAATATCATAGTATTCAACGAAGATATTGTCTACTTTAGCAGTCCAGGGTCGCCCAACATGTTGGGTGACCCTGGACTTATAATGACATCACTAACATCCTTCCTAGTGAAGCGGGATATTTGCAATCCACCGTCTTGGGCCCCAACGTCCTCATTGGCACGCTTCTTGTTGGAAACTGGCTTTGATTTTTATTCGTGATTATCCAATCTAACTAGTAAGATATTGTTCGTTTAGGTAGCCTAGAATGACCTAATATCAAAGCCCCGATCTCTAACGATTTTGTTCTTGTCATGAGCCCAAGCTCACTCAAATACCTCTAACTAGTTAATGATATTCCACTAGATATAATCACAAGTCCAATTTCAATCCCAAGCAATGTGAGATATTACAATCCACCCTCTTGAGGCCTAAAAATTTAGGATTTTCTATCATCCATACCTTATATATTTGCTATAAAATTTTAGTGATAAATTATATTTTATAATAATTTCATATACAAATATTACATTTTATAATTTTACTGTTATATTTTTAATTATTTTAATGAACTAATCATTACAAGAATTTGATTTTTAAGTGTCATCAAACGTTGACGCTAAATGAGGTAAAAGTCGAAGCTAAAGCTTTTAGCGTCGAAAGAAAACGATGAAGAAAATGGACGCTAAAAGCTTATCAAGGAAAAGTTTAGCGTTGAAAAATAACTAGCACCGCTAAATATTTTGAAAATTCGCGATTAGCCTAGGTTCTGACCCTATGCGGAATTTAACGCAATAAATAAGACAAGTCCTGATTACTGCTACTATGGATAAATTAACTGGCAACCACAATATCCAATAATTAATTATGCTACAAATATAAAAACAATTATAAATAATTAAAGCAGCAAATTAAATCAATCACACAAAATCAACACAAAAATTTTGGTGACGAATTGGAAAACTCTTGCGAGTAAAAAACCACTTCCGGGTATAGGCTACCACCTGAATCCACTATATAGAGAAAAACTTACAGCGATGGTCAAGACCTATGGTGGCAACTCCACCGACTCAAGTACCTCAATACTGCAAGAACTCAAGGAAACTCCTCAAGCCCGCGACCCACGGTTTTCTTCAGAACCTCTGAACTCTCTGAGTAGATTGTATCACCAATGACGCCGGAACTCCGACTACCAAAACTCCTCCTAAAGAACTCTAAAGGATTAGGGATTTTGGGTTAAGTTGTGTTGAAGGTTTATCAAAGATGGAATCATTCTTTTAACAAAGAAGACAAGAAGATGAAAATAGTCTTCAAGGTGGATTCAATAAAGGTAATTTTCTGGGAGACAGAGTTGTAATTTTCTCCATGTTAATCCCACGTCCAATAGGTCGCTGAAATTCCCGACATGTATAAATGATTCATAACTTCGCTCAAATGTTTCATTCTCCTATTCAAACAGTTATTATATGATAACGCACACGACCTTTCTCATCAGCAACTCGTTTTGCTACTTCCATAAATTCTTCCACACCTTTATGATATTTGATACTCAATCTATTGGCCACACTCATCGAACTTCTATCCATATCAACAAAAATATCTACAAATAATAAATAAAAATAAACTTATAAACTAAATTACATACTTTAATTAATTAGCTAAATTCATAAACTCAAATATTTACTCAAAAATATATAATGGGTAAACAATTACTATAATAATAATTATACATTCGATAAAATACATACGTTAATTAGCTTAGTATTGGATTGTTGTTGAAAATGATGAAAATGTACATTTTTTACGTGGGTATTGAAGAAAAATGAATATAAAATAGAAAAAGGGGTGTGGGCTGCTTTTTTTTTTTTTTTTTTTCAGACTTTTTAGCGTTGCGGTATCAATAGCGACACTAAATGTATGACATATAGTGTCGCAACATATATTAGATGCTAAATAGTATAATATTTAGTGTTGAGAGTATAGTTAGCGACATTGAAAATTATGATATTTAGCGTCGCAACCTATATTCGACGCTAAATGTTGATATTTAGCGTCAAAAAATTATTGCGACGCTAAATGTTAATATTTTTAGCGTCGAATGTCTTATGGCGACACGAAATATTGTACTTTTAGCATCACAAGGTTTTGGCAACGCTAAATATATATGTGGTGACGATTTCTTAGGCGACACTGAAACTTTGGACGCTAAAGAACCTGTTTCTTGTAGTGAATAATGATGCAAAAATGTTAAGTTTTTTTATCTTAAGAATATTCTCATGGACGAACTTCAGTTTTAGGGTTTTAAGACGAGTTTTTAAAGTATGTGATCTCCTATCGATAAAAGAAATTTTTTTTATTGTAATGAATATTAATTTTCCTTAGATTTTGGGTCTCTAATTTTGGCCCAAATTTGATGCCCCAATCGATCGCTATATAGCTATATATTCCTTTGACTTTGACCTAATAAGAGTGTTGGAAACTTAAAAATATTATGAAAATAAAATGAGATAAGTAGTAAATAGTGTAAACATTAGGAGGGAAATTTGCAATCTCCCTTGCACAAATAGATAGAAACATGTTGATGGTGTTTTCAGGCGCTACAGCATTTAAGACAGCACGACAAGGACAAAATGGTAAATTCGCTGTCTGGTTGAGATCATCTAGCCGACCCGACCAGTTCATGTGAAAACCGACCACTATGGTTCAGATGACCGAGCAATATAGATGTCGGCAGGAACGCTCTCAGCATAAAAGATTGTCATGGCCGACCTCATTAAGACCGACCAGACAACGGGACGTGTCCAAGACAACAGCACCCCATTCTTATGGATAAGATAAGAGAATATCCTACTCTCGCAAGGAGAAGGAGTCAGAATCCAAAAAGGGAATACGGAAGGAGAAGGCAGAACCGGATCAGGAAACCCTACAAGAAAAGAAGATTGAGTCCAATAGGATTTCTTATACAAATAGGAATCTGATTTCTGTACTATTATAAATAGAAGGGTAGAGCATGTGTAAAAGGCATCTGAAAATCATCACAAGAGTGAGAGATTAGAGTCATAAAGTTCCGATTTGTAAGAGCAAAGGAGAGGCCTGAGAGGTGTATTTGAGTAATAAAAAGAGTATCACCCTGTTCTTGCCCGTGGACGTAGGTCGGATCTCAAAAGTCCACTGAACCACGTTAAAACACCTTGTCTGATTGGCGTATTTTCTTGTTTTCCGCTAAATTTGCCTTTGGTTCCCCATAACCAAACAAATTCACAGTTGAAGGAGGATTCCCTCGGAGGTGATATTCCTATATTATCCCGAGACCAAAATCCACCGTCAACAGTTGGCGCCGTCTGTGGGGAACTTCAACAAAAAGCAGTTCACGTGATAAGACAAATGGCGGAAGACGGAAATCCCCAATCAGGAGGTCCGGCAATGGACTGGATGAAAAAGATGGAGGATAGCATGAGGTCTATGATGGATCGACTAGAAAGAATGGAAGGAGCAAACAACGAGGAACCTGAAACTGGGGCCGGCCATAAGAGGAAAGAGAGGGAAAAAGGAAAAAGAGTAGTAGATATAAGCGAAGACGAGGGACCCAGAAAGAGAGGCCCTTATGGGATAAGATCTGAAGTGGTAGGAAGAGAGCCACGATCCGAAGACACATGGGAAGAGGAGGAACAATCACCCAACCCCTCCTCCGACAGTTTTTTCAACTCCGAGAGGAGGAATAGAGAATACAACGAAGACGTACAGGAGACCTCCGAGCTCAAGGAACGCCACGCCCGGAACGACAGGAGAACAGAAGGACACAGAAGGCGACACGGGGGCACAGCCCGTGAAATAAAATCTTGGTTGAAAAAGAGATGACCAGATGGGAAGAAAGCCTCAAGATCGGCGCGGGAGACACCCGAGGCGAGGAAGAGGGGTCTCCCCTTACAGAAGAAATAAAAACAGCACAGTTCCGAAGAAATTTAACATGCCGACCGTGGCACCATACAAAGGCCACTCCGACCCAAAATCCCACATTGAGAATTTTGTCCTCCTGATGGAAGTACATGGGGTAACGGGCGACGCCGTATGCAAAGTATTTCCCTTAACTTTAGGTGGACCTGCCATCCTATGGTATAGAAGTCTGGCCCCGGGGAGCATCCAGAGCTTCTCCCAGCTTAAGAAATCATTTATCCGACACTTCAAAGGAGCCTGCACCCCTAAAAAGACAATAGGAGAACTAAGGCTCATAAAACAGGGAGATGACGAAACACTAAAAAACTTCATTGAGAGGTACCACAACACCGTGCTCGAGGTCGGAGGATACGAATCCCAAGAGGCCCTGGAAAGTCTAAAAGGGGCCCTAAGGGTCGGGAAACTCTGGACCCACCTGAGAATCCATGAGACACCAGACTACGCTACCGCACTGGAGATAGCCAGGAAGTACGTCCTGCTCGAAAGCGAAGAAAAAGTATCCCGGAGGGGGACAACCACCAGAGAAAGGGTGATAAGGAGGGAAGACCACCGACGACCAGAGAGAGAATTCCGGAAATTCAATCCAAGACCCAAAGAATTCAAGCCAATGGCACAGAATGATCAAGGAAAGAGACCCACAACTCAGGTAAACCACGTGGATCGAGAGGAGGCATATATCCCTTTGAGCAAGCCGCCAGGAGAAATCATCATGGAGATACGAGAGAAAGGTCTCTTAATAGAACCATACCTCAGGAGGTTTCCCCCAGACAGAAAAAACAAAAGGTCCTACTGCCTACATCACAACCTAAAAGGGCACACAACCGATGAGTGCAAGGATCTACGGGAACAAATGGAGGACCTGGCCCGGAACGGGTACCTAAACAATTACATCGACCACGAAACCATGGCCGCCAGACAAAGGGCAAGGAATCAAGGGGTGAACGTCATCGCAGGAGGGGCAACGCTGGCCGGGGACTCTAACCGGTCAAGAAAGAATTACAGCCGAGCACGGGGAACAGAGGTGCTGAAAACAGAAAAAATCCCAAACCCCCAAGGAAATCGGTCAACACCCATTATGTTCACTGATGAAGACGCTCAGGGGGTAAGTTTCCCCCACGATGACGCACTGATAATCAAAGCAACGATCGGTGGCACAGAAGTGGACCGAATCCTGGTGGATCCTGGGAGCGCGGTAGACATAATTTCCAAAGAGACTTTGGAGGACCTCGGGGTAGAATGCACAGCCCTAACCAAAGACAGCACCCCCCTGTACGGATTCGGGGGTTCAACGGTCATCCCCCTGGGAAAAATTCAATTAGCAGTAACGATCGGGGCTGCCCCCAAAACCCGAACAATCATGATAAACTTCACCGCAGTGGACTGCATGAGCAGTTATCAAGTCATTGTCGGCCGCCCCTTCATGATGAAAACCAAGGCCGCAATGTCCTGTCATTACTTGAAATTGAAGTTCCCCACACGGGAAGGGATCGGAATCGTATGCGGAAGCCAGAAAAAAGCCCGCAGCTGTTTTGCCACTTTCTCGCGAGAAAACCTCTGCGTAGAAAGAGGCACCAAGAAGAGACAGAGAGACGAGGATGACGAGAATACAAGGAAAGACCCTGCTCCTCGGCCCGACAAAGCTGCCCGGCTCGGATCAGCCGAAGAATTGGAAGAAGTAAAACTATTCGGGCCAGAGAAGAACATAAAAATAGGAGGAAGTCTAGACAAAGCCCTAAGAAAAGACTTGTTGGAATGTCTGCAAGAGTACCCCGACGTTTTTGCATGGGGACACGATGACATGCCCGGAATCAACCCAAAATTCATAAGCCATCGCTTAGCAGTGAACCCATTACATAAGCCAGTAAAACAGAAGAGGAGAATATTCAACCAGGAGCGGTGCGGAGCAATAGCAACCGAGGTGGAAAAATTGCTGAAAGCCGGTTTCATCCGGGAAGTAAAATACCCAGAATGGGTGTCCAACGTGGTACTGGTGAAAAAGTCTAACGGAAAGTGGAGAATGTGCGTAGATTTCACCGACCTCAACAAAGCATGTCCAAAAGACAGCTTTCCCCTCCCAAATATAGACCAACTGGTAGACAGCTTTCCCCTCCCAAATATGTCCACAATGTAGTGATCAGGAGTGACTCTCAGCTAGCAATACAGCAGCTGAAAAGAGATTTTCAAGCCAGAGAACCAGCCATGGTAGCTTACTTAGCCGAAGTAAAGAAGTGGGTGGAGAAAGTGGGAAACGTACTCTTCGAACAGGTCGGACGAGAAGACAACTGTGAAGCAGATTCCCTGGCCAGGCTTGCCTCTTCAATGAAGACAGAAAACCCCAGGGTAATCCCTCTTATATACCTCCAAGAAAGAAGCATAGGGGAGACAGAGGTGGATGTACTAGAAGAAGAAGACAAAGATTCATGGATGCAACCGATCAGGAGGTACCTGGAAACAGGAGAAACCCCAAAAGATAAAAAGGAGGCCAGGAAGCTGAAGTTCAAGAGCACCAAGTTTTCCCTAATTGGGGGAGTACTCTACCGGAGAGGATACACCGTACCCCTCCTAAGATGCTTAGCACCAGAAGAAGCAGACTACGTGCTCAGGGAGATTCACGCAGGCATCTGCGGAAGCCACGCCGGGGGAAGATCAATCGCCTTCAAAGCCTTGAGGCAAGGATTTTACTGGCCAACCATGCACGAGGATGGCGTGAAGATAGCACGGAAATGCGAGGGATGCCAAAAGAATGCCAACCTCCACCATCAGCCGGCAGAACAGCTGACCACCATATCCAGCCCCTGGCCCTTCGCACAGTGGGGGCTAGACATTATAGGGCCGATGCCGAAAGGACGAGGTCAGGCGAAATATGCAATCATGGCCATAGACTACTTTACCAAATGGGTAGAAGCAGAACCATTGTCCACCATCTCGGAAAAGAAAGCCACGGAGTTCCTAAAGAGAAATATAATTTGCCGGTTCGGAATCCCCCGGGCAATCATCACCGACAACGGAAAGCAATTCGACAGCAGGGGATTCAGAAAACTTTGTGAATACCTCCAGATAACCTTAAAATTCGCCTCGCCGGCCCATCCCAAGTCGAACGGGCAGGTTGAAGCCACCAATAAAACCATCAAGTCAAACCTGAAAGCTCGGCTCGGATCAAGCAAAAGCCTATGGGTCGAGGAGCTACCAGAGGTACTGTGGGCACACCGAACGACCTTCAAGGACTCAACAGGAGAGACACCATTCTCCCTATCATACGGATGTGAGGCCGTCATCCCGGCAGAGATCGGAATATCAACCCACCGGGTCCGTCACTTTGAAAACGAACGGAACGAAGAACTTATCAAAAATCACCTCGACCTGATCGAAGAAAGAAGAGAGCAGTCAGCAGTAAGAGCAGCCATCTACCAACAGAGAATGGCCCGATTCAACAATAAGAGAGTTCGGACCCGCTCCTTCCTGCCAGGTGATCTAGTGCTAAGAAAAGTGACTCTGAACACCCGACGACCTGAAGAGGGTTCGTTAGGTGCCAAGTGGGAAGGACCTTACAAGATCATTGAGATAGTAAGACCAGGGGCCTACATCCTGGGGCGTCTGGACGGCAAGAGATTGAAGAAACCATGGAACGCCGAGATGTTAAGAAAGTACTTCCCATGAAGATCAACTTTCCTTTCTTCTATTTTCTTTTTTGCAGAAGCCGGACAAAACACCGAACCAGAACAACTGTAGTAAAAAAGGGCGGTCCACCCCCAAACATGAATAAAAATTCCTTTTTTGACGAAATCCTTTAAATTCGAAAAACGACGGATCGGGGCTGGATTTCATTCCGCTGAGGCCGCTTGTTTACTTAGCTCGGGGTCGGGCGATGTCCCACCGAGCCTGTCTTTGGACTGGGGACGTAACATTCCCCCAGGGCCAAGAGATTCAAACAGCTCGGGGTCGGGCGATGTCCCACCGAGTCTGTCTTTGGACTGGGGACGTAACATTCCCCCAGGACCAAGTGATTCAAACAGCTCGGGGTCGGGCGATGTCCCACCGAGTCTGTCTTTGGACTGGGGACGTAACATTCCCCCAGGACCAAGTGATTCTAACAGTTCGGGGTCGGGCGATGTCCCACCGAGCCTGTCTTTGGACTGGGGACGTAACATTCCCCCAGGACCAAGTGATTCAAACAGCTCGGGGTCGGGCGATGTCCCACCAAGTCTGTCTTTGGACTGGGGACGTAACATTCCCCCAGGACCAAGTGATTCTAACAGCTCGGGGTCGGGCGATGTCCCACCGAGCCTGTCTTTGGACTGGGGACGTAACATTCCCCCAGAACCAAGTGATTCTAACAGCTCGGGGTCGGGCGATGTCCCACCGAGCCTGTCTTTGGACTGGGGACGTAAACATTCCCCCAGGACCAAGTGATTCAAACAGCTCGGGGTCGGGCGATGTCCCACCGAGTCTGTCTTTGGACTGGGGACGTAACATTCCCCCAGGACCAAGTGATTCAAACAGCTCGGGGTCGGGCGATGTCCCACCGAGCCTGTCTTTGGATGGGGACGTAACATTCCCCAGGGCCAAGAGATTCAAACAGCTCGGGGTCGGGCGATGTCCCACCGAGTCTGTCTTTGGACTGGGGACGTAACATTCCCCCAGGACCAAGAGATTCAAACAGCTCGGGGTCGGGCGATGTCCCACCGAGTCTGTCTTTGGACTGGGGACGTAACATTCCCCCAGGGCCAAGTGATTCAAACAGCTCGGGGTCGGGCGATGTCCCACCGAGTCTGTCTTTGGGCTGGGGACGTAAACATTCCCCCAGGACCAAGTGATTCAAACAGCTCGGAGTCGGGCGATGTCCCACCGAGCCTGTCTTTGGACTGGGGACGTAACATTCCCCCAGGGCCAAGTGATTCAAACAGCTCGGGGTCGGGCGATGTCCCACCGAGTCTGTCTTTGGGCTGGGGACGTAAACATTCCCCCAGGACCAAGTGATTCAAACAGCTCGGAGTCGGGCGATGTCCCACCAAGCCTGTCTTTGGACTGGGGACGTAACATTCCCCCAGGGCCAAGTGATTCAAACAGCCCGGGGTCGGGTTACGTCCCACCGAGTCAGCCGCTTCGGTCTGGGGAGGTAACATTCCCTCAGAACCCAAGTATCTCGCTCAGCTCGGGGTCGGGTTACGTCCCACCGAGTCAGCCGCTTCGGTCTGGGGAGGTAACATTCCCCCAGAACCCAAGTATCTCGCTCAGCTCGGGGTCGGGTTACGTCCCACCGAGTCAGCCGCTTCGGTCTGGGGAGGTAACATTCCCCCAGAACCCAAGTATCTCGCTCAGCTCGGGGTCGGGTTACGTCCCACCGAGTCAGCCGCTTCGGTCTGGGGAGGTAACATTCCCCCAGGACCCAAGTATCTCGCTCAGCTCGGGGTCGAGATACGCCCCACCCAGTCAGCTCTCCGGACCGGGGACATAACATTCCCCCGGGTCCAAATGCCTCACTCTTCACAGGGTCAATCCAGACCCCTCTAACTCGTGCTGACCCCTGATGGGCCTTAAAATTGCAATGATGGCAAGAAGCATAAAAGGAGAAGAAAAAGAAGAAAGAAATAAACAGACATAAATGCATAAATGTATATAAATACAAGTTGTAATATTATTACAAGAAAAAGTTAAAGTGTACATAGGGCCCCGGTAGGGTTACCCTTTCTCATTCATCCCGCGCAGGGGCAGGAACTTCTTCCTCAGTTGGCTCAAATGGCGGAAGGAGCGGCTCGGCATCAGGAGGAGGAGCTGCGACTTCGGCATCAGGAAGAGGGATCTCAAGGCAGTCCTCGCCCACGGCAGGAACCTCCGATCCTTCTTCAGGAGGAACCTCAGGAGCCGGAATGACCGAGATGGGGGCGGGATCCATCACCTCCTCAGGTGGGGGAGGGATCCACTTTTGAAACTCTTCCTCGGAAATGTCCCCCTTACAGTAACTGATGGCCGCGTAGATAGGGTCCATATTCAGGCTCGGTAGCACCATCGGTATCATCTCGGCACAGTCACCAACTCCCTCGAGACGGATGGCCTCCTTCTCGGCCTCGAGATCAGCTCTCTCTTTTCCAGCTCGCTCTCTCTCTCCTCGAGATCAATCTCCCTCTCCTCAAGCTCGGTTTTCTTCCTTTCAAGACTATCTCGGGCCCGTGCAACCTCCTCGTCTTTGTTCTTCAACTTGGCCTCAGCACTTACTACCTTCCCCCTCAGAACGCCAATCTCAGATTGGGCAACCTTCAGGTCCTCCCTGGCATTATCAGCAAGTTTCCTTTCCAGCACAGCAGCTGCTTTGAGAGCCTTGTTCGTTTTGAAATTCTCAACAGCGGCCACCTCGAGATTCTTGATCACCTCCTCCCGATCAGCCAGCTTTGCCTCCACTTCGGAAAGGCGACTTTGAAGCCTCTGGGCCTGACCGCCCTCGGACAGCAGAGTCAGAAGAAGACCCTTGTTCTTGGCCATAAGGTAGTTGGCCTGCACACAAAAAGGGAGGAAGGAGTCAAATACAAGAAAAGAAAGAACCAAGATCCAAAAAACCGAGAAGGGGAGTAAAAATACCTTCGCCATCTGAGAACTCATCTCAGCCACAACACCCTCGGGAGATACATCCTCGTACCTCGAGACCTCCCCCGGGGGAATCACCTCGGCCAATTCATTAAAAGCCGGCACTAAGTGAGAGGTAGCCTCCCGGATGCTTTCTCCCAAGTCATCCACCCCGAGGACCATAGGGCCCTTCCGTTTCCTGGAGGAACTTTCAGAGGACTTCTTCCCCCTACGAATGTCCTTCCTCTTGACTGGAGCAGCTCCCTCGTCTTCTCCCTCCTGGGCCAACTCGGTCTCCTCGGTCCCGAACTGACGCCTCCTCTTCCTAAGAGGTTTCGGCGGACTGGCAAGGTGAGCAGATCCTGATAATTGCACGCCAGAAGGTGAGGAGGCCCCCGAACACTTGTTTGGACTTGTCCAGGAGATATATTCTCAGCGAGATCGGTCCGTGCCTGGGAAGTTTCAGCACGGCCGGCCTTCTTCACGGTACCGGCCAACTTTTCAAGGAACTTTGGCCTCTTCCACATGCCTACAAAAAAAAAAGGAAATCAGGGACCGAGCATATAGCAAAGATATCAAACATGATGAAACAAACAGGAAAGATCATTAAAACAGCCACCAGACACCTACCTAACCGGCCAGATACTTCCGGAGGGACGGTCTGAATGAGGTCTGACTCAACAAAGGCCGCATCATTAACCAAATTCCTCCAGGGGGCAGCATATCCCCGAGCCCAATGTACCCGCCTCCGAACCTGGCGAGAAACCTTTGGAGCATCTCGCCAACAAGCTGGGGGAAACCAGAGAAGTCAAAAACCTAAGAAACTAAGAACGGGAATAAAGAAAGGCAAGAAGGGTATTAAAACCCTAACCTCCAGCTCTGAAAATATCCGGAACCGAGACGTCCTCCTCAAACGATCTCAGGACCCGACCCCAGTCCCCAGTAGCCCAGAACCAAAGGTCTTTGAAGTTCTTGTTGGAGTCAGGGAGCTTCTGGACAAGGTTGGACGAGCTATCATAAGCAGAGAGGTAATACCAACCGTAGTGAGTCTTTGGGTTAGACTTCAAACGGTATAACCTTTTCACCTCTTCCAAGCAAGGTACACCTAAACCTGCCCGGTGCCAAACCACATATATGCCGGCCAGAATCCTCCAGCTATTCAAGCTCAATTGGCAAGGGGCAAGCTCCATCTCGGCCAGCATCCAAGCGAAATAGCGTTGCATCGGCAGCCGCAGCCCACATTCAAAAAAGATAGGAAGAAGCGCCACCGAGCCCTCATCAGGCTGACTAGCACGATCCATCGGACCCGGGACTTCAAGGGCGATTTCTATCGGGATATTATACCGCTGACGAAGAAGGGCGAGGTCATCCTCGGTTATCTTGGAGGGACGGTTCATATCCAGAGCCGACGACCCAAGTTCACCAGGCACTAGGTCCTTCCGAGGAACTCTCTGATGGTAGGAGTCGTTTTCGATCTCAGAAGCAGTAGGGGTAGTGTCAAGGTCTTCTACACTAGGTGCCCCTGAGCCCGAGGAGAGCTCTTCAGCAGGGGGAGTTGAAGTCTTGACAGGCCTTTCGGAAGGAGAACTATTGTCAGACATCCCTGACACCCAGAAAAACAGAGAAGGGAGGAGAATCAGTCTATGAGGAGCTACCTACGGTGTCCATGCTAAACTAAATAGGGAATCTCTAAAAAGTGCCCTAAAGCAAGACCCAGCAAAAACCACAAGTCTCTCCCTAAGCAAAACAAACAAACAGAAACACTGCATAAAGAAAAAGAGGAGAGGTCGCTCAGAAGACTTACTTGTTCTTCTCAAAAGCAAGAGGTTATGCGGCGCGGTGATGCCCGTCCCTTATGTTCACAACACAGAAGTAGAAAAGGACCACAGTTGAGATCCGAGGACACTAAAGAGAAGCGAGTCAACAGGAATGTTTCCAAAAGAGAAGAAGAAATTGCAGAAAAAGAATGAACAGTAAAGGCCTCGTCCTCTTATAGTCATGACAAAGGCACTCGTGACCATTAGATCTGAAGAGAGAGCCCGGATAAGCGCCAAGTGTCGGCTACACAAGGGGCCTCCCAAGTTCAAACAGACGGCTGAGATCAGCCCACTGTGAAAACGCCTCTGAGCGGTCGATTCGTCCCCTCTTTTGGCGGGAACCCGGCAGATGTTTGACAAGTGTCGAGCATTAGAAGAAACCCTAAAGTTGATTTGACAGGCATTTAAGAAGACACGACGGTGTGCGTCTCAAGGAAAGATGATTGGAAAGGCAAGAAAATTCCTTTTTTGCATCCTGGGACGACTACCAGTGAAAACAACCGACACACCCTCTTCAAATAGTTCCCGGCACCAACTCACATACTCGTTGGAACCGAGAACTAGGGGACAGATGTTGATGGTGTTTTCAGGCGCTACAGCATTTAAGACAGCACGACAAGGACAAAAGGGTAAATTCGCTGTCTGGTTGAGATCATCTAGCCGACCCGACCAGTTCATGTGAAAACCGACCACTATGGTTCAGATGACCGAGCAATATAGATGTCGGCAGGAACGCTCTCAGCATAAAAGTGTCATGGCCGACCTCATTAAGACCGACCAGACAACGGGACGTGTCCAAGACAACAGCACCCCATTCTTATGGATAAGATAAGAGAAATATCCTACTCTCGCAAGGAGAAGGAGTCAGAATCCAAAAAGGGAATACGGAAGGAGAAGGCAGAACCGGATCAGGAAACCCTACAAGAAAAGAAGATTGAGTCCAATAGGATTTCTTATACAAATAGGAATCTGATTTCTGTACTATTATAAATAGAATGGTAGAGCATGTGTAAAAGGCATCTGAAAATCATCATAAGAGTGAGAGATTAGAGTCATAAAGTTCTGATTTGTAAGAGCAAAGGAGAGGCCTGAGAGGTGTATTTGAGTAATAAAAAGAGTACCACCCTGTTCTTGCCCGTGGACGTAGGTCGGATCTCAAAAGTCCACTGAACCACGTTAAAACACCTTGTCTGATTGGCGTATTTTCTTGTTTTCCGCTAAATTTGCCTTTGGTTCCCCATAACCAAACAAATTCACAGTTGAAGGAGGATTCCCTCGGAGGTGATATTCCTATATTATCCCGAGACCAAAATCCACCGTCAACAAAACATAATAGACGAATTAAATATATATATTTATTATTTTCGAGAGATTTTTTTTTTTAAAAAAAAGAGCAATAATAAATAAATAGTAAGAATAACACGTGAATAATGTGCTTATCCCATGCACAGATAAAAGTATGGGTCATTGAAGCTTCATCGAAACGATGAAACTCATTTAAAAATGAAAAAAAAAAATCATAGTAACGTTATAATAATAAATTACAGGGCAAGAAGCTTCTTCATTCAAGCTATATAAACAATCAAAGGCACAAATTTAACCAAAACATACCAGAGAGAAACCAGTAGCTAGAGTTGCTATAACAGGAAAAAAAATGTCCAAAGAGAGCAGCTTATTAGAATCAGATTTGGTTATTTTAGAATCCATTAGCCAACATCTTCTTTCAGATGATTTTGAATCACCATCAAGTGATCAGGCCACTCCTGCTGAGGCGCCCATTAATAAACACAACAATGTGGTGGTGGAGACGCGTGAGATACAAGCGCCAGAAAAGGGCTGGCGTTACAGGGGCGTGAGGAGGAGGCCGTGGGGAAAATATGCGGCGGAGATAAGGGACACTAATAAGGAGAATAGAGCCAGAATCTGGCTTGGGACATACGAGAAGCCTGAAGATGCAGCTTTGGCTTATGACAAAGCCGCTTTTAAAATGCGTGGCTCCAAAGCCAAGCTTAATTTTCCTCATCTCATTGGCGTCGACGGCTTCGAGCCGGTTAGAGTGAGCCCCAAACGCCGTTCGCCGGAGTCTTCAGCTTCAGCTTCAATATTGTCCTTCTCAGTCTCAGATGCTAGCTCTTTAAGTGGAGATAGTAGTGCATTAATCAATATCCCAAAAAAGAAAAAGGGTTCTTTTGTTTAGCTTTCATTTTTTGTTTTTTGTTTTGGGCAATAATATATTTACTCATATTTTTCCCGAATTTACTGTGGCTACAGTGAGATAATTGAGATAAAATTAAATAAAAATATGAGTAAATTTATCATTTTTGTTTTGTTTTTCTCTGGCAATAATTTATTATAGCCACTGCTCATTATAAAAATAAACGTTATAATATCCAACCTGCTACGAAATGAAAAATTATACGATGTAATGGTGATATTAATTTAATAATATATTGTCACACAGGAGTGACTTAAGTTTTTTCCGATCTTTAGGAAATTTTTTAATGAGACCTTATTAAAGGTATTTATCTAACTAATTATATGCATATCCACATTTTATTATAAATATTTTTAATAATTATTTTGAAGGTTAATGAAAATTTTCATTAATTAATAACATTACAGTGGATGTAAAAACACAATCATTTCAGCTTGAATACAATAACTAAGATATTCTAATACTCAGTGTAGTCAAAATAAAATCTAATAAAATAAAATATTTGCACTATATATGTGTTTTCCGTAACCAGTAGAAAATATATTGACACGTAAATCTACTCAAGTATAAGAAGAATTAAGGGACTGTCTTGTTCTTCCCACCTCACTGCTATATCAGAGAATACAAATTCCTAACCAGAAGCAAAACAACATAATACATAAATTCAACAAAAATAACATTTTTACTTCAGGTTATATATATAATCAACTGCAAGAAAACTATACTTTTAGTAATTAAACTATAGAGTATTGTTGAAAGCAATATACCAATTTTTTTTTATAAAGAAAGTGATAATATGAATAATTTGTAAAGAAGTAATAATAAAAATTAATTAAAAAGAAAATGATAATATCTGAAAAAAATTGATGTTGTGATCACAATCACACATATTTGTTTATGTAATTTTAAGTAAAAAAGAATAACATTAATAGAAAATTAACATGATAAATAATGACAGAGTGAGATTAGTTTTGTTAGTTCCATTTTTATGGCAACGTCCGTAACAAAACATGTTTAATTGAGTTGTAATGAGTCTTGAAGATCTCGGAGCAATTAGACAAGTATTTGGACAAAATCTGATGGGGTTATCCGAGCCTTGTTTACTTTTTGAATATTCCAGAATATTTAGAGTTCCAATTGACATGAGGTCAGTTGCATTGAAAAATAGACTCGAATACGATCGCGTACATATAAAGAACGCATGATTTTTCTAAGGGACAAGAAAGTTACAAGCATTTTAAATTGCACTTGAAACCAGTCCGCGACCCGCGTTCGTGTGGCATTCGTATTTCTATTCGAACGTTTTTAGAAAGAAACTTTGCGTTTGAGTTGTGTTTGAAATGAGTTCGAATGCCAGTGCATACCTATATAAACAAACATTGAGCCACATTCACAACCGTTGAAACACAATTCTTTTGAGTGAAAAATATTGATAGCTTTCAACCTTCTTGATTTCACCTTGAAGACTCCTTGCTTCTCCTGTCTTCTATATGTTTGGTGAAATCTTTCTTTGATTTACCATTAACACAATCAAACCCAACTTCCTAAGCCTTCAGAGTTCTCTAGGAGGAAGATTGGAAATTAGAGTTCCGGTGTTCAAAGTTTGCAAAGTTGATTTACTCAGAGACTTCAGAGATTCTGAAGAAAATCGGGGGTACGGGCTCGAAGAGTTCTTCGAGTTTCTGCAGTCTAGAGGTACTAGAGTCGGTGGAGTTGCCACCATAGGTTTTTTACCATCACTGTAAGTCTTTGTCTTTATAGTGGATTTAGGCTGGTAGCCGAGATACCCGGAGTGGTTTTTTACTCGTACGAGTTTTCCACTTCGTCACCAAAATACTTGTGTTGATTTGTGGTCTTGATTTATTTTCTGCATTATTATTTATTACTTGAATATTTTACTTTGATCTATAATTGCGTAGATATAAGGTTGGGTGATTGTTTATTTGATTAATCCACAGACACATTAATTAGGACTTGTCTCAGTTAATTGTGATAAATTCCGCATAGGGACAGATGCTGGGATAAACACGAACTTTGAATTGGTATCAGAGACTGAACTCGATCATTGACCCATTAGCTATGGAACGTAGTCAACCTTAAATTGTCCTTCATTCTTTGATGGGACTGAATATTTACATTGGAAGGTTCGCATGAGAGTGTTCCTTAAGTTCTTATATGAGAGGTACGGGTGGAAACCTCTTGTGGTTATAGTTGATGAGGTCTCTTCCCCTAAAGATAAATTGACCTGGACTAAGAATGAATTTGATGCTAGCAACAGGAACAGCAAGACAATTAATGTCATTCATGGTGCTGTTTGTTCTACTGAATTTAGGAGAATTTCCATGTGTGAAATAGCCAAGGATGCTTGGAATATCTTACAAACTATGCATGAGGGCACATTGTCTGTTAAAAATAATAGACTCCAGAATCTTGCTACTAAGTTTGAGGTCGCCAGAATAAAGGATGATGAGACATTTGATGAATTTTATGCCGAGATTAACGATATTATTAACTCAAGCTTTAACTTAAATGAGATTATCTCTACCAGTATGATAGTTAGGAAAATCCTTAGATCCTTGCCTGATAAGTTCCTACCCAAGATCACCGCCATTGAGAAAAGTAATGACCTCGATCGGCTTAAATTAGAAAACCTCGTAGGAAAGCTACAAGTTTATGAGAGAAAGCTTCCTGATTATAAACAGCCAAAGACTATAACAATGAAAATCACGTAGGAAGTTGTTAATGATCCGTCAAGTGATGATGATGATACCCTCACAGATCAGGATCTGGCAATGTTTGCAAATAAGTTCAAAAAATTTCTTAAGTTGAAGAAGAGTGGTCGCATCAGTGATAAAGATAGGGAGGATAAGCCTAGATAGAGTATACATAGCAGGAGAGAGTCTATAGATGATACGTTAGTAGACCCCGTGGTATATAGTGCCATGAATGTGAAGGATATGGGCACATTAGATCTGAGTATCCCACATACCTTAAGGCTAAAGGTATGAAAGTCTTGGCAGCCTCTCTTAGTGATTCAGAAGGTGGCTATACTTCTGATGAGTCTCCTGAAGACAAGAGCAATTTTATGACCTTTGCTGCTAGTATGTCTGGTGAGAGAGATGTTATTGTTAGTGACGATGATTCAAAATTCTCTCACAATGAGTCTGTAGATGAGGAAAATCTTCATGTAGCTTATGCTGAACTGTTTAATGAGAGTCTAACTATTAAGAATGCGAATATAGAGGTCAATAGGAGACTAAAGGAAGTAGAGCTAGAAAAAAACGAAGCTAAAGCTAAGTTTGAAAAGAGTCTTTTAATGATTGATGACCTTGAGGAGAGGAATAAAAGTCTAGTTGATAGAGTCAAAATTGTAGAAATTGAACTTGAAGATACTAGAACCCAATTGTTTGTATTTTCTAGTGGGAATAAAAAACTAGACCGCATGTTAGGAATTAGAGTTGAGCCTAGTTACAATAAGGCGTCATCGTCTATAGTTGTGTCTGTTCATCCTAAACATGACTTAGGTAAGAAGCTTGGTGAGTGTAGTCATGTGATTCCTCAGTTTATACCTCATCATGTGCCCCAACCTCGATATAGAGGTGTGGTGGGTAAACATCGCTCTCATCCGAGGTTTGTGCATGTGTGTCATCACTCTGGCAAGGCAGGACACATTAGGCCTAAGTGCTTCATGTTGCACAAACAAAAGAAGAGGCATACGAGTGTGTCTCCTAGATTTGATTCGTCAAATTTAGTTTCTCAATTTTCTGCATTAACTAAAGAAACACAATTTCTTAGTGAGAAACTTGTTTTGTTGACTGTGAATACTCAAGTGAAAGAGATGCCTAGAAAGGTTTGGGTGAGGAAGCAAGATGACTTCTCATATACTTCTGAATACCTTAATTCTAGCTGACATGATAAGAGTGCACTTCGGTATAACTCTACTTAGAAGTTACTTTTATTTTTACCATTGCGCGTGTGTGCGCGTGTGTTTTATATTTCTGCATGTTTATTTTGTTTCACTGCATATGGGTGTGTGTGTTGTTTTTTGTTATATGTCTATTGGTATATAGGATGGAAACCTAGACATAAATTTCATAGCTGGTTCCAAATGGACGGTAGTATGATCTGCACTCGGGATACAACTCCACATACCATTGGATATTGACAAGCCATTTTGTGTTTTTACAGTTTTTCTTGTGTGTTAAAAAAAAATGAAAAATGAAAAATATATATATTTTGAAAAAGACCAAAAATATTTTTTTTTGTGGCTTGTTAGAGCAAGAAAAGCTTGTTGCATGTGATCATAGTATGTATGTTATATGATTATGCATGTATAATATGTTTTTATTTTTCTTGATGCTCTATGTGCATGAGTGTGTGTGATAAAAACTCTTGATATATCTTGTGCTTGTATTTCACATACACGTTTTTATTTTTATCCAGGTTTGGTTGCATGTATGATTTTTTTGACTGGCAATCTAATTTATATCATACTTTGTTTACTGAATAGTGTGACATTTGACTAGATGACCTTATGATATCCTCTAGAAACATAATAATAATAAAATAATAATAATAATATAATAATAATAATAATAATAATAATAATAATAATAATAATAATAATATAATAATAATAATAAAAAAAATTACATGAGACTCAATTACAAAAGAGCCAATAGGCCAAATTCAAAAGATAAGGGTAAAAATCTTTCACTCGAAAGAGTTTTTACATATGAGCTCATCATATTTATGGGGAGAATATTATAGCATGCATCCAATATTGCTTATTTTCAGGTCCCAGTGGTGCTCGGTTTGGATATCTATTTTGTGGACTTTATTTGTTAAGAGATGATATTTATTTTATTATGTCCCGCTCATAAAATAAGGTCTTAAGCCTTGATTCATTGTGCACTTATTTTTCACGCAAGTACTTGTCATGTTTTGGTGTTTATGTCATATATATACGTGTAGTATTTAGTAAAACCTAAAGTGATGCATATTATTTCATGTCATAAACAGCTGAACATTGATTGGGTATCATTGTACTTGTTTGAAGTATTGTTTCAATCAATTTTGTTGTTTTTTCATTTTTACCTCATTGTGTGCCTGTGTGTCCTTCAAGATTCTGCATACATTTTTTTTTTTGCATATCTATGAGTGTTTACTCCCTGTATGATTTTATGCTAACTTAGTAGAATTGTTAGTGAGGGGGAGTACTTTTTGTTTAATTATTACTTGCATGTGTTGTTTACTATGGTACTTTCACCATTTGTCATTTCGTGACCAAAAAAAAGGGAGAATAGCAGCATATGGGAAAGTAGTAGGATATGTGAGTCGTAGTATATCCAATTTATATCTTCATTTTAAGGGGAGTAAGATTAAGGTGGAGTAGGATATCTACTATCGATGTACACATGCATGAGTTTTATTGTTGCTTTATCTGTTCTTTAAAATCATTGTGTTTTTCACGGTATGTTGCTGTTTGTGGATGTTTCAGGTAAGCAGATTTGGTAGATGTGGTCGCATTGATTGCAAGACTACTTGGTTAAGTATTAGATCGAGTGTTATTGTAATAAGTCACTATCTTGATGGCTGACAGTTGGCTATTTTCTTTTTGGGGTCTTTTACTATAGTATTTGTATTAGGTAGTGTTTTGTCACGGAATGCCAAATAGGAAGATTGTTAGTTCCATTTTTATTGGCAACGTCCGTAACAAAACGAGTTCAATTGAGTTGTAATGAGTCTTGAAGATCTCGGAGCAATTGGACAAGTATTTGGATAAAATCTGATGGGGTTATCCGAGCGATGTTCACTCTTTTGAATATCCCAGAACATATAGAGCTCCAATTTACATGAGGTTAGTTGCATCGGAAAGTACACTCGAAGACGATCGCATACATATAAAGAAAGTATAATTTGGACAATGGACGAGAAAGTTACAAGCGTTTTAAATTACAACTGAAAACTAGTCGGTGACTCACATTCGTGTGGCGTTCATATTTACGTTCGAACATTTTCAGGTAGAAACTTTGCGTTTGAGCTACGTTTGAAGTGAGTTCGAATGCCCGTGCATAATTAGGATACTTTAGATATATTTTTAAGCCAAAATAACACTAAGAAACTCTTTTCCTTTGCCCTACCAATATAAACAAACATTGAGCCACTTTCACAAGCGTTGAAACACAATTCCTTTAAGAGAAAAACATTGATAGCTTTCAACCTTCTTGATTTCACCTTGAATACTCCTTGCTTATTCTATCTTCTGTATGTTTGGTGAAATATTTCTTTAATTTACCATCAACACAACCAAACCTAACTTCCTAAGCTTTCAGAGTTCTCTAGAATGAAGATTGGCAGTCGGAGTTCCGGCGTTTACAGTTTGCAAAGTTGATTCACTCAAAGACTTCAAAGATTCTGAAGAAAATCGTGGGGTACGGGCTCGAAGATTTCTTCGAGTTCTTACAGTCTAGAGGTACTAGAGTCGGTGGATTTGCCACCATAGGTCTTTTACCATCACTATAAGTTTTTCTCTTTATAGTGGATATGGGCTAGTAGCCGAGATACCCGGAGTGGTTTTTTACTCGCACGAGTTTTCCACTTCGTCACCAAAATACTTGTGTTGATTTGTGGTTTTGATTTATTTTCTGCATTATTATTTATTACTTGAATATTTTACTTTGATCTATAATCGCGTAGATATAAGATTGAGTGGTTGTTTATTTGATTAATCCATAGACACATTAATTATGACTTGTCTTAGTTAAATGTGATGAATTCTGTATGGGGTCAGAACCTGGGATAAATACGAACTTTCAAGTTTGATTAGAGATATTTTTAGAAAAAAATAATCAAATTACTAATTTGAAAAATAACAAAGATCAAAGTAAACATTTACTAAAATGCAATTATTTAATAATCTAAATAACTCTCCACTATAATTAATTAAGGAAAACTATTATTTTTAATATAAAATTTACAATAAAAGTCATCAATTAATAAGAGAATATAGTTTTTTTTTTATTTTCTTAATATATAAAATTATTTTTAATTTTGCAATGTATAAACACAAATTTTATGGGGCCTTACATTTAGGGGATGTGGCCCTAGTCGACTACCTAAGTTGCTTAAGGCTTAAGTCACATATCACGCATGTTAAAATATTTATATTAAAAAACTACTAAACAAATGGCAGTTATATTTAATATAATTGCTCATGTTATATATTTATTAGGTGGTGGTATCACGTCATTCATATTTATGTTGCATCTGATGGAACTCTCTATTATAGACTATAGTGATGAAAGAAAATCTCAAATCATGGTTGAGATTTAAGATCTATACCGTTGGTACAAGATTCATAATCGTTTTTCATTTTGGATCATAATTTTTTGAATGTCTAAAATTTGAGATGATTTTAATCCTAAATCCATAATCTAGGAATTGGAAAATTTTTACCTGTCATGACTCATTACCTACTCTCTACAATAGGGTTGGTAGAAAATCTCAATTTTCGATGGAGATTCGGGATCTCGTACCGATAAAAAATCATCTAGAGTTAAAATTCTAGTCAAGATTCGTGATAATTTTTTATCCCAAATAAAAATTGGTCTGATATTTGAGACAAAAAAATTATCTCGAATTTTAGGTTAAAATTCATTCCTAATCAAAATCAAGACGGGATGGGATAAGACCTACTCGAGACATTGTCGTCCCTAATATCCTCGGGGCCTAAGGCCATTTTTATATTTTGAGGATCATGGCATAACATAATATTATAATAAAAAAATTGGGATCCTTAGCCATTAGTTATTCAAGAAAAATTTGGGAGCCATAGACGGACGCTTCACTAGCCTATACTTAAGGTTAGCCATAGATTGGGATGAGACGTGTCAATTACCATCTCAACTCTACATGACTGGTCTGAGAATTTAAGCTGGAATTACTCTTAACTTTGTGTGTGTGTGTGTGTTGATGATGTTTTTTTGAAACCCCTTATTCAGAGGAAGGTTGAAGAAATGACCCGATTATAGTGTGTGATGAGATGTTCCCTCTAGGGATAGATTCTGAGGTGAGGCAAGTGATGATGGTACCTGACTCGGCCATATTAAAGAAGATATTTTGGGTACTCTGATAGTTTTTTAGCCCGACCTGGTGAGGTATCATTTGTATAGGGTAAACAACCCGACCTGACTACTTTAAAATATGGATTTGAAATAGTACCATTTGTCTCGATTACCCGACTCGAGGAACGAAGTTGGGATTGTGACCGACTAGTTTGGAAGCATCACAACGTATGCCTTTCCTGGAAAGAAGTGCATCTAGAAGACCAATAATGAAAGAGATAAGGCATCGGTTCACAATGATTATAAGTTCTGCCAACTGCAATAGGCCAGAGGCCTCCATAGGCCGTGTAGTGCATAGAAATAAGTTTATTTGATTGGCTGAGGAGGTTGTGAAAGCAATGACTAAGGGTTGTAATGATGATTTAGTGGCATAAGTTGACGTCATGGTCGATTGCAAAGGTGATTTGAGAACCTATATAAATGGGTAAAGTCATTGTAGAAATGGTTAGCCTTTTTAGCTAAAAATTTGAGAAAGAGCGAGATTGTAATTTGAGAGCAAATTTCTAGTGATTGAGAGAGAAAATGAGTCATATATCTGACCATATTGTATACCTGAGGGGTTATTCGCAACAAAGTTTCTTTGTTAGACGTTGGGTCAGTAGATTAGACTCACTCTCCGCCGAACCACGTAAATCTCCACATCTATGATTATTTGTCTTTTGCCAAATTTGTGCAGTTCCCACTAACTAAACAAACTTACAGTTAATATAGATTTATTCGATAGGTGAAATCTAAATCTTAATATATATATATATATATATATATATATATATATATATATATATATATATTTGATTGAATCTCATTGCTAGTAACATCCCATTGAGCACATGACATAGAGCAACTATTATAACATCTTTTTGTTCAGTGCATGTTCCCATGAGTTAAGTATCACATTGCATAGATAATTGAGAGATTATTTATATGAATTTAAAAAAAACACTATCTAATTACTAATATCTTATAAATTAATGTTGAGACCAACAAAGCATCAACCCCACGTTTATAAACATAAAAATATAATAGAAGTAAATTCCCAAACAATCATGTGAATAAGTTACTTATTCTACGCATGCATATTTATTCCGAGTATGGGCCAATAAAGCTTCAGAGAAATTATGTGACATTTACTACAAAGAAGGATATGGAATTAAACCGTGTTAAGTTTTTCATTATTTTTTACCATACGTATTTTAATAATAATACATATTAAAATTCAATTACAAATAAATTATTATCCAATAATAATTATAATTATATAAATCTAATTATAAAATTAAACTCAACACTGAAAATAAATCCTACTATAAAAGAATCCCTAGAAGAATCCCAATTACTGATTAATGAGTAAATTATGGTTAGTTTTGGCAGTAAAAATAGTTTTGTAAGAAATTATAAATTTTACATGTTTAAATAAAATATATTACATGTTTAAATAAAATATATTAAGAAATAACACGAAGGAGTGTTAGTAGCTTCATTTAAGTGTGAATAATAATCTTAAGTTGTTGTTAGTGGTTTTTCATCATGAGAAATGTTCAAATACCGATGTGGGACATGATAGATATTGCACTTAGCCCAAAAATACATAATAGAGGATCAAGGGCTTGGAAAGGCTGATGGAGATTGATAGAATGACTTGATCTTGTTGTACAAAAGAGTTCATATGATAGCTAAATGAGTTGATGATGGAGCAAGTTGACAAGCCGACCCAACCTAGAAAAGAAATGATGTATTTGGGTTTATCAGGGGATTTGTGGAAACCAACCCAAGTGGTCTATGTTAGCTACCCGACCTGGTTAAGGAAGCTAGAGGGAGCTTTGACAAGTATCATCTGTCTCGGTATGTCGACCTGAGAAACGAATATGGGATCACAGACCGACCTGTATTGGAGTCATATGACATATGCCCTACTTGGAAGCTTGAGCTTCTATAAGGCTAATGTGACGGAAGTTGGTTAATGGCTCTCATTGGGAAGAGACCCTACCAGACGGAATAGTATTGGAGAAGTTGAGTTATAGGCTGTCACACCAATAAAGCGTGTAGCAGTGGCCAGAATATTGGAATGATGGATTTTCGCTGACATGTGTGGTTGATCCAAGTGTCAGTACATCTGTTTGCTAAGTGGTTGGGAAAAGAAGCATGGGGCAATGATGACAAAGCTGAAAAATGCATAATATAGGCTCAAGGGCTCGGAAAGGCTGATAGATTGATAGAATGACCTGACCTTATCGTACATAGAAGTTTATATGAGAGCTAAATGAGTTGATGATGGATCAAGTTGACACGCCGATCCGACCTAAAAAAAGTGATGTATTTGGGTTTATCTGAGGATTTACAAAAACCGACCCGAGTGGTCTATGCTAGCTACTCGACCTGGTTAAGGAAGCTAGAGGGAGCTTTGAGTCTTTGACAAGTATCATCTTCCTCGGTATGCCGACTCGAGGAACGAAGATGAGATCACAGGCCGACCTGTATTGGAGTCAGATGACGTATGCCCTACTTGAAAGCTTGGGCTTCTAGAAGGCTGTGTGACGGAAGTTGGTCAATGGTTCTCATTGGGAAGAGACCCTACCAAACGAAACAGTATCAGAGCAGTTGATTTATAGGCTGTCACACCAATAAAGCATGTAGCAGTGGCCAAAATATTTGAATGATGGATTTTCGCTGACAGGGGTGGTTGAGCCAAGTGTCAGTACGACTGTTTGTTGAGTGGTTGGGAAAATAAGCATGAGGCAATGATGACAAAGTGACAGAAGCTGACATTATGGACGGTGAAATAGTGGATTTGAGAGCCTATATAAAGGAGTTGAAGACTCATATTAAAGGATTGGTTGGCTAATTCTGTATCTTATAACTTCTAGAGAAACTGAGAGTTGAAGAGTTAGTGATAGAGAGAGAAAGCAGGTTACCACCCGACCACTTGAAAGATTTATACCGGACTTGTTGTAAAACTCGATGTGCTTATTTTCGTATTCTTATATTCTACCTCACTCATAGCTTGGGTCAGTCTTGACCCCAATCAATAATAAAATACTACTCTTTCTCATGTAGACATATGTTGAAGCCATTCTCTATCGAACTAATTAAATTATGTGTTTTATTGTCTGCTTGCTAAATTTGTATTTGATTACCTACTAACAAACAAATTCTTCGAGTGATCAATTAATATTAATATTTTAATATTTTGATAGTATAATATTGTAATATTTTAATTTTAATATTTTGATATTATAATATTACAATATTAATATTTTTAATATTTTTAATATTTTAATTTTAATATTACAATATTAATATTTTAATATTACAATATTAATATTTTTAATATTACAATATTAATATTTTTAATATTTTAATTTTAATATTACAATATTAATATTTTAATATTACAATATTAATATTTTTAATATTTTAATTTTAATATTACAATATTATAATATTGAAATATCATAATATTAATATTTTAAAATTTTAATATTAATATGATTACAGAAGAAAATTAATTTTTTTAATTTTTAATGCAATGCGCCATAATTCCACACTCCTCCATCATTTGTTAATGCGGCGTGGACAATGTTAAATAATACATTACATAGTGGACAAATTGTCACCAAACATGTGATTTCACTAATTAATGCAATTTAAGGTGCTTAATGCACCATAATCCAATGCAGCAAACACACCCTAACCGCACTTGATTTTTCTTAGCAATCCAATGAATCACCTTTGGACTTCTACTAGTCTCTTTTATAAGCTCCACCACATTTTTTGTATCCTATTCAATAATAAGAATCAACTAACCTATTGAGCATGATATATTCCTAATCTAATACCCTAGGCCTCAACCATCTCAATGTCATCAATGAATTGAACCTAATCAATATGGATGGTAAAATTCGGACCCGGATCCGAAAATAATTTTCATGTCCCGGGTCCAGACCAAAACCCAGGAAAACTCATCTGGATCCGGACCTCAGTAACCCAGTACGGGTCCGGGTAAATCCGGATTCGGATCTGGGATCCTCATTTTTTATATTGTCACAGACTTACTGTCTCACACTTTCATTGAACTGATATAATCATATAACTTATAAGCATGAGCCAACAAGCATGAACATGATGATAGATTACAAAACACATAAGAATGTTTAAGTTTGAACCTTCTCCAATCTTTTAACATGAAATATGACATTAAAAAACATAAACTACAAATTCAACGAACATAATTACAAGGAAAAAATACATAAGCATGATAAATTTAGAAACTTTCTTGATCAATCATCATTCCTCAAGTCATTAGGGTCAATCACTTGTGACGCATTAATTATTTGTTCTTCAACTTCAAGATCTTCAAGCGTTTAACGACCTAATAATAGAATAATAAACAAATAGAGATTAAAGTTGTGTTAGTGCTAAAATAAAAGTTTATTAGAAATACATATGAATTTTACAATAAATAAGCAGTTTTTACCTCGTATCTCACTCCACAACCAATTTTGAGTACACATCAATGCCTCCAAAGTATCTGGATGAAGCCTACTACGATGAAGACTCAAATGCCTACCTTTGGTGCTAAAAGCGGACTCAGAAGCAACAGTAGAAACAAGAATAGCCAAAAAAATCCCTTGCAATCTTAACAAGTACAAGATATTTGCCCTTGTTATTACTCCACCATGACAAAATATCAAAATTGCTAGTCGGAGGTAAAACACCTTCATCTAAGTAAGTCTCTAACTCAGACTTAGATTGCTTGTAGTTTATTTCTTGAGAGATAAATGAGTCACACTCCCCATTTATACTCTCATCCATCAAAATAGTAGATTGTGTTGTTGAACCAGATCGAGAATTACCAATTCCTAAGGCACCTCCTCCAACTTGACTCATGCCCACCGCATGTTTTACCTCATATTCATACACCAAATCAGAGAAAATCTTAAATATTATATCAATATGATATGAAAATGCCTCTCCATAAATCTTAGGGGAAAAAAGTTGATCATTAACTTCTTAAACCTATGATCTAGCATGTTCCCTACAGCCATCACTCAATGAATAATTCCAATACTTCTCATACTTTGACACCATTTTAGTAGTCATTTTCCTAATCCTTTCAATATGTGATTTCTCTCATAAAGTCATTGATAAACTAATTTCACATATCTTAGGGAAAAAAAATTGAGGTGGGATATCGAGTTCTTGAAAAAAATTCTGTTAAATTAAAAAACACATTCAAATGCTCACACATAATCTTTGCTAACTCCCAATCTGACTCACATGGTAGACATTTATAATTTTTATCACGTTCCTTCAACCAAAAAAAATGCATCTTTAAACAAAGAAACAGTACTTAACATTAAGAAAGTTGAATTCCACAAGTTTTACAATGTATAATCAAATTTTTTGTCTCCTTAAGACCTAATTGGCGTACTGCAGTTTCCAAATTTTTCAACTCTTCTGGGTGTAGCTGTCTAATAAAGCACTGAATCTTTTATCTTTTCAACACCTTTTTTCATTACAGATATTTCGTCTTTCACTATCAAATTCAAGATATGGACCCATAATCAATGAATTTTGTACAACTTTATCAAGTAACATGTCAATCATATAATCATTAGCAGAATAATTATCTATCGTTAAAGTTGACACCTTCCTATCAATATTCCAATCCATCAAGCACTCGTACAAAACATTACATATCACTTCACCAGTATGTGGAGCAGGCACAAAAATAAACCTGCAAACAAATAATGTTATTAAAATCATTAAAATGTATTTATATTTAAATATATATAATACAAATGAGACGATGTTACCTTATGATACGACTCTATGGCACCCATAAGTTATCAATATAATGTGCTGTAACAATCATATATCAGTTACTAGCAGTTCACATATATGTAATAATTACAATTCTATTCTTACAAGATTTCAATGAATTGATTATCTTTGACTTCTCAATTTCATAAAGCTTCAAAATTTCATTCTTTATGGTGTTCCTACTTATTGTATCAAGTGTTGGTTGAAGCAACTCTAACAATTCACAAAACCCATGATATTCAACAAAAGAAAGTGGAAGCTCACGCAAGATAATCATTCTTGCAATCGTAATCATCACCGCAATCATATCATATTTTGGGTGTAAATGCATCTGGTTTACATCCCTGAAAGTTTTTCTTAAATAACACTTATAATGTTTCTTAAACTGTGAAGTCTCACTGGAATATTTTCCTGTCAACACTTTACCACAATAGTTGCATATAGCATCAATATCTCCACCATCAATTTTTTTTGCCTTTTAAAATCTTCACCATCTCTCTTTTGTCGATCACCAAATAAATTAACACCAGGGCCACGGCCACGCCCTCGACCACATCCGCAGCTACTTTGACTTTCTACGTGTGTTGAATTATGTTCAACTTCAAAAATATTGACATCGTCTTATATGGTGTTAATCTTATCTAATCTAACTTTCATGTTATCAATAGTATTTTCAGAGATACTGTTTGCACAATTTTATGCTTGAAGAAACGTGTAAGGTTCAAACCTCCTGAGACAAAGTCTCAGCAAGTGGTGTTTGATTAAGTGAATAAGCCTCAAAGGGGCACAAGCACACAAGTTACAGTCCTAAAGACTACGAAATAAAAAATAAGATGCTCGTTTGAGTCTTCATTTGATCGGGGTTCCTTTTTTCTCATCACATGAGTGAGCCTTTTATAGTGGAATTTGTAAACTTATTGGACGATTTCAATCCGTAACTTCCCTACAACTGCCGAGTCATGCCTTCAACCGTTGAGTTGTGTGTCATAACTACCTGATCGTGGAGGAAACTGTCTAACTGCTGTAATCGTGGGATCAACTACATCATGTATTCAGTCGTCATGATTCTTTTATCGTCCTAATCGTTGTGTCGTTTGTTGATTGATCGTTCTTCCACTCGTCGCCCTGCTTGCCTTTGCCTTTTACTTTTTCGCTCTAAGATGATTTCGCTCTAGGGTGATTTTTCTCTGTCAATAATTGTCCCCCAAATTCACCTTGATTGAGTTGGAAGAGAAATCGAGGTAAATTTCTTGATGTAGGTAGAATTCAAGGCGGTAGACGTTGGCCTACAAAGCCTTGTTCAATTGTTTTGTCGAGCAATCCTTTATGTTCTCCATGCGAGTCCATCACTTCGTCAATAAATTCGCGACCTTTCCCAATACGTTTCATCATGACGCCCATTAATGAGCCGTTTTTCATGTCATTTCAATGTCCTCTTGCATCGAATCACCTTATGCCGTCCGTTCAGAGCGTATTCTTCCTCTTCCAGTTGTTGTTCGCTCTTGTGACTCCTTTCTATCAAACAATCTACCATGCATGCCTCTCTTATTATGTCCTCTGTCTGGTGCGCTAATAATTTATCCCTTAAGGCCGAAATCACGGCCTGAGCCTCGGCTTCATTTTCTCGCTCCGTCATATAGGCCATTAAGTTGGCCTTGGTATCCGCGAGTGCGGCGTGTTCTTTACTCTGCTTGTTCTTCTTCATTTGAACTGTTGTGCGTCAATTCTCCAAAGACCACTGTGGTCGGTCTTATTGCGCGAAAAAATTATTTAGCAGACCTGCGGGGTATGGCTCGTCATTTTAAGCCACAATGGCCGAATTTTCCCCTTCATTTAGAACTCTGGTCGGCCCATAATTTCCTTCATACATGAAGTATTCGACCGAATTTGTCTTTGCAGCGAAAGGCTTGTTGTTAGCATCTACTATTTCCACTCCGTCTCTCTGGTTCCAGAAAACTAGGCATTGATGAAGAGATGAAAGAATGCATCGGCTACTGTGTATCCAATCTCGTCCTAAAAGCATGTTATATGTGGTTGGTCCATCTATAACGAAGAACACTACGGTCTTCGTAGTACTCCATACTTGCAAGTCTAGTGGGACGACCCCTTTGGTCGTCGTTGCCCCTCCATTGAAGCTTGTTGGCACCACTTCTGTAGGGATGAGGTCGTCTTCTGACTTTGCTAAACATCCCAGCATCCTAACCAGGATTGCATTGATGGCTGCTCCATTGTCAATCAACACTTTTGTGATGGGTATCCCGTTGGCCCTTGATTTTACATACAACGGTCGTAGGTGTTTCGTCATTTGTGGTTGTGGTTTTGGGAATATCATCTTCCCTGATAGGCCTACCTCCATTGCTTGTTCATTCTCGTCGTTGGCCCGAGGTAGTTTTCCCTTCATGTCCCACCCAGAAAGTGGTAATGTGACCGACTCATCGTGAGAGACATTATTGACGACCAGTCTTCGCTTTTCCGCCCTGGTAACGGTCCGTCTTATTTT
The DNA here is from genome assembly GCA_019454045.1 of Zanthoxylum bungeanum. Lineage (NCBI taxonomy): Eukaryota > Viridiplantae > Streptophyta > Magnoliopsida > Sapindales > Rutaceae > Zanthoxylum > Zanthoxylum bungeanum. The sequence continues at coordinate 427,171 of SKCR01006526.1, forward strand.
GGGCGTCCCATATAGGATGAGGTATGTGGATCGTCCCAAGTCTTCTCCTAGCGTTCCGACTGCAGGGTTGTCGGCATCATTCAATTCTTTGAGAAGCGGATTCTGTAATATTACCCTTCTTCGTGCTTCAGTTCTAATGTCTATTTCTTCTTCCATGTCAGTCATTTCCTCTTCCGAAGCCTCTCTATCTGTTATCGAGAGTGCTGCAAATTCTGTTTCATCACCATCATAAACATCTTCGTTATTTTCAGACCCTTCACTGTTGTCCCCTTGAAATTTTCGGACAACAAGTAATGATTAGCCACAACCGGTGGCATACTGCCGAACTGAATAACAATAGGGGGTTCTTCGTCGTCTGTCTTCTCCCGTTTTCGTCTATCAAACTTGGTGCGCTCCTCGCAGTTCGATGTTGTCCCTTCTCTGTTGTCACTCTTTTTACTATTTACATCTGGTTTCTTCCCTATATAAGCATTACGGCCTATGGGGACCTTCATTTCACCTTGTTGGCGCATCATACGGCCATAATTCCTCTGGTGCCGCCTCAGTTGCGTCCTTGTCATTTCGTCCACATGAGGGTAGTTCCTTTCTGCACGTTGCCCCGAATGTGGCCTATGGTACGAATGCCATACGTTGGGCCGATGAATTTTTGGCCTAAACGTCCTTACATTTTAGACGAAAATTGAATTCTCACCGTAGAATTTTGGTGCGAAGGTCCTCGGTTGCCATGCTACTGCCTCTTTCTTTACAGGCCTTTCACATGTATCTTCCAACTCCCTCATCCATTCTATATTGTTCTTGCACCGTACACAGAGATTTTACCGATCCTTCCGTTCTTGGGGTGTTTTAATCATTTCCAGAGCGCTCGGACGATGACCGTCCTGATCTTCATCTAGGACCAACTTGAACTTTGGCAAGTTCATTTTGGTAAGGTCCGAGTTGATCATGTTTAGTTCTATCGGCTTTGGAAAAGGGTTATCGTCCACCGTCATCTTTTTTTCGAACATTATTCGTCCAGATTCTATGGCATCCTGCAAAATATTCCGAAAAACGAGACAATTATTAGTTGAATGAGACCATGCATTATGCCACTTACAATATTTTTTACTACCGATTTGCTCGGCGTTTGGCAATGTGTGGCGATCGCTCAAACTAATTTGCTTGTCTTTATATAACTGATCGAATATGGCATCGACTTTCGTGATATCAAAAGAGAAGTTTCTACTCATTTTATCGTTCTTTTCCTTGGCTTGGGGTTCAGCCCACGCCTTACAAACGTACGGCTTCCCTTTAACAATTCGGCCAAACATAAGTCAGCTGATTCGATATCCATTTCGCCTATTTCATAATCGATGCTCTTATAATAAGTTCATTTGCTGGAATTTTTCATTTGCTCCTCCTCTCTTAATAACCGTTTATAACGCACTACACTAGTGGTGAGTTGAGGGAGATCCCAAAATTCGTGATCTTGAAATTTCTTTTTCAGATCGAAATTGAGACAACTTTGGGCGATTCTCACAAATTCATTTTCTGGCAAAGGCACATAACATCGGTCTCGGGCCACTTTGAACCTTTGTAAGAACGTCTCGCCCCATTCTCCTGGCAACTGTCTCGAGTTTGCCAAATCGGCCAGGGCCACTTCAGATTCGGTCTTGTAGAATTACGCATGGAACAACTGTTCCATTTGTTGCCAATTTCCTACCGAGTTGGGTGGCAAGCTGACATACCAGGAGAAAGCTACTCCTGACAGCGAGCCGTGGAATAACCTCAACTTATGGAAATCAGTTGTTTCTCCACACTGAAGGGTAAATCATCTTATGTGTTCCATGGTAGAAACTTTCCCAGACCCTGTAAACAGAGAAAAGTCTGGTACTTTGTAATTCCTAGGCCACGGATATGCCACATCGATCCAATCTGGATATGGCTTCCGATACCTCGGCCGAATTGGTCGTACCCCAAGACCGAATTGATTTTGAAGGATCTCGGTCATCTGTTCTCTCAACATGTCATTGCCATTGAATGACATTACTATGGGTGGTGGTTGTGGTCCTCTCACAAGTGGGACATAGTCGTGATTCTGCCCCTGAAAATCCTGGAGACCTTGGGGCAACATCACTTCATGTTGTGCCATATTTGGCCCTTGGTGTAGGTTTGGCCCTAGATGTGGGACATTGCCCCCATGACTTATTCTTCCCCTGGAAGTCGTAGGGACAGTGACCCATTACGGATGAATATTGCTCGAACCAGCCTCTTGACTGCTTGGTGCAGGAGGAGGTGTAGTCCACGGTAGGGTTGTTCCCCCGTTTACACATTTGGCCATTAACTCATTTAATGAGCTTAGGTGTGACTCACAAAAAATGATATTTTTTCGTTTTAAAAAAAATTAACCGATCTACCAAAAATATTTTACGAAACTAACTAAAATGAGGCAGCAAGCCAGCAACTGAGAAAAACATGCAAAAATGAGAAAGGAGTAAACATGCAAAAGCAAGTGTAAAGTAAAATGAAGTCGCACTTGATGCAGATGATGACTGATGTGAGAACTGAGAGTCTGAGAAGAGAGGGATGAAGATGATGTGATGAAGAGCTGCGGGTTGAGGCGATGGAGTTGGAGTGAAATGAGCTGTGAGAGTGAGAGTGTGAAATCGTGACTTGAGAGGCAACAAATGAGAAGATAAGATTAGGGAATCAGGATTTTGCCCCTTTTTTTTTAATTAACCGGATCCGAGTATTCGGATCTGGAATCATCCAGATCCGATTATATCTGAGTCTTTAAAATCAGAACCCGTAAAAAAAAACTTTCGGATCCGAGCCATATCCGGATCTTTTTTGACATTCCTATCAATAGCAACATTGCGTTTATATTCTCTTATTTGACGCGTCAAATAATTATTGGTTCTTTTGTTTTGTGTATAAGCGTGTTGGCATAAAAACCATATAAAAACGATGACATTTGGAGGAAATTATTTTATGAATCGAGGACGGCCTCAAAATGACACTTTCGAACTAGTATAAACAACACTTTTTTTTTTTTTTTTTTTTTGGAAACGTTGGAAACCCCGCCACCAAACCACCCATTCTGGGCCGCGGCGCAGGTAAAACCACCGGCTGTCCCAGGCTCTTACAAGAAGTGCACCCAGTGGCGTATCCAGAAAATGTAGTTAGTGGGGGCAAAATTTTTCTATAACCAAAATAATATATAATTAATTCATACATATTTTTTGAAATTACAAGATGATCCTTCTATTTTGAAAATTATGAAATAGTCCTTAGTTTCTAAACTTATAAATTAATCCAAAATTTTCAGAACTATATTTTTATCCATAATTTCTAAAAAATACCAATTTACCCTAAAAATTTAAGTAAGAATTTATTTTTAAAATTATGTATTTTAAGTTAATGTAGTATATTATATACTAAATTTCCGCTAATTTATTATAGATTTAATCACTTTTTTAATTAAATTATTAAAAGCCTAGTACTAAAACGCAACATTTTTGCTTTGAACAACTAAAAATAAAAAATAAATATACAAAATAATTATATTTATATTAATATGTGAATATTTTATACATAACAACTATACACGACGTGATTTAGTAAAAGAATCACTACAAATATATCAATAAATAGAAGATCAATAATCAAACCTAAGTATAAACATAGTTTTTTATTTTATTTTTTATTTTTATTTAAATGTAATGAAATCCCTATTCTTTTGCAAATGGAAAAACACATAAATGATTGGATTTAAAATGAAAAATAATCAAATATCTATACACATATAAATTAAATATAATTATTTTAGATATGTTTAAGAAATAAGATTGATACAAAAGTGTATTGGAATTTTTTTAATTAATTTGGGCTTGGGCCTATATATTATATTAAAAAATACAACTCAAAAAATTAAAAAAAATAATGTATTTATGAGTGTTGTTTAATTATTTATATTTTATAATATTAATATATATACATATATAAATTTAAAAAAAAAAAAAAAAAAAACTTGTGGGTCCAGTGGGGGCAGTTGCCCCCACTAGACCCTGAGTGGCTCCGCCACTGAGTGCACCCCATGTATTCGACCCTAGAACCTAAGGTGAGATTCTGGACCCTACACCACCAAAAACACACACGCCCTTAATAATATTGACTATATAATTTTGCGCGAAGCATTTATAGGCCCAAATAAATACATATCATGCATTTGTTTGAAAAATGATGTTTGTACCACCAATTTCACTTATAAAATAATTTATTCCATTTCTATCTTTTATGTTTTTCTAAATACACTTGATTATTGGTTATCCACAGATCATTTGGCATTTGTTTTTATGATAGAATTGTTTTGTTTTTGTGTAATTTTTAGTGCAATTTATAGTATGTGTATCAGTAGTGTTTTTTCATACAATTGAAGATTGGGGTGTTCACGGCTCGGGTTGGGTCGGAATTTTGTTAAACCCAGTCGGGTCGGGTCACTTGAAATTACCAACCCGAAATTACAAACCCGACTGTGTCGAGAAAAAGGAAGTTTTTAATGTATTAATTATTTTGAAATATAAATATTAGTTATTTTATGTCTAAAACTTGTAAAACATATAAAATTTTAAGTTAAAAAAATAGCAAACAACTAAAAAAATTTAAAAATAATAAAAAATCTATTTTCCGGGTTGGGTCGGGTTGCGTCTAAAAATCAGTAACCTCAACCCGGTAAAATCAGGTCGGATCCGATTTATCCGAAATTTGATTTTTATTTTTTGGAACCCGACCAGATCGAGTCAGGTTATCTCGCAAGTTGACAACTTAGGCACCAATCAACGTGAACAAACTCAATAATAATTTGCCACGTCTTCAATAGGAATACAGTCATCCTGACGTGGCAAGTAGTTAATGGTTTACTTTGTGTACAAGCATATCGATGCAAACACCCTATGAAAACTCGAATGACATGATATTTTTCGAGGGAATTTTTCATCCAAGTGCTTCTAAACCTCTGATAACATCTAACGGTGCCGTTTCGCAGTGTTCTCTTCAAGGCTCCTAAAGAAGAAATTTGCTCTCTTAACAAACTCGAATCATCTCTCTCTCGAACGTCAGTTCGAAGATGGCCAATCCCTTTGCTGATTCGCATAGCAACAGAGTTGCCGTTCAAGCCACAAACGACGACGCTTCTGCCAGTAAACTGTGAGTATTCCTCCTCATCATTTCCTTCATTATTGCTCTCATGTTCCTTCAAATAATTTGTTGTTAAGTTTCCTTATCCACTGTTTTGGTTGTCGTTTCGTTTCTAGAGAAATGCTAATACTACGTCGTTTTGTTTACTGAGAACGCTAATCATACTCTTCTAATTCAAAGAATTGAATTAGCTTAGTTACTCAACTAAGTTATACATTTCCCGATTCCAACTGATTCTATATTCAATCATGTGAAATAATGACATGCTTCCCGAATTATCTCTTCATATTGATTGTGGTTGGGGGTATAAGATATTACCTATTAATTATGGCTTATTGTATGTTTTGAAGATCATGTGTGAAGAAGGGATACATGAAAGATGATTACATTCATTTATTCGTGAGAAGACCTGTTAGGAGAGCTCCGATAATTAACCGAGGTGTGAGTTAGTAACTTAAAAAAGTACCATATCTTGATAATTTAGCTTTCTAAGTATTGTAAGATCTGATTTGTCTGATTCTGCTTTCCATGTTTAAAGGTTACTTTGCTCGTTGGGCTGCTCTTCGAAAGCTTATGTATCAGTTTCTTGACTGTCGAAGTGATAGTGATAAAGAATGTCCCACAAAGAAGCAGATATTATCACTCGGAGCTGGCTTTGATACCACATATTTTCAATTACAGGTGCTTGAGTATCCTGTTAAAGCCCCCACCGCTCCTCCATATTTGTGTGGTTGTTATAACAGTTCTCTGAAATTCTGAAGAAATATTGCTTCTGTCCATTTACTGATTAAAAAAAATCCTCAACTTTTATTTTGACAGGATGAGGGAAAAGCACCGCATTTATATGTGGAACTGGATTTTGTAGAGGTGCGTGTTTGAATATTTAGATTCTTTATTTTGGGTTCAATTGGGAACTTGCTTATATTTGTGGTATGGGTTTGTGTTGTCTGCTAAGCCAAGTCTTAAAAGTTGTAGAGTGGGGCTGAAACTTTCAAGCATCACCTAGCTGTCCAACAGCAACTTTGTTTTGTATGCATGTTGATGTTTCTTTTTCTTACTGTCATAGCAACAAGAAATTTAAGTAGTGTGTATTTTTTTTCATGTCAAGTAAGGTCAGGGAAGACCTAAATTGAAATGGACAGAAACCATAAAAAGAAACCTAGATGTTACTGAGATTAATGGAATAATGATTTCAGATTGAGCACAATGGCGTCAAAAGATACATATAGTCGACCCTACCTAGTAGGAAAATGCTTTGCTTGGTTTGGTAACTAATATGGTTTTTTTTTTTGGCTAGGTAACTAGAAAAAAGGCAGCACTTATTGAAACTCATAGCCAATTGAAGGACAAAGTAGGTGCGATGGCATCATTCTCGCAAGGTAACGATCCCCATCCACTGATGTCATGACCCTGGGCGAGTACTCTTAACATGCTTAGTGATCTCACACGTCTAAATATTTGCTTTGGTTCGTCATATATGGATATAAAGGTTACACAACTATTTTTTGTCATTTGCTGATTCATAGTTGTTAAAGGCGCAAGGCGTACGGAGACGCCAAGGTCCTCTTAGGGCCTAGCGCAAGGCGCCATATGAGGCACACGCCTGATTGAAGTGAGGTGCATGATGTACCTCGTATTTTATTAGTTTTTAGATTAACTAGCATAGGGTCCGTATTTTGTGCGAGTATATATTTTAGGTATTGATCTTGTCGGTTTTATAGTTTAAATGAGACAATTGATTTACTTACACGTAATATTTATGTCTCATTCGTTTGTCTCTCAATTCTCAAATAATATTTCTAATTCATTGTACAAAAGCTAATAGTCAGAATCTACATCCTGAAAGCACATTAAATAAAAAAAAATTCATGAAATAAAAAAAAAAAAAAACTTATAGAAATAATTCAAAATAAAATAACAAATAACAATAGATCATATATCCAAAAAAATTGTTAGGTTTTGTGGGCGATTACTATTTAGATTTCTTATTTTAATAAGAGATTATATTTTTATATTATAATAAGTTTTTTATTTTAATAATTTTTTATTTAAATTTCATAATTTAATAATAAAAATATTAATTGTAAAAATTAAGTGTCACATATATTTTTTTTATTTTAATAGAAGATTATAATATATTTTCTTACTATAATAGGTAATTAAAAAATTAATTGTAGAGATTAAGTGTCATGTGACGCGATGAGAAAGCTTAAAAATGTTTAACTTTGTCGGATTATCTGTGATATTATTCAAAAATTAATCGGATAGTGTAATATGTTTTATTGTTCTAATAAGATTCTTATTTAATAAATTCATTAATTTAATTTTAAAATTTAATACTGTTTTTTAATTATATTATAATAGTATAATACGTTTTCTTATTATAATACAGTTTTTCTAAAAATTATAATATGTATTTTTATTGTAATAGTTTTTTTATTTAATAAAAAAATTAATTGTAGAGTTTAATTGTAGAGATTAAGTGCCGCATATGTTTATTATTTTAATGAGAGATTATAATATGTTTTCTTATTATAATAATTTTCTTTATTTAATGATAATAAATTAAAATATTAATTAATTAATTAAATTAATAGGTTTCTTACTTTAGTAATAGATTATTTTTTTATATTGTAATAGGTTTCTTATGTTAATAATTTATTATTTTAATTTTATAATTTAATAATAAAAAATTAATTATAGAGATTATGTTAAATGTAGATAATTTAATAGTGTTTTTTTTTAATTTTAATAGGATATCATAATATGTTTTCTTGTTATAATAGAATTCTTATAAAATTATAATATGTATTTTTTTTATAATATAATATTTATTTAATAGATTTATTAATTTAATTTTATAACTTTATTATGAAGCCACTACGTGGTGCGATGAAGAGACTTAAAAATATTTAACTTTTATATATATATGTATATATTCATATAAGTTGTATTTAATAAATTTATCCTATAAATTTTAACTCAATGAGTAAAATTAACAATCATATCACTTTGAAAAATGTCATAACTAAAAAAATATATATATTTAAAATTATTAAAATTCATAATACATATAGTATTTATTACTATTGCTCTCTCATTCAATATTTGAACTTCTTAATACGTGCAATGATGTGATATATGCAATTGTTCATGTCACTTTTTCAAAAATCATTTTTGTTAAAGAGGTGCACAAGCGCGCCTTCGGCTTTGTGCCTAAGCATTGCGAGACGCGGGCCTAGGAATATGAGATGAGGCTCCCAGACGGGAGGCGCTGGCAGTGAGCCTAAATGAAAGCGCGCCTTTTATAAATGCTAATAACTTTGTGGAAAACCTCCTCAGAAATGCTCTTCCAACTCATTTATTTGAATAGTCAAGAACGTGGAACAATTATGATTGAAGTTCTAAATGTTCTGTCTAAATTATCATATCTGTGACTTTGCAGAGAAAGGAGAAGTGCTTAGTGATCAATACAAGCTACTCCCTGTGGATTTGAGGGATATACAAAAGTTGAATGAAGTCATAAATTTGGCTAATATGGATCCAAGGTGAGCGTACAAAATTCTCTCTGTAGGACTATGCAAAATTTCTTACGGTGCTTTTCTCAGTCACCTCTAGCTTTTAATCAATTGATCCTGTAGGACTATTCAGATACTGAAAATATATAATATTGATTAGGAGTTTGGAGTTTGGAGTTCCTTTCTGGATAACGTCTAAGATGCTTTCCAACCATTCTTAGTCACTTTCATCCATTTTTACTTGTCAAGAGGTCAAGAGGAAAATAGTTTGTATCTGTAGTGTTCTGGTTATATCATATTTTATTTATGAGTAAAACTGTAATACTTTGGATTTTATTGTATCTCAATCTGTTGTCGTATTTGTTTATTTATTTATGAACTAATTTGTGTTTCTCTATTTGTCCTAGTTATTTACCTTAATCCTAATAGAGTGATTAAACTGCTTTATTCTGATGTTTTATCAGCCTGCCGACATTTATAATTGCAGAATGTGTTTTGATATACCTGGATCCGGATTCAAGCCGTGCTATAGTTGGTTGGGCTTCAAAAAAATTTTCAACAGCAGTGCTTTTCTTATATGAGCAGGTTCTATGCCTTTTCAGTCCTAAAGATTTTAATCTGTTCGCTGCAATTTTAATGGCTGGTTTCATTTATCATGATTTTTCAACAGATCCATCCAGATGATGCTTTTGGACAGCAGATGATCAGAAATTTGGAGGTTTTTCTTTTCTTTTTTTTCTCTCTTTTTTTTTTTCAGTGTTTTTTAAAATTATAGTTCTTCTTAACTTTCTCTTGAATAATTTATTTGGTTATAAGTGTAAGATTTTTAAGATTTAAAAAATAAAAAATAAATGTGTGCTAATTGCTTAAGCATTCCCCTTAAGACATACCTTGCATAAGATGGGCAATATTGCTTTGGGCTTTTCCTCATTCTATTTACTGCATATATTACATTGATCTAATATATCGGCAATTATAAATGTCGGCAGGCTGATAATTATTAAAGGCGCAAGGCGCACCGAGGCGCAAAAGGTCCTGGAGCCTAGGCGTGGGCCTCAAGGCGCAAGGCGTGCGCCTGGGGAATGTGAGGCGCATATTTGTATATATAATTTTTCAATTAGAAAGAGGAATATGAATATTCTTCTAATCATTTTGTTTTGAGTATTTTTTAATATTTTTACCAAATTATGACAAAACATTTATAAATTATTGCACTCAATTAAATTTATATACATCACTATTTTCATAACTAAGTTGCTATAATAACTAAGATATTAATATTTACTTATATTGTGTTATGTACAATTTTGTTATTGACCAGTTTAATCTTTTGGTTAAAATTATGTCCCTAATAATTATAAATGTATGATCTATTATTAATTATTATGGCAAACATTTGTATTTTACAAAATATAAATTTTTCTTATAATTTTTAACGATCCCAACAAATTATATAAGAGTCATGTCAAAAGTAAATAAATTAAGTTAAATTATGAGATTTATTGTTATTATTAATTTTTTTTTTTTTTAACTCTCTGTTGGAAAAAAAAAAAAAAAAAAAAAAAAAAAAAAGTGAGCTTTAATCAACGAAATCGGGTCAAAAACCAAGATTTTTGGCATCAGGCACCTAAGGCGCGCCTCACTCATTGGCATCAGGCACGCGCCTCATCGCCTAGGTGCGCGCTTGATACACGTCGCCTCGCCTGGACACCCTCTAGGCGCAATGGCTGGCGCCTCTACCTAGGCGCGCCTTTGATAACACTGGATCAATGCTCACAATTCTCAGCTTTTATGTCGATATTTATTGCTTTGTATGATGTTATGATGTTTCAACAATCTTCTACAATTTGTGTTCCAGGAAGTCCTGATTCATATGCATTTTTGTTTCAGAGTCGCGGATGTGCTCTCTTGGGAATTTATGCTACTCCAACATTACTTGCCAAGGAAAAACTATTTCTTGACCAGGGTTGGCAGGTTTGTATTTATATTAAAATAACGGTTTTTTCTTGACAATTGCTACTCTTTTTTCTATTCCTTTCACAGTAAAAGGAAATGTGTAAATAGTAGATAAATGTGCATTACCTATTTTCAATGGAGAATGACGCAAATGATGGTAGAGGATTTATCTAGACAGGGAGAAGACAGAAACTAGATATACCAGTTAGTTTTCTTGATGTGGCAGCCTTGAAAATATTGAAGGCTGAAATTTATCTCACTAGGAAAAACATGAAATTATATAAGGTATTGCAAGTTCCTATATATATAGGCAGTACAGGTTGGCGGATAATTTAGCATAATAACACTTTAAACAGTGGATGTTTGTTTGGCATGCTGGATTTAACTACATATTCTCATGTATATAAGAAATTTGCCAAGATAAAATTTTCTGATATTTTGTTTTTCTACTGTTCCTTCTCAGGTTCCGTTTTACTTTTTAACCTTTACTTTCTGTAATTAGTTTTGATTTGTCATAGTCATCTTTGGTTTTTCTTCCTATTTGAGGTATCAGCGCGCTATTGCCTGGGACATGCTGAGAGTTTATAGTACTTTTATTAACGCTCAAGAACGACGCAGGTATCTACTCTATTTACCTTGAAAATGTTTCAGCTAATTTGATTCATCTCGGTATCCTTGATTGGCATTAGGCATTAATTATTGATAGTTTTGCAGTACCATATGAATCCAAGCTAAAATTCTTTTTTTATTTTGAATGTAGTTGCAAACTTTAAAGAAAATGGTGTCCTTGTATGTTCTTTAGGTCTAGAACATGTCCTTCTTTGTTTAGTCTAAAAATACATGCTTAATACATTCAATAATAAGTTTTGTCTATAATTCCATCTGAATAAACCTGTTTCCTGATGTTTGCTTGCTTGATATCTAGCTCTGAACATACAGGAGTTCTTATGCGTAGGTAATTTGTGAGTCAGCCAAGAATTTTATGCTTAGGTGAAAATATATGTGAAAATGAAAATCTAAAATCTTGATATCTTTTCTTTTTCCTTCTTGGCTGTGCATATATGTGTGTGCGCGCCACTTTCTCCTTTGGAGATGCTGCCTTTACTATAAAGGAGAATCCCTGGGTTGTTTTTACAAAGTTTTCTTTTTAGGATTCTTCTTGTATCACTTATATGATATAAAGGGAATGCCTTTCCATGTTTCTGTCCGTCTCTGTGCTTTTTTTTTTCACGCTTTGCTTTAGGAAGCTTACCAATTTTTTTTCTGAAATATTCCTGATAAGATTTCCAACTGTGATTTGAACTCTGGTGATTAGGATTGAACGGCTGGAACTGTTCGATGAATTTGAAGAATGGCACATGATGCAGGCAAGTAAAGCTCTAATTCCTGTTGTGGAAGACCACAAATTGTTGCTCTTAATTAATAAGATGTTCTGATTCAGCATCTGCAGGCCAGAACCAAAGAGAGTTACCACAAGCGCGCACACAAAAAAAAAAAAAACAAACAAACAAACAAACACAAACACAAGCAGGAGACGTGAGGCCACTCTGATCCACTTGTGGGCCTGCTAGTTACTAAAGGTCCCAATGTTGGTAATTAGGAGGCTGACTTATTTCGTACATGGTCCAGTGATGGTTGCATACTATCAGCTTGTGCTTTAAGAAATTACCATCACCGTCATTATTTATTATATCGTTCCTATTAATAATAACTTTGTCTCAAACTGCTGATTTTCAGGAGCACTATTGTGTTGCTTATGCAATCAATGATGCCACGGTATGTCTCTTTATGAACCTCACAATACTACTCTAGTCTTCTGTTATGGAGTCCTGTATCCTCTAGAATGTTGATTTTCCTTCATATCATATATAGAATTACATTTTTGAGTATTGGTTTAATAACTTGATCAGTTTTCCTATAGCGTTGATCATGATTAGGGCACACGACACCCCATCTATGCTGGTGCACAAATTATTTAACTTTTGTTTAGTCCATCTAAAAGAAATTAGAAAATATTCTATTCTCAAAATCAAATAATTGAATATACTGGAGGTGGCTTAGTTGTTTAACTCCATGTTGATTATGATTAGTAGATAAATATTATAGATTACTTGACACCAGAATGATTTGATAGACTCGTTAATGTTTTTGATTTTTCATGATTCAGGGGTTGTTTAGGGATTTTGGCTTTCCCAAGGACTAAGAGCACGTGCTCAAATCCCCCACTCTGCAGCGTTGCCTTGAAAGCATGAGGCCTACCATCCAGAACTGGGTTTCCAAGTTTGGTTGAACAATTAATAGTAGAGAAGCACTTGTGACTGGCACGTGCGAGATAAACAGAACAGAGGGCCAGCCAGATGCCTTGTCAGGTAAAAAATAGTAGTTAGTCTTTGGCCAAAAACCTCCAAACAATTGATGACTTGTGTGGATTCCTCTCAGTTGTTTGACTCTTTCTTTCTTTTTTTTTTTTTTTCATTTTTCTTCCTTTATTTTTTTCATAAAATAAAAAAATTTACTCTTGCTAGCTGTTTGGCAATTGGCATAGAAATGTGGTGGGACCCGACCCAGAACCAAAAATGTCATACCTTAGCTCTGTGCCTCTGTTGTGGGGTTGTGGTCATGTGGAAATAATATTGATGTGTATGCATGTTGGTTGCTTTTTAATGAATTTCCTCCATTTTTCTTCCCTCTTATCCCTTAATTTGCCTTTTTCTTGATGACAAAAATACCCCTGTGAGAATGTGTGCTGGCTTGCAAATTCAGGGACCCCACACACACACTACAATAGTAAGCATTATAAGAAATGTATATTTTCTCATTGTAGTTTCCTTTATTTTTTGGGCGCCTAGCGATAAATGATAAAATGTGTAAAATTTCTTTAGATTTGAGGTCTTAATTTTATGTCAAATTATAAAATTTCAACCGGCCGTCTATGTGGATTGGTCTTATAGCGGCCTCTGGCTACATGATACAAACTTTATGAGTATGTTGATTTCTAAGCTTTAATTCTAATTTTTAATACCCATATGTCAGTTTCTATTGGATAATAAAGACAAGGAAAATGTTGGGACTAAGTTATTAGACCCACCACCTTGTTTACCTTTAAAAAAAAAAACAGAGATTTGCCGCCTATTACTTACAATTAATCTCTTTCTTTCTGCTTTTAAGCGTCTGCTTAGAATATTAATTTATTGGCTGGCAACTCCTTTGGGTCTGCATCTTTTAACTGTTTTTAATTAACACATGAAAGATATTAAAAAGTTTCTGAATTTTGATTTGGTTAGTTAAGGCATCTTTGCCTTATTGTTCTTATCTTCGGGAACATAGAAGAGTAATATTTGTCATTGTTTAATTTTCTGTCTCTTCATATTTTATCTGAGATTTTTTTTTAAATCATTTTACTTTGAATATGATCTAGAATTATGGTTGGGCAATCCAAATCTGGGTATCTTTAACGCTATAGTCAATCTATAAACAAGTTGAATAATTTCATTTTTAAAATTCCCCACTGTAAGAAAGATTTAAAATACTTCTTGTGCAATTGAGTTAGAGGGGACAATCTCAGTCAAAATTGATTCAATTTGTATTAAAGAATACTCGAATATGAATTTGAGTTTACTGATTTGTTTATTCGTTTATTTTTTTTTTAGTTGGCGTTATTTTCCAACTAAAATTCGAGAAGTTTTCTATATTTGGTGAGTCATTTTTAGTAAATCCAATAATTATGTATTTCATATATATTTTCATGGAGAATTAATGTAAATAAATTACAAATCACGTTAGAATTAAATGAATATTTATTTATGATTTATTTACTAAACGAATTGAGTTCAAAATTATCACATTTTGATTTGTCAATTGAGTATCCTCGTTTTGATTCATAGATCATAATCTTGATATTACCCTAGTACCAAAAAATTAAAATCGTTATTTATTTATTTATTTATTTATTTTTTACTTTTTGGGTCAGTTTTAACGGCATGGTTGGAAAGCCAAAACTGTTAAAAGAGGAAGAGTGGGGTTTGTGAGTAGTAGATGCTTGGGTCCTGTTCAGTGACAGAGACAATGAATTGAATAGAAAGAGAGGGAAAAACTTTCTTTCACCGTTTTCAATCTTTGCCTTTCACCACTTCTTTTCTTTTAATATTTATTGCTTTTTTTTTTTTTTTTTTTTTTTTGCTTTTTTGGCCTGAAAAGGGTCCATTTATTGTGGAATATCTATGCTCCCCTAGCTTTCTATGCTACATTGCTATGTGCTCCTTGTGAAGTAACCTAAACCATTTCCAAAATCAAGAAAAAGAAAAAAGTCTTGTGCAAAAGAAAATCAAAAGAAGTGATGCCATTTTAAAAATTAAAAAATAAAAAATGTGATGCCATTGTTACTTTAGAGCAAATTTTCTTAACTTTCTTGTACATGACTTGGTCACAACTCACATTTTGAGGAATAATCTTACTTCATCAAAATTTAAATGCAAAATTTCAGTTACGTGAATCTTTTGATATTATTATATTATATTTAAAATTATAATTTCATTAAGTTCAAAAAATATACAATTACATAGCTAAGAATAATAACACTAGCTCATCATTTGGTTGTGAGTATAAGCTAACTTATAAGTATTATAGTGAGAGTATAAGCTAGCTTATAAGCTCATCAAACTGTATATCAAACGCTATACAAGAGCGGTGATAATGTGTATATATACATGTCAAAGTTGCTTTCATGTTTGCAAATATCGAAAATTCGGTATGTGGTGCGAGGTGGTCCCTATATGAGATAAGATGGGAAACCTTAACAAAAAAACGAATAAAAATTTAAATGTATTTTAATTAACAAAACTATATAATTTATAATTTTAAAAATAAATAATTATATTTTTAAAAATTAAAAATTAGGATTAAGGTTTGAAAATTAGTAATAAAACTATGCCTACTTGCCAGCTGATGTTTGTGATAAATCTGTAAAACACTTGCAAGATTCAAGAATGTAGATGATGAAGGAAACCAAAGTTCGTATTTTTTATTTTTTTTTTTTTTAAAAAAAGGGCAAAAATCTATAAATCATAGCTAACAAAAAACAAAAAACAAAAATCCAACAGTGCATTTGCTTAGGGCCTTAGACTTAATAATCAACATATGGGTCCGCACAAAAATTCTTCAAGATCCACAAAACCTTTCCCAATTTCATGCCCCCATTGGGCATTGGCCATTGCCAGCAACACAAACACAACACAGCACTCGAACAAAAAACAAAAAGCAGACCTTCTTCATCAAGCATCACCCATTTTTCAATTATTAATCAACCAACGCACGCATTAACTCTTCTTAAATCAAATATTTTTAATCACACCACTTATTAACCGACATGTGCCTACAGAAATTTAAAAAAAAAAAAGGAAATAAAAACTGTTGGTTACAAAAACTTTTCAATTGAAAATTTCATAATTTATATATTTTTTCATTTTATCTAAAAATGTAAATGTGGTAAGATGATAATTTTTCAATAAAACAAAAAAAAATAAAAAGCAATTTTCCTTTGGAGAAACAAAAACAAAAATAAAAATAAAAGATATATAAAAGCTCAATCTCTCTTCGCTTTCTTTAAAAAAAAAAACAGGAGGAGGTGAAATCAGGCGCTACGACACAATGGGCTGTACGGCATCGAAACTGGACAACGAAGACACCGTTAGGCGGTGCAAGGAACGGCGTCGTTTAATGAAAGAAGCCGTTTACGCTCGTCACCACATGGCTACAGCTCACGCTGATTACTGCCGAACCCTCCGCCTCACCGGCTCTGCTCTCTGTGAATTCGCTTCCGGCGAACAACTCTCCGTCTCCGACCAAACTCCCGCCGTGTTCCTCCACCCACCGCACCATCCCTCACCACCTCCGCCATCCAATCACATGCCTCCACGTGTCAAACCAACTCCCATCCCCATCCCCAGCCCCGGTCTCCATACACCACCACCTCCTCATCCTCTGTTTTCACCTTCACCTAACGTCATAGCGCCTCTAAAACGACGCCGTAAGCCACCAGCGAAACTCCCTCACATTTTATCGGATTCGAGCCTGGCTTCAACTCCAAGAAGCCAAATATCAAATAACTTTTTCCCCACAGCTTACCAAGCAAACTCCACTTACTCAAGCACGCCTTCACAAGCTTCCTCTGTTTGGAACTGGGAAAATTTTTACCCACCGTCTCCTCCCGACTCCGAATTCTTCAATCAAAAAGCCCAACAACAACAACAATCACACCATCTAGAACCCGACCCGGAATCCGAGTCAGAACCCGAGACAGAGACGGAAAGATCCGAGTACAATTTTTTCCACGCACAGCAAAAAGAAAAAAAGAGGGAACACAACCCCTTCGCAAGCAATAACAACAGCAGCGTCGTTGATGAGGAAACAGAGAGGGAGGAGGTTCAGTGCAGCGAGTGGGGGGATCATTACAGCACAACGACGTCGTCTGACGACGACGAGGAGGAAATGGACAGAGAGTCGAGATCCGAGATGGGTGCCCGGTCGGACTTCGGGTCGTCGGTAAAACAACACCAGCCGAAGAAATTCAACGACACGGCGTCGTCTTCGGCTAGTTTTAGGAACAATGAGATCTCAGATATGAAACTGGTTGTTAGACACAGGGATTTGAAAGAGATCGTTGAAGCTCTTAAAGAGAATTTCGATAGAGCGGCTTCAGCTGGTGACCAGCTCTCCGAAATCCTAGAAATCGGCCGCGCCCAGCTTGATCGTAGCTTTAAACAACTGAAGAGTCAGTTTTTAAATTATTCAAAATTCAATTTTACAAATTTAATTTGTTTTAATTGCTGATGTTAACGTTTATTTTATTTTATTTTATTTATTTATTGGTTGTTGCAGAGACCGTGTATCATTCGAGTAGTTTGTTCAGTAACCTGAGCTCCAGCTGGACTTCAAAACCGCCGCTGGCGGTTAAGTACCGGCTCGACATTGATTCGCTCAATGAACCGGGCGGTCCGAAGAGTCTTTTCTCCGCTTTATACCGGCTCATGGCTTGGGAAAAGAAGCTCTACGGGGAGGTGAAGGTAAATGTGATTTTCTTTTTTTAATTTTTTTAGTTTAATTCTCAGCGATTGTAGCACAAGTGTGCCGCAGTTTTTGACTGGTGAGTGGTGACGGATGTTAGTTAGTAATTTTTTTTTGCCTAAAATACCCCTGGAAATGGTATCCCACATGATCAAATTGTATGTAATATGATCGAGGTACTGTCGTGAGTTGGACGGCTGTCGTTTAGCAAACGTCTTGATGTATGGGATTTTTTTTTTTTTTTTTTCCAGTGAAATATGATTTCTCTTTCATAATATCTATAAACTTGCTTGTGGGTCTACTATACTTGATTCATGCATAACAACCCCAAACATCAATTCTATTAACAAGAAGCCCCATCTCATTAAATATAGGCCTATAGTGATATGGATTCGGTATCGAACGGAGTTTTGTACTGAGCTTACAATCTTCCGGTTCCAATCGGTTCCGGTACCGGAACCGTGGCCGACTGGTTCGGTTGGGGTTCGACCCCAACTCGAACCGGTCCAAACCGGTGGAACCATACGGTTCAACGGTTCCAACCGGAATCGAAACGATTCCGGTTGGAATCGTAGGGTTCCAACAGGAACCCTAACCCCAACGGCTAGTAGCCGTTGCGCCCATCCAAGGTTTTTAAATTCAAACTCTTGTGATCGACGTTCCCCGCTTGCGTGGACCACAAATGCATTCAGTTCCATTTTTGTATTATTTGAATTCGATTCAATTTGTGAAAAAGGGTATGACATGGAGCTAAAAAAATGTCCTTAAGGCATAAAAAAAATATAAATTATAAATTCCTAATATATCCATAATAACGGTAATAAAACAGTTATATTTAGGGGCATTTTTGGTACCAAAATTTTCTAAAACTCTATAAATAGGATTCATTTTTCATTATTTCAACACACCAAATTCTCAATTCCTACAATTCTCAATCTCAATTCAATTAGTTATTATCATTCGCAATTAGTCAATTTTCTTATTTTGCTACAAATTTATCTACAAATTTCGAGTTTCCTACTGAAAATTTAGTTAGTAAAAATTTTAAAATCCTTGACTGGTGAAACCGACATCAAAATATATATCATGTTTTATCAATTATTGCTAAAGAGATATTGGCAGCACTTATTTCCACCGTTGCGGTTGAGCAGGCCTTCAGCTTGGGAGGCAATATATTGAAAGCTATACGATCTTCATTACATCCAAGCATTCTAGAAGCAACAGCTTGTGTGAATGATTGGACTCGAGCTGATCTGAGACAACAAGAAGATGCCCGATGATTTTGAAGATTTGTTCGATAATGCAACATCAAGTGCAAGTGGAACCGGAGCTGAAGGATCAACTGATAATGATGATTGATAATTATAAAATTATAAATTTACGAAGGGGAAATATTTTAAAATTGTAATGGAATTACGTGAGCTTTGATTCCTCTCACCCCTGGAGGATACGTAGGCAACTTAAATTTTTAAAAATTTAAGCTCAAGCTCTTTAATGTAATAATTTTATTTATTTATTAAATTAATCTCATTTTAATTTATTTTCGAAATTAAAAAAAAAAAAAAAAAAAGGTTCGAACCGAACCGGTCGGTTCCGGTTCGATTCAAGGTTCTGGTTCCACACTTGTGGAACCGGAAACCGGCCGGTTCGGTTCCGAACCGAAACCGAACCGCCGGCCGGGTCTAGTGATCGGTAGTTATTGGATAGTAATTTAAATGTAACTGGATATTAACCATCCATTGTTACCAAAGCATTGAAAAACTCAGCACAACTCAAGTCAACTCAACACTGGATCCAAATTCTGAATATCGTCATCCAATTAAATAAAGATCGTGTTGCTAAAGGTCATCAATGATTTAAGGAAATGGAGTTGGCTTTTGTCATGTGGCATTTGATTTATGATGAATGCTAATGCAGGTGAATTGTTTTGAATTTTAGGCTAGAGAAGGTGCGAAGATTGAGCATGATAAAAAGCTATCGGCTTTGCAAAGTCAAGAGTACAAGGGGGAGGAGGAAAGCAAACTTGACAAGACCAAGGCTTCAATAACAAAGCTACAGTCACTAATCGCTGTTGCATCTCAAGGTGTCAATACCACCTCATCTGCTATCATTAGTCTTAGAGACAGTGACCTTGTTCCACGGCTTGTCGATCTGTGTCATGGGTAAGTCCCTCTATTTTGAAATCGTATTAATATGGAAGACTTGAGCATTATCAATCAGAGCAATGGTTTATTAATTTCAAATTGAATGGTTTCTTTTACCCCAGCTGCAGCAGAGTCATGATTTGTTTGAGTTGCTGACATTGTAGCATAATTCAGAGTGCATGGTGGTCTTTTTGCTTCAAGTTTTTAATGATATTGGATTAATAAATTAGAGTGATCGGCATTTATGTAATGTGGTCTTACATTTTGCTTGGTTGGTGAATCATTATGAGGCACTACTATGCTTTTACCACTAGTTGCTTTGTTCTCTATACGAGTACACTTGTTCTCAATTGGGCAGTCGCCGGCTACCTCTTATGTAGTGGCCCAGCACTGCAACATACCTGAAGAAATTGAGGAAACCCTCTTTTTATTTTTCTTGTTTTAAACTATACAATAATTGGCCATATATAGTCTTCAGTCTTCTCTATAAAAGGAAGATAAATCTACCCATAATTACATACAATCAATTACCATATCTCTAGCAATCTTAAAGATATTTTCCTATTTTTAACACTCCCCCTCAAGCTGGAGCATATAGATCATATGCACCAAGCTTGTTACAAATAAAATCAATACGAGGACCACGAAGAGACTTAGTAAGGATGTC
Source organism: Zanthoxylum bungeanum (assembly GCA_019454045.1). Taxonomy (NCBI): domain Eukaryota; kingdom Viridiplantae; phylum Streptophyta; class Magnoliopsida; order Sapindales; family Rutaceae; genus Zanthoxylum; species Zanthoxylum bungeanum. The sequence continues at coordinate 447,690 of SKCR01006526.1, forward strand.
CGCTAATTGTCCTTCAGAGTTGACGAAGCTAGTGACCATGCATCCAGATAAAATTTTCTCCCTGATAAAGTGACAATCGACTTCTATGTGCTTGGTCCTTTCATGAAATACAGGGTTAGATGCTATATGTAGTGCTGCCTGGTTGTCACAAATTAGCTTCATTTGTGTCCCACCTCCAAACTTTAATTCCTGTAACAACTGTTTTAACCATACTAACTCACATGTTGCCAAGGCCATAGCTCGATATTCTGCTTCTGCACTAGACCTGGCAACAACTGTTTGTTTCTTACTTTTCCAGGATACTAGGTTGCCTCCAATTAAAACACAATATCCTGTAGTAGAACGCCTGTCGGACGGAGAGCCTGCATAATCTGCATCAGAATATCCAACTATCTCAGTATTGCCTTTATCTTCATACAATAATCCTTGTCCTGGCGCTTTCTTGATATACTTAAGAATACGTATGACAGCATCCCAATGACTTTCACATGGAGTTTGCAGGAATTGGCTAAGCACACTGACTGCGAATGAGATATCTGGGCGAGTAATTGTAAGATAGTTCAACTTTCCAACTAACCGCCTATATCGTCCAGGATCTTTTAGCGGCTCTCCAACTAGTTTCATGTACTCCTCAGGGTTTTCCAATGGCTCCCCCTCTTTTGGCAGAAGTTTAACATTTGGATCCATGGGCGTGTCAACAGGTTTACAATCTAACATGCCTGTTTCTTGAAGAATGTCTATAGCATATTTTCTCTGAGAGATGACTATACCAGTATGAGATTGAGCTACTTCTATGCCAAGGAAGTACTTTAGTAGTCCCAAATCTTTAGTCTGAAAATGATTAAATAAATGTGTTTTCAGCTGTCGAATTCCCTCTTGGTCACTTCCAGTAATGACTATATCATCCACATATACAACCAAGTAAATGCATTGGCCATTGGAATGGCGATAGAAAACCGAGTGGTCTGCCTCGCTACGAGTCATACCAAATTTCTGAATGACAGTACTGAATCTCCCAAACCAAGCACGAGGAGACTGTTTGAGACCATACAGAGAGCGACGAAGCCGACAAACCAGACCATACTCCCCCTGAGCAACAAAACCAGGTGGTTGCTCCATATAGACTTCCTCTTGGAGGTCTCCATGAAGGAATGCATTCTTGATGTCCAACTGATAGAGTGGCCAGTGACGCATAGCAGCCATGGAGAGAAACAACGGACGGAAGCAATTTTGGCTACAGGAGAAAAAGTGTCACCATAGTCCAAACCAAATATCTGGGTATAACCTTTAGCAACAAGGCGAGCCTTGAGTCGATCAATCTGCCCATCAGGACCAACTTTCACCGCATAAACCCATCGACAACCAACTGTAGATTTCCCAGGGGGTAACGGAACCAAATCCCAAGTGCCACTTGAGTGTAAAGCAACCATTTCATCTATCATTGCTTGTTTCCATCCTGGATCAGACAAAGCCTCATGGACATTTCTAGGAAGAGGAACAGAAGACAAGGTGGAGACAAAAGCAAAATATGGAGCAGATAAACGATGATAACTGAGAAATGTATAAATAGGATGTGGATTACGAGTGGAACGAATACCTTTACTGGTGGCAATTGGGCCAGGAAGGTCCAATGTACGGGCAGGAGCTGGAGCAGGTTGTGAGTCAGTGGCTGCAGTGTCAATGCCAGCGGAAGATAGAGATCGAGGACGACGGTGATATACCTGAAGAGGACGTGATGGTGACATAGTCTCAAGTGTAGGATGAAAGAATGGAACAGGTAGTACCGGAGAAGGGGCGGGAAGAGTCGGGGTATGAGGAGAGAAGTAAGGTGATGACTCGAAGAATGTGACGTCGGCAGAGATAAAGTAGCGGTTATTAGCTGGAGAATAACATCGGTACCCTTTTTGAAGTCGGGAATATCCTAAGAAGATGCATTTAGTAGATTTAGCAGAAAGTTTATCCTGTCCCGGGGTTAGATTATGGACAAAACACACACAACCAAATATGCGAAGAGGGACCGAATAGAGAGGTTGGTTGGGAAATAAGATAGAGTGGGGAATTTGGTCTTGTAAAACAGAAGAAGGCATACGATTAATGAGATAGCAAGCAGTAAGAACTGCATCCCCCCAGAAACGAAATGGTATATGGTTATGGATTAATAAGGTACGAGCCGTCTCAATGAGATGTCGGTTTTTACGTTCAGCTAGACCATTTTGTTGGGGTGTATAGACACAAGATGACTCATGTAGAATACCTTGAGATGAGATAAAGGTGGTAAAAGGAGCAGAAAAATACTCCCGAGCATTATCACTACGAAATACACGAATGGGAACATCAAATTGAGTTTTGATTTCAGCACAAAATTTTCGAAAAATAGGAAATAACTCAGAGCGATCTTTCATTAAAAATAGCCAAGTATTTCGAGAGTAATCATCAATAAATGTCACAAAATACCGAAATCCCATAACAGAATTGACACGACACGGACCCCAAACATCGGAATGAACTAACTCAAAAGGGGACGCAGCCCGATTATTGACTCGATTGGGAAATCGTACACGAGTATGTTTCCCAAGTTGACACGACTCACATGGAAGTGAAGATAATGAAGAAAGTTGCGGAACTAGCTTCTGAAGCTTAGAGAGACTGGGGTGACCCAAACGGTTGTGGAGAACATCAGCAGAATCAGTGGAGGTGCAAGCGACCGCAGGCAATGACTGCGTGAGATGATAAAGGCCTTGTGACTCACGTCCTGTACCAATCGTCCGTCCCGTACCCTGGTCCTGTACAATAACAGAATGATTAAGAAAGGTGACAGAACAATTCAGATCATGAGTGAGTTTACTAACAGAAATAAGATTGAAAGGACAACCCGGTACATAAAGCACAGATTTCAGAGGTAAGGAAGGAACAGGAGAGGCTTGTCCAATTCCTTTAGCGATAGTTTTAGAACCATTAGCAAGAGTAACCATAGGAAGAGAATGAGAACTAGTTAAAGAATACAAAAGTTTTGGATTACCAGAAATATGATCAGAGGCGCCAGAGTCCAAGACCCATGGGCCCAATGGGGAGGACTGAGTGATGCAGGCAACAGAATTACCAGTATGAGCAACGGAAGCAGATGACGAGGACTGAGAGGCCTGATACTGGAGGAAAGCTGCATATTCGGCTTCAGACAGAGTAACATTTTGAGAGGGCTGGTCGAAGTAGTCCGAGGACGGGGAAAGATCAACTTGAGCAACCTTAGCCTTAGGAGGATGTGGTGGTTTTCCATGGAGCTGATAACAACGCTCCCGAGTATGGCCAACCTTGTGACAGTAGGTACACTTCGGACGCTCGCCCCGATGACGAGGATTACCTCGACCGCCGCTGGAATGGCCGTGAGCGGCCAAAATGGAAGACTCGGTTGGATGAGAGTCAACAATAGCTGAAGAAGAGACACGGAGAAGGCGAGAGAAGACATTCTCCAGAGAGGGAATTGTAGCACTAGCTAATATTTGGTCGCGGACTGGTTGAAGTTCGGACCGTATCCCAAGAAGAGTTAAGACCATAAGAAGTGTTCCCGTTGGCGCTCCTGATCAGATAAATTCGAAGTAATTGGGAGGAGAGAATTGAACTCCTCTCTAAGGGATTCCACTCTGCCAATGTATTCAGAAATATCCATATCCCGCTGATGCAAACTGAACATGTTAGATACCACAGAATAGAAACGTTGAATATCATTAGTGTATAAAGAGCGAGCTTTGCCCCATAATTTGGAGCAGGTCTTATAAGGCCGAAAAATAACCAGAAGTTTTGGATCAATAGCCTGCCAAAGTAAATTACATAACTGGGCATCTATTTTCTTCCAAAGTGGTCGTTCTTCAGGAAGAATATCTTCAGCATTGGAAGTCAAATGGTCTTCACATCCTTGTCCCATAAACCAGAGTTCAACAGAGGCAGCCCAACACACATAATTTAGAGGGCCAAATAATTTTTCAGATGTAAGAACACAATTACCAGAGATTACAGGAATGGGAGCACCAGACTTACCCAAAGCGGATGGGCGGGGAGGATGATTACTGCTCGGGTCGGCCATGGCAGGGAACAGTGGCGCCGGAGAGTGAACAGTGACGATGAACAGTGCACGTGAACAGTATCCGTGAACAGTGACAATGAACAGTACGCGTGAACAGTGCGCGTGAACAGTGACGGTGAACAGTACCGTGAAAAGTGATGCCGGAATAGTGTCGCCGGAAAAAGTAAAAAGAAACTCTAGGATCAACCTACTGATACCATGAAGAAATTGAGGAAACCCTCTTTTTATTTTTCTTGTTTTAAACTATACAATAATTGGCCATATATAGTCTTCAGTCTTCTCTATAAAAGGAAGATAAATCTACCCATAATTACATACAATCAATTACCATATCTCTAGCAATCTTAAAGATATTTTCCTATTTTTAACAATACCTAATTGCCTACTGTTCATTTTATCAGATTCCAGACCAATGTGTGGCCGAAGGCAATTTTATGAATGGAGAGTTAGGTACATCGGATTAACTGATATGGTCCACCGCCATTGTCTATTTCTTATAAATAAAAGTATACTATCCGTCTGTCCCTTCTACTCTTCCCCTCCACTCAAGCTCCCCACAGGAGGAAAATATTAATAGACTGTTTTGTAGAAAGTTTCAATCTCGGTCACTTTTCTTATTATATTGTGTCAGTCTTCAAAGGCAAAGTTTTGTTCATTGTATGACTTAATAGTCCTGCCTGATAAGCTTTGTGCAGTAGAATATGGTACTTGTAATTTTTCCACCAACAGGTTCTTAAAATTGTATCTCAACTGTCATATAACTTTGCTTGCTGGTTGCCAATGCTCTCTCCGCAAATATATGGTTTTAGGAAGTCAAACCCATGGGTCCAGAAGCCTTAAAATCTTTAACTGTTCCTAGAAAGTAACTAAACTATACAAGATAGTTTTTGTCTGAACTCTGAAGGAATAAAACTTGGACCCCGACAATCACCATTTTGGATCATGTAACTTGTTCAAAAGAGCATTTGTAGTGATACAATTACTTTTGTCTTTGTTACAAATACAGTGAATTTAACATGCTGCTTAACTGATTTGAACTTAATCCATGTATTTTAAATTTTGATATATTGAATGCAGTTACATGTACATGTGGAGGGCAATGCATCAGTACCATGAAGTTCAAAACAACATCGTGCAGCAAGTCCGTGGACTTGTAAACCAATCAGCCAAGGGTGAAGCAACTTCTGATCTGCATCGACAGGCAACTCGTAACCTTGAGTCAGCTATTACTGCCTGGCACTCTAGCTTCTGTCGCTTAATAAAATTCCAACGTGAATTTGTCCGGTCCCTCCATAGCTGGTTCAAGCTCACCCTTATCCCTGTCAACAATGAACACATGAATGCTGGTAAAAGGGAACCTTCTGAGGTGTATGCTTTCTTTGATGAGTGGAAGCTTGCTCTTGAACGTGTTCCTGACACAGTTGCTTCCGAAGCCATCAAGAGCTTCATAAACGTTATTAACGTGATATCTGTTAAACAAACTGAAGAGCTGAAGATTAAAAAGCGAGCTGAAACTGCATCGAAGGAGCTTGAGAAGAAGGCTTCAGCTCTTCGCAACATCGAAAGGAAGTTCTACCATTCATACTCAATGGTTGGTGTCGGGCTTCCTGATTCTGGACCTGATAGTGGACATGTGTTAGATGCCCGAGACCCACTTGCCGAGAAAAAATCGGAGCTTGCCACCTGCCAAAGGCGGGTAGAAGATGAGATGTTGAGGCATTCCAACGCAGTTGAGGTGACAAGAGCAAATACACTGAACAATCTTCAGACAGGCTTGCCGGGGGTTTTTCAGGCATTGACCAGTTTCTCTGCTTTATTTACTGAAGCACTCGAATCGGTATGCACTCATTCCTACGCTATCAAATAGATAATACCATAATTTTTCCACATGTATTTTTGAGGTAAATTGAAATTCATAAGAGCTGGAATTTTTGCCTCCTGTAGGCTCAGATAATTATTTCAGTTTTTGTTCTCTTTTTGTTGGGAAGGGGGGGAGTTGATATGTAAATATGTGGATTCATTTTGTGGTTTTATGATCCTCTTTTTGGTCAATGGAAGAAAAATGTCATTGTACAGGAAATCGCTCGGATTGTTGTATTGTATCAGAGGTCTGCCACTGGCTATTTTTGCATCGAAGATGCATATTCTCTCGTGTATTCGCCAAAACTTTTCCTCATGGTAACCCAAATGGTCTTAAATATCTTAAGAAGTGTGAATTTTCCATTTTATTTTTCTTTATGCTCAATTGCTCATCATCAAATCTTCTGAGAATCTGTTCATAGTTCATGGGATTTAGAGTCAGCACTCAGCAAGCCTTTTGAGGGACCAGATAAAGCCATCAATCAGTAATATGTTTCTTGCATAGACTTTGAATAATTTGCTTTGCAAAATTGCCCATCAAATATGAATATTTTATTTCATCACATTTGCAAAGTTTTTTTATTTTGGCCTTTTTCATTCAAAGAAAAGAGTGACAGAGAGCAGAAAATGTATCTGAATATATCATTTTACAGGAAATATTCAACTGTGATTACTGGAGGAAATTAGGATCCATACTGACATTGCATGGCATATTTTAAACCGTAAGTAGCAATTTAATAATCATTTCCTATGGAAATTATTGTTTGCTTAATAATTCACAATCATTTCATTTGAAACCATATGCTTAACAACAATAATAAAAAATTGATAAAGGTCCCAATTGTGTTATCATTACCTCTAATCTTGGACCCAACGTCTCTAACCAACCCTAAATTACAAAAAATAATAATAATAATAATAATAATAATAATAATAATAATAATCAAATTCAGGTTCTTATTAATGTCATTTTCTTGGTCTCAAGTCTCAACTCTCCGAGTAATCCTCTACTGTGCTGAGTCCTGACAGGAATCACAAGTTCAGGATTGATTCGTGAGGCAATTATTTTATATTTCTTTGAGAAATATTTGGGACGGTGGAAGAAGGGACCAAGTTATAAAATGAATCCCGAATGAAATAAGAAATTTGAGTCGGTTCTTTTTTTTTTTGAATCCAAATTATAAAATGAATCCAAATCATTCGACTCGAGCTAAATTCCTAATTATCTCAGACTCTTACAAGAAATATATTTTCTAAATTCGAATCAGGACCTAACAATCAAATCTTTAACTATTTATCACCAAATCACACCCTTAGCGACGTAAATTTTATCATTCTTTTATAGGTAGGAGCAGGCATAGGATACCAATATCGTAAAAGTTGTCAATTCATACGACGGCCGGTTCCTGTTTTTTTTTTTTTCTCGTTATTTTTAAAATAAGCAATGATATTATTACAACACTTGGGTACAAAATTTTGTACAACCCAGCGTTGTAAGAACATCATTTTTGTTTTAGAATACGCATGAATAGAAAGTGACTGAAATGTACACTTCATTTTAGAAGATGACGATTTGGCTTTCAGAGTATTATGAAATTTTGCCATGTTGGGATCTAATTTCCTAATATATATATATATATATTTTTTTGAAAACGTTAAAAATTTTGCTGCCAACTCACTCAATTAAGGCTTAAAAGTAGTAATTAAAACATTCAGTTGCCCTAAACTCTTATAAAAAATATATCCCCTAAATTTAAATCTTAATGACCTAATTTTCTAACACATTTGTAATTTAACAGTTTCTAAAACTCCCCTGGTGACCAGCACACTAGAGTCAATCGATCAGGAGGATTTATTAGGAAATACTAGTTTTATGTTTTATAACACATTTGTAATTTAACAGTTTCCAATATTGATCAATACTAGTTTTATGTTTCATTTAGGCTCTAAATTATTTGGTAGCTGCCAGGAGGCTCAGAAATTTCTGAGTCTACAGAAACAGGTATATATTTATATGTTTGTACTAAAATTATTTATTTCAGCATTTATATAAAATTATTTATTTCAGCATTTATAGAATCCATTTCTCAATCATTTTCTGGACTGAAAACTATTTATCAAGTATAAATATTTGTAATTTTTATGTCATTTTACACAACTATTTTCAAATAGTTGTGTATCATACTGGGCCAATTGACCAAGAAATTCAATTGATATATGATTCTATTCAGGAAAATAATACTTTATGATGTTGCAACTAATATACAGCGTAAATGATATTTTATGCTTGGCAGTTAATATAGTATTTAGGGGTGTTCACGGGTCGGGTCGGGTCTTAATCCGATCAGGTCGGGTCACTCGAAATTGTAAAAGCGAACCCGATCGGGTCGGCCAAAAAAAAAATTATGTATTAATTATTTTAATACATAAATACTAACTATTTTATTTCCCGAAACTTATCCTACATATAAAATTTCAAGGTGAAAAAGTAATAAACAACTGAAATAATAGGAAAAACTTAAAAAAAATAATGAAATTTTTAGAAAAAATAATAAATAAATAAATAAACATTACAAACCGCGGTTCCAACCAATTCAGTTAGGGTAAAAACACTAACCGAATCGGAACCCGATTCGGTTCCGGAACCGAAACGGGTTGGAACCGGTTAGAACCGGAACCGTCTGGTTCGATTTCGGAACCGATTAGAACTGGAACCGTCCGATTTCAACCGATTCGGTTCCGAACCGAAACCTCTAGATGGGTGTGTAAAAAGGTTTGATTATTGAATGACTTTGCTTCATAGCAAAAGCTTTAACCAACTACCTCATTGTTTTTTGAAAATGGGGATATTGATACTTGGAATTAGTTTTATTGCTCCAGATTTCAAAGTGATGGTTCAATGGCTACAAGTGAAAGGTATATTTATAAAGCCTATCCTATAAATACAAAGTCATAAATTTCTTTTTGCAATCTGTGGGTGATGTCCAAATGGGCTCCCTCTGGAACTTGTAAGTCCTTGCACTGAAACTGCAACTGGTTACAGTGTATTCTCCTATTATTCTCTTGATCAATTTGGGATTTAATGGACTATCTTATATTGAGATTTTTTGTTTAAAATATTAAAAAATTCTACTGTCAAATAAAAAATATATTCTTTAGATTCAAATTCAAAATTAATTTTGAAGTATTTATTATCGAACTACATCCATTAACACTTTGAAAAAATTCTGAAAAATGATTGAAGCAGAAAACTGATAATTGGACGTGGGGTAAAATAAAGTTGCTGTCAAAAATTTGTACCACGTTCTTCAAAATTCAGAGATGACTATAGATGGATTTCGGTTGGGAGCTATCAACTGGATCATGCATGTTTCGATAATAAATTCAAGTGTGGAAATGATCATCATGAATTTTGTGTTGGTTTCTGGATTCAAAAGTAAAATTATCCCAAATTTTAAATTAATATTTTATTTTAGATAAAAAAAAAAAATCATTCTAAACCTTAATTTAATTTTTATTTAAAATAAAAAATCATTTCAAATTTCAACCAAAATTTTAACATCTTTAAAACAGAAGCATGTTATCAATGCGGCGTGTTCCACGTTGTTTTAATTTTTGACACGAGTTCCTTTGGTTCGTACTTGTGGTGGAATCTGCTTAAGAAATCATTAAAAAATAAAAAATTGCACACGCGCGGCCACACGCTTCTAGACTTTTTTTTTTTTTTTTTTGAAAGGATGGAAACTCCGCCACTAAACCACTCATTTTGGCGGCCGCGGCGCAGGTAAAACCACCGGCTGTTCCAGGCTCTTATAAGAAGTACACTCCCTGAATTCGAACCCAGAACCTAAGTTGAGATACTAGACCATACACCATCAAGCCACACCCTTTAGGGACACACGCTTGTAGACTAACATTACTAACGTCCTCATAAAAATGGAAGAAGTAAAATTAATTAATTAATAATAGAAACCAACTGGCACACTAATTAAATTGCATTTTCCAATATGGTATTACATGGGCTATTTATGGAGCTCCATAATATATTAATTACTATTCATTTACTTTTCCTTAATTAACATGCTTGTGGTGCTCAACAAAATTCCGAACCTTCCAAAAGTCATTGAGAAATTAAATTTTAGTTGTTCCCATTATTAGAAAGTAATGATTCGAATGTGATTTGATAACAAAAAATTTAGGATTTAATTATCAGGTATAATTTTTTTGTAAAAATTTGAGACAATCAGAGATTTTATTTTATTAATTTAATTTTGAATCGGATGATTTTACGACAAAATTTAAAATAGGAATTCTACAATTTTAATAAAATTTAAAATCTCATAATATTTAATCCAGTGATTTTTTTAATCTCAAATAAAAAAAACAAGTCGAACGTTTTTTTCAATACGAATTCATACAGACAATTTTTTTCAGGACATATTTGATTAAATAAAATAAAATAAAACGCCCATTAGTTAATATCCACTAAATTTTATAACTTTGAAAAAAAAAAACGCACATCAAAGCACATTAAAAGAAAAGCGGCTAGGGTTTCTCTCTCTCTCTCTCTCCCTTATTCTGAAAACTTCTTCAGTATCAGTAGTAGTAGTATCACTTTGTTTGAAGATCTAATACTTTAAACAAATAAAAATAAAACCACATCGATGGAGTTAGTTTTGTTAATCTAGGGTTTTGGTTTATTTGTTAAAGTTGGTGAGTGGTCTTATTGTTGTGTGGTTTAAGTTAAAGAAAAGAATCAACAAATGGCGACCATGAACCCTTTCGATTTGTTGGGTGATTTTGATAACGATGACCCATCGCAGCTAATTGCTAAGCTCCCGGCTCCTAAGGCTCAGCCCCCGGCTCAATCCAAGCTGCAAGCCGCCTCTCAGCCTAAGCCCGCTAAGCTACCTACCAAGCCTCTCCCTCCTGCCCAGGCTGGTCAGCCTCCTTGAATTTTTCTTTTGATTTGATTTTTATTATAATTATGGTTTCAGCTTTAGTTTTTTATATATATATAAAGAAAATACTATGTTTCATTATCTGTTTCTGTTCGTTATTTATATTATCAATGAATTTGAGTATATTGAGCAACGTTGATGAGCCTACAGACCTGAAATGATTTGCGATTATGATCGCAACTAATTATGAAAATCTAAGGGACTGAGGTTCTTAATATGCTGCTCCTGTCTGTATTATATAGCACCGTGTTTTTTTTTTGATGTCGGCCCGTCTTATGTTATTTTCTTACACTTGTTATTGTGTTGCATTGGATGTCCTAGCAGCTAAATTATATGACGTTTTGTGACCTCGTACTTCTTGTAATGTGTATACTTTTTTTTATCCCATCTTGGGTTGCAGTGAGGGAGGCTATGGATGGAGCCGCTCGTGGGGGAGGGCGTGGAGGTGGAGGTGGGCGTGGTTATGGACGTGGCCGTGGTGGGCCTGGTGGCTCCGGGGGTGGATATAGGCGCGATTCTGCCAATGATGAGAAATCGTTCACTAACAGTGCAGTGCCAGCTGGTCAGGGTGCTCCAGAAGATGGAGATGGTAAGAAATCTGAAAGACATGACTTCAATGCACCTCGTGGTCCTTACCATGGAGGCCGACGTGGTGGTTTCGGTAATGGTGAAGGTGGTGATGAACGTCCTCGTAGAGTGTTTGAACGCCGCAGTGGGACTGGGCGCGGGTGAATATACTGTTCGATAGTTCATTCGATACATATTGCAGTTATTTCTCTGAAATGAAATGTTTTTCGTATTTACTCTTTCAACCTGGATTTATTCTATTCGCAGAAATGAATTCAAACGTGAAGGGTCTGGTCGCGGGAACTGGGGAACCCAAACCGATGAGGTTTCACAGTGAGTATATCCTTTGCAGTTTAACTTTTTTCTTAATGTATGGCAGATGACAATGATACTTGTAAGCCTTCTGTGAATAAATGGAATTAATTTTCTGTACTTAGGGTGAATGAAGAAGCCGTCAATGAAAGTGAGAAGAATTTGGGTGATGAGAAGCCTGCAGGAGAGGAAGAGGCAGAGGGTAACAAGGAGAACCCTATTGGTGAACCTGCAGAAAAAGAACCTGAGGAAAAGGTATGGTATTTCTTTAGCGTTTATGTTATACCTGGAAAACTTCTGTTACATTGTCTAGGCAATGTCAAGTTTTGTGTTCATAACTAGTATATTTATCATTTATGGCATTGTTACTGGAATTCTAGAGCCTCTTAAGAATATCTCTTTGCATAACAGGAGATGACTCTCGAAGAGTATCAAAAGCTGCTGGAGGAGAAAAGGAAAACCCTGCAAGCTCTCAAGACTGAGGAAAGAAAGGTTGACACTAAGGAGTTTGAGTCCATGCAGCAACTTTCCAACAAGAAGGAAAATGATGATGTCTTTATTAAATTGGTAAGAAGTTTTGACTATCCTTGGAGATTTATCGCAATCATTCATCTTGAGGTTGGTATTAAATATTAATGTTAATCAACTGTGCTGATTGTTTTTCTCTAGGGCTCTGATAAGGATAAGAAAAAAGAGGCTGCTGATAAGGAAGATAAAGCGAAAAAGGTAAATCGATTTCTTATTTAAGCTGTTCTCTGCATATTTTGTATGCCATTTCATCTTGTCTATGTGCCTTTACCAAATTGTTTTTGCTTCCCTTAATGTTATTTAACAATAATTGCATCTCATGTTAACAAAACCAGGATATTTCCACACTTTAGTTTTCCTTCAAATCCTTTGGATAATCCTTTGATCATGATGGAAGTTTTCATTTGTCAAATATTCTTATGGAATTATGATATTATTTGATATGTTTGCTCAACTTTGTTTTCAGTTTGTAGGCTGCCATTTATATATCCTTTCTATTTTATTTATTTATTGCTTGCTTTTAAGGATTTTGGTTAATTCTTTGTTAGCAAGGACCAGTTCCGGCCTTAGTATTCAAGCGGTTTAAATCCCTTTTTGAAAGAGAACTGGTTTGTAGCCAACTGTTGTTTGAACAAAATATAGTGATGATAATAAGGATTTTGAAAATACTAGTGCGATTTTGAAATTTATGACCACATTTCTTTATATGTTTTCTTCAAAATTGCAATTATGTGGAACCATGAATTTGATCTGTAACGTGTATCTCACCAATGCTTATTGCATAATTCAATTTTTGGTTTCTGAGTTGGTTTTGCAACATGTTAAGTTCTGCCTCCTGCACTATACATACTTACGTGTAGAATTTCGTTAATTGTGTTTCAATTTATATTTTATTCCTTCTGGAAAATAGAGGAGATTCATTTGGGTGATTTTGTTATTTCAAACATTCTGGAATTCCTGTTGTTTTTTCGTGGTTGTTTGGACCTGTCTTCTGACTTGGTGCTGTGTTTCTAGTCTGTCAGCATTAATGAATTCCTGAAGCCTGCTGAAGGAGAGAGGAATTACAATCCAGGCGGTCGTGGTCGTGACCGTGGTCGCGGTTCAAGAGGAGGATACAGTGGTGGAAGTAGAATGAGTAATGTGGCAACTCCTTCCATTGAAGACCCTAGGCAGTTCCCTACCTTGGGGGCCAAGTGAGATTCTCCAGAACCCCATTACAAACTCTGGTTTTTTAAAATTTGGGGTCTTCCTCCGTTTCAATCTTAGGCCGGAAATTAACTGGAATAATTTGGTTTCTTGTTTCAGAAAATCTCTTTTAATTTTATGCTTTAAAGTGTATATTTTAGGCGTTTCTTCATGTGCTCCCATGTAGTATCATTAAAACTGTTTTGAGAATTTGGGGTATATGAGAGGATTTATTTACAACTAGAAATTATCTTTTGCTCAGTTTTGACAATTTAACTAGAGATTGCCTTTTAAGTTCAGTTTTGATTTGAAATAACTTTCTGTGTTTATTTTATCAACTCCTATATAGTGTGCTTTTTACCCTGTATTTGGGTTTCTGTCTAATGTTAATTGAACGTGAGGAAAAACTGCTACAAAATACGTAGCCTTAGCAGCAAAATAAGTAATCTTGTGGTGTGTTTACGTACTAGTAATCGAAATTAGATGGAATCGGAATAGGTTGGAATGAAAATAGTGAATTGGAATAAAAATAAGTTGTTTATTTAGTTGTAGGAATCAATTTATTACCCTTTGCTTTGTCCGAGTAACAAAACAACTTGTGGTTGTGGCGGAAAGAACACGGGCAGTAATTAGTTTTAAAAAAAAAATTAATTTTTGAAGTGTATAATATGATTTTAAATTTTGATCGAAATTTAGACTAGCCCTGAATGTGAGGTCTCCGTTTCTATATTTTTTTCCTGTTGACAATATAATCCTTATTTTGGGAAATCTAATGGTTTTTAAAGGATTAGATGATTATGTAATTAATATGGTCAATATATTTTATATTGCCTAGCAAAACATGAAGGAAACCAACGACAGGTTGCAAATTATCATATGAGGGTAGAGATGCTCCATCAAATGATTCAATCAATCTACAAATAATTTTTAAAAAAAAAAATTGGTTAATATTCAGAAAATGTAACATAGAATTAACCAGTCTTATATAGCCTCAATTTAAACGGACAATATAGTTATTATTTTCAGAATTCAGAAAACATGCTGCACTTTAAGGCCAATTCACAATAGAGAACAGAACAGATAGAAGAATACTAACATTAATTAGCATTTCTACTTTGTACATACCTTCTCATAAACAGTGTGTAAAAAAAAAAACTATCTTCTTCAAGTGTAGGTCCTGAAAAACAGTGGGCGAACGAATTTTGATGAAGTCGGTCCAGAAGAAAGTATTTTTCAACTGAAACGACGAAAGCAACCTTATACACCACTATGACGACCAGGATTAGTAGGATAGAGACCTGATAAATCGTTTCTTAAGAAGAGCAGCAGCCACTCTTCTGTGCAACAGGCTGCCCTTTGATCTGTACGGTTGGAGGCCTTGCATTGTTCATGGCTGGTTGGCTTGCCATTCTGCATTCAGATTTAAACTTACAGCGTCAGTAAATGTGCACAATGCAAGCAATAGAATGTTTAAAGACTTCTGACGTGGACTCGGGTAATATATGCAAATGTATAAAGTTAATGAAATCTGAAGACTTCTTCAGAAAGTTAGCGAGATGTGATACTTCTATCAATCTATTTCGCGTTTACTACAGAAAGCATATTTGCATATTTACCTATCCTTGATTGAAGCAGCCATGGCCATGAAAGCCTGTTCCACGTTGGTGGAATCTTTTGCACTGGTTTCCATGAACGGTATTCCAATTTCGTCTGCAAATGCCTAATAGAGGAGAAGGGGAGAAGATTCAACAGAAAGTCAGATCATTAATTTTATTTTTAATTAACAGAATTTACCTTGATCACAACTCTACCTACAAAAATGCACACACAGTGTCTTGAACTTTGTTAAGGGAAAAAAATATGTTACAATGTGGAGAAGTAGCTGACCTTGGCTGTTTCGTATGACACAACCTTATTCGCTGTGAGATCACACTTGTTTCCAACCAGAATTTTGTTGACATTATCACTAGCATAGCGATCGATTTCATTCAACCACTGTTTGACATTATTGAAGCTCTCTTGGTCTGTCACATCATAAACAATCTGCCAGAGGAGACATCCAATGGATAAATTCATTGTAAGAATAACCAAAAATGAGATGAAAATGAACTAAAAGATTGAAGTTGTACAAAAGAATGAGATCACCCACTATGATACCATGTGCCCCACGGTAGTAGCTGCTGGTAATTGTCCTAAATCGTTCTTGACCAGCTGTGTCCCACTGCACGTCAAACAAATAGCAAACCAACTTCTTTGTAAGTCATTAAGAAATTATAGCACTAAGAAAGGGAGATGCCAAAATCTAAGGACCAAGACTATGCAAAGCGCTTATGAGAAACAGATTACTGTAATAAATGGCATGGAATATAAACAATCTACAGGGCAAATCAAACCATACAATTTGAAGTTTAATGGTCTTCTCATCTTGCTCCACAGTGCGTATTTTCTACTCAAAAAAGGACATGGTATCAGTATTGGTGGTCTATATATTAACACAGTCAAATTAAACAAAAGTAAATTTACTTACAAAATCAACTCCTATGGTGCTGATGTAACTCTCAATATATGAATCATCCTGGTCCAAAACATAAAAAAGAAAAAAAATAAGAAATACAACATCCAAAATGCAAGATACGTTCACCACTTCACCTTCAAAAATTAGTATAAACAACCCTCTAGAAAAGCTTACAGCAAATCTCAAGAGAAGACATGATTTGCCAACACCAGAATCCCCAATAAGCAAAAGTTTAAACAGGTAGTCACTGCAAAAGCACGAGGAGAAAATTTAACTTCTTTTATCAAGCCTATGTTTCATTGATTCACAGATCATCAAAATATACATCGAAAACCAATATCAACACGTCCAACTAACCCCCGCTCTTAAAAATAAAACGAAACAGAAAAAACGAAAAAAAAAAAGAGATAAATAAGAAAATAAAATGAGTGGTTTAGAACAAGGAATCCTAAAATTATATCATCCCAAAACATATATTTTTCAGGAAAATGTTCTTATTAGATATTTATGTACTTAGTTCCACAACTTTCACATAGAGTATATAGTAAAAAGCCACAAATTCCGCTGCGTTTCCTCCGATTCATTTAAATGGAGGCTTTCACCGATCATCGTCAGCTCAAGTACATTGATTCAAGATGTATTGAGTTTAGAATATGCATTAAGATTGAATACGACCACTCAATAGATCCGAAATAAGACAATAACAAAATATGTAAAAGGAAACGGATACAGAGCTAAACAGTAAAATGTTAAAACGGCGTCGTAATTTCCAAATAAACTCTAAGAGAGTTGCCAAAGATCTAGACAACAAAGTTATTCAAAACGATTCTTTTATTCACAAAGGCGCAAGTAATAAAATCAAGAAAATCATAATCTTAAGAAAAATCAACGGATCTAAAATCATTAAATTGATAATCAATATTAACAATCGACATAACCCGACAGGATTCTCAGAGCTCTAAAACGACGTCGCATGATACATATATGTAAATATATACGTTTAAAAGAAATAGAGCAACTTACTATTCAGGATTCATCGTTGTTGATTGTGTAAAGAAAACGAAGCTAAAATGATCTCGCGATAAAAGTTTCGCCGGGAAATTAAATATCAACTAAAAAGAGAAGATAAAGACAAAACACGTTGAAAATGAAACGACAACTGAGGGCTAAAATGATCGGCAAGCCCAATCCCAGGCCCATAATGGCCCATTTGATACTGTGTGCTGCGAGAGAGCATTGAAATTTGGAACAGTGAGAGAAACAATGGCGGGAGAAGAAGACGGAGAGTTTTATCTTCGTTACTACGTAGGACACAAGGGCAAATTTGGTCACGAATTTTTGGAGTTCGAGTTCAGGCCAGATGGCAAGCTCCGATACGCTAATAATTCTAACTACAAAAACGATACCATGATTCGCAAAGAGGTCTTCCTCACCCCCGCCGTCCTCCGTGAATGCCGCCGCATCATCGCCGAGAGCGAGGTTTCTTTTTTCTTCTTCTTTTTTTTTTTTTTACTTTCCCTCTTAGGGTTTCCGTTTTGTTACTTTAATTTTATTGTTACTAGTTAATTTGTTAATTTAGGGTTTACGTTAAGGTTTTGTTTGATTGGCATTTAGGGGTTTTGATTAGTTTTGTTTTTCTTGTTGGTTTACGTACTTCATTTGACTGTAAACGCTTATTTGTTAATGGGTTTTAGATTTTATTTTATTTTTTTACTTGTAGTTATTTTGATCTCTTTCAAACGATATTTTTAACAATTTGTGCACAACAAGCCGATGCGCTGGAATTTATAATAGAGGAAAGTGGCATGGTAATGTGCACAGAAATTGAAATTTGAAAAGGGTCTGGTGCCCATCCTCATGATGCCGCATTTGCGGCAGTGACTCTGATTTGAGGGTGAACCTTTATGGCCTACACCTTTCAGGCTGTGTTCTGGGGGGAATTATTATCATTTGATAATACATTTTGTGAGATTTAAGTTGATAATTTGATAATCTGTGTACAATTGGCCGATGCCATGGAATCAATAGAGATGAAGGTAGCATGGTTATGTTGTACGCAGAAATTGAAAGGTCTGATGTCCCATCCTCATGATGCCCTCTGTTGTGGGCGTGGCTCCGATTTGAGGCTGATTCCATTTGACTTACTCCTTTCAGGCTGTGTTATCACTTGCTACTTAAATTTCAAGCTGATGCTCTGGAATTAATAGAGATGAAGGTAGCGTGGTTATGTGTATAGAAATAGAAATTTCGATTGGGTCTCCATGTCTGCTCTTATTGATGCCTTCCTTCTTGAGGGTTCTGATTTGGGGGCTTACATCCGTTCATGGATTTTAGGTTATATAGTTTTTAGCTATTTCATCTGGGATATTGTTCTGACATGTTAGAATGTTGTGTTTTTTGTTTCAGATCATGAAGGAAGATGATAACAACTGGCCGGAACCTGATCGTGTTGGACGCCAGGAGCTGGAGATTGTGATGGGAAATGAACATATCTCCTTCACTACATCAAAAATTGGATCACTTGTTGATGTCCAGAGTAGTAAGGATCCTGAAGGCCTTCGCATATTCTATTATCTTGTTCAGGTCAGCTCATCTACTTCTGTTCTATTTAGTTCTATATCTAGTTTCTTTATGCAAATATATTAGTTTTGGTTCCTGGCTACTTATTGATGGGAGTAGATGTTTACTAAATGATAATTGCTATTTAAAAGAGTAAGAGATACAAATTTTTCTTTTTACTTTCTGTTCTTTGCCTTTCTGAGTCTATGATATTAGGAATGGATACTTTTCTGTTTTTCTCAAGGTTTCAGTAAAAGTAGCTATGAGGTTACTTGAATTTTCCATTGTTACAATCTTGCATTGCTTGTTTGAAGTGCAAATTTCATTTTATGTTATACTTGAAGTTGCCTCTTGCCAATTGATGTTCAAGTCTCCACGCTTCAGAGTTTTTTCTTTTATGCCCTCCGTCTTGAGTGATATGTTGAGAATACATACAAGTAAGAACCCTGTGGACGAGGAAACTCTGTCCAATGTTTAACACCCACCTCTAAAGTTCAGTAGTCTTCACGCTTGTCTAGTAATTGCTTTACATGGATATTTGAGTTTTGGGTCCGACAATGGTACCCTACCATACGCCCACAGTCTCGCAACCGTTAGATGACCAGAAAGTCAACAAAATTTGACCAAATATGACCATCCGACAGTTGTCAGAATACGGGTACTGTAGTCTCAACCTTGAGTTTTTCTTATTTTATCTCCCAGCTGTTTTATGGTGGACTTATCAACTTGCTACCTGTTAACTTTTCATTTTTTTGCATTATGTGCCCCTGCACTGGTTGTTATTGGTAATTTTTGTGGTTGCAGGACTTGAAGTGTTTCATATTCTCTCTCATCTCATTGCATTTCAAGATCAAGCCCATATAAAAAAGCATCATGGTTTCTGCTTTACAATGCCTGTTTCGGGATCTTGCTTTTGTTTTTGTAACAGCTGCTTCATTGGCATGTTTCGCTTTGTCATTTTACATTTTTTTTGTGTCTATGATTACAATTCTATCTCCCAATCTACTGATGATGCACTTGGGCAATCAAACAAATTTTTCTTTTCCCATTTTTATGTAATTATTAACTTTGATTATTTATGAAGGTGAGGATCTTGATTTAGGTAGGCGATAGGTAACACGAGCACAAACCAGATGATTTGTATATGATAGTTTGTTGCGGTACTTACTCGCATTATATCCAGAAATCCATTGAACTCGTATCATCACGATAACATATGGTTATTAGTCTTGGCAATAGTTACATTTTGATTTTGCTGGTTATGCTTGCTTGCTCTTCTATTTTAGGGAAGTATGAGTATTTTACTACTTTTCAGGTTTGTGTTTTCTCGAAATAACATATTTATCCACATTTATTCTTGTTTGGCTTGATTTTTAGTTATAGAAATTTATGTTTATAGCATTTGATATCAGAATCATGATCATAATTACATAAATAAATATTAAGGCTTGAAGCTTAAACTTCAAAAGCCTAATCCCCGCTCTTTATTTAAAATACCTTGTAATTAGAAAAAGAAAATATGTCAAATTATTGTTAATTAATGGTTATCACTTGTCATTTAGGAAGATGAGGTTCTCAAGTCTTTGATTCGAGACTTCTTGTACGAACTTGGGGACATCCGAGGGTTTTATCTGTTGTGCAAGTCTAACTCTGGTGATTTGATGGTGGAATTTTTAACATTTCCAAAAAATAATAATAAGCATCTATATAACCTTCAACGTTAATCAAAACAAATCACGAGGATATTTTCCGCTAGGATTCTTCAAGAATGAAAAATTATCTTGACAAAAATATGATAGGGGATATATATATATATATATATAAACTCACGGAATGATAAAATTCAATCCTAAAAAAATCACATATGATCTTAAAAATCACATAATAAATTAATAATCATGAATATATGGCAAGGATCACTGATTGCCATCATGATATGGAAATATTGGTGGCAAAATAGCCAGAAGAGAATAAAAAAATACAAATTAGCTCACTGCTATACTTCTGCATATATTATTGAATGCAATGCATCTCATCTCAAGTACATATATCTGATAGAATCATAACTTATTATAGGATACCCCTAATGTTGTTGGTGTCGTAAGTGATGACATTTATACAGAATCCAACTACATATTTACAATATCCCATTATTCTGGCTGCACCAAACGAATTTCCAGACATCTGTGGAGTGGAAGCGAACCTAGAAACTACTAGTTATGCAGCTTTTGCAAATCCGACCTGTAAATTACCGAAGTCGAAAACTGTGTGGTATGCCCCCAAGAAAATATCTCCAAGAACCCTGCTTAAAACACACAGATCTCATACATTACAAATTTGTAACTATATCTGGAGTAAGATAACTACACTTATGGTGGATGCAAATTTTACTTATATAGGTGTGTGCATACAAAGATTAATAAGAATGACGTACCAAAGGGGACCTTGAGGTGGAGGCACATCCAATGCGATGAACCCACTAATGCATATGGTGGAACAACCATCTTCAATTTTGAGAATATACTGAACAAAAGCCCAAAAGATATAAGAAATTCTAATTAATAATGTGTTATTCTTGCAAGAGACGCCGACCAGTTTATTTCTCTTGCTTATGAATGTGTAAATGCTGAAGATATTCCGAGGGACAGAATACACACCTGTTCTGGAGAGAGGGGGAATGGTTTATTTCCAATGGTGAATGAAACATATGGCAAGCTTGCAATGTCATCGCAGTTGATAAATGATTTTCCCATGGGGTTTGGCAGTACCTCGCAAAGCTTAAACAAACGGATAACATACTATTAAAAAAGAAACTCGAAGATAAGTTTTAATCTTAGACTGCAAGGTATTATCTGTGTGTAATATATCATAAAACAAAAATCAGCTATAAGTACCTCATTTACATATTTGAATATTGTTTCCTTCGTCTTTTTTTGTTTAAGTTGCATCTGCATCCAGAAAACAACCATCTCACAGAAAGTGCATAGTGTACTCTCATCCACAGATGATCCGCTGCTAGTTTTATTTTGTACCACTGTCTCAATATCAGTGCTGCATGTATTACAATGTGGTTTCCATCAAGAGGATTGCGAATGACGAAACCAAAGAGGAAATTAAGAAAGAACTACCTCATATAGCGCGATCCATTATGTATACATAGTCCAATATCAACACAAACATTTTCAGGTTGTAACTGCAGAGATGGAAAGTAGATTATCGAAGGTGTTATGAAGGTAAATAAATACTCATTAAGATGCTTGAGAAAGAAAAATTTCAGAATGAACGAACCCCGGATACAAGGATTTCCCATATCATATTCCCATACTTGAAAACAACATTTTTACATTGCAAGCTCAAAATTCCTTCTGCTCCAATAGCATGGTTAATTTGAGCCACTACAGTCTGGAAAGAAAAGCAAGCAAGTATATCATCAAAGTCAGAGAGGACCCATAATAATATGAACCAAATTAAATCTACAAGAACTCTTCAGTTGCAAGTGGATACAGTTGGACCGGCAAGTACTGATGTTCCTGAGTCCACAATAGCAGCGCAACCCTCCTCACACAAACCTGAATATTTCGAACATAAACTTTTAAATTTCTGGTTGATTGTGAGAATTGCATGGAAAATATTTTAAATTGTGTAGGACCTCCCCCAGCTTGGTTGAAAAATTGAAAGCTTATTAAGTTTATATTGGAGTTCTTGTGAATTTCTAAAACATGTCTTTACATAGAAATTCTGTCATGATGTAGCAGATTTGGGTACTGAATCACCTGTTGAATCGTCAGCAATCAGAAAATCTCCCACATTAATCTGAAAAGGAGAATAATTGAAGTTTAATTTCAAATTTTTTTCAAGACGGAGAACTAGAACTTTATTACTTTTAACAGACCTTCCAATAACCTGTTTCAGTAATCGGAACGTAGGTATGGTCACCCCTGAAATGGCTCGAATCGAAACCTCCAAAGATAATCTCACCTCCCACTTTTGAATGTGGATCTCGATTGAGCCAGAGAGAGAAGATTTTCTGGCTCACATGACCTTGTTGCACCATATTGTACCTATAGACAAAGCACTAAACTAATAGTTCCATGCAGCGAGGATCAAGAATAAGCCAAAGAGACTACATCACTCTTTAATCTACTAAAATGGTGCCAAGTAACAGTTAGTGGTATTGTCATTCAAAAAAATCATACCACAGTGGTGTGGCATGCCCAGCAGCAATCTCTTGAAACCCAAGTCCAAGAATCCCATCAAACTGTGCAACTAGGAATGGTAAAAATCCTTCCTTTGTGATCTCAACAAACTCCTGAAGGATGGGAAGATCTTAACATCACTATATCACAATCAAAAAAAAAAAAAAAATCTGAAGTGCAAAACCTTGCAAGAAGGTAAAAGCATACTTGATCTTTGATGATAACATCCCCAACTTTGACATTGTCTTGGCTGAAGAAACCAGAAATGTGTCCGGAGCCATAAGGAATCTTACAAGGTTTTCCTGAAATATAAACACGTAACACAATCTTAAGTTATATCCACTAGTATTTCACCCACAAGAAATCAAAGAGAGCTATTTCTTTCAAAAGTGATGCAAGGGCAAAATTACCAATCTTAGTATAAGTACTGGACAGCCTTGCCCTGTACTTCGAATGGAAATAGCA
Source organism: Zanthoxylum bungeanum (assembly GCA_019454045.1). NCBI lineage: Eukaryota > Viridiplantae > Streptophyta > Magnoliopsida > Sapindales > Rutaceae > Zanthoxylum > Zanthoxylum bungeanum. The sequence goes on from SKCR01006526.1 coordinate 470,916, forward strand.
AGCTATCTGCATGTGGTGATGCTTATGAAAACTCGTATATAAATGAGAAGAAAAAAAATAAAAGAATATGAGATGCCGCACAGAAAGACTTACAGATAAAAGGCATTTAGAAGATGGGACCCATAGATTAGAGCTGCCAGTATCAAAGACGACAGCGAAGCTTTGCGGAGGCGAACCAATACCAATCTCTCCATAATATTGGGTATCAAGGTAGTTCTTTAGATATACTATATTGGTTTTCGGATCATTTAAAATACCGTTAGCCTCTGTTGTAGAGATTAATAACCTTGCAGCATTTACGCTTTTAAGGTCCAATTTCCACTTCTTTAGTTCAATCCTTACGAACCCATCGGAAGAATAAGGCATCACCAAGCCTAAGATGCATGGCCAAACCCACATACATATTGCAGCAAGGATAATAAACTTAATAATCCCCATTATTCTTTCACAAGTTTCTGATTAAAGCACCAAATCAAAAAAAATGTTTTAGCAGAAATAGGAAAGCAAACTAAAATTATATATCAAACACCAAATCAAAAGTTGCACCTACAAATTAAAATGCAATGATGCTCTGCATGATCATGCATGCCAATGAGGCAATAATCAAACAGAAAATTAAAATTTAATGTTGACGATTAGTAATGAATTGGGTTGATACCTGAGTTCTTGAGCAGAGCACCAAGTGATGATATGGCGCCAAAGAGCTGCCTTTATGGTGGTTCTAGTGGTGAGCTTGTACAAGAAGCACAATTCCATGGTTTCTGCTCAGGAAAACACCGAGCAATTTCCAGAGTTTTGACTTCAAGTCGATAAAAATAATTATCGATTCATACATGTACAATCATCGTAATTGTTTATATTTATGTGGACTTTAATAAGTGGCCAAGTTATAAAAAAAAATAATAATTGATTTTTTTTTAATGTAAATAAATTAAAATTATTTTATTAATAAATTAATTTTTTTTATTAATTTATAAAAAATTATTTTAATAAAATTTCGGATTCAACATAATCGATTGACATGCTGCTGCTGGTGCTGGATAATCAGTTAGTTTTGACAGTAGTGAGTTATTTTCAATAGCTCCTTTTAGGTATGTGATATTTTTAATTTGAGAGAAAATATACGTGTATTTTTAAATATCTCATTTAGTAACCTTTTTATAATTTTTGTATATGTGAATTTAGGCATTTCTCCATCTCATTTAACATATTATAATATCATTTGTTTTCATTTTATCACCGGATCACTTAAAGATTTACGTTATATATATCTCAACTATTTTAGTCAGGTTTCTCTCATCTTTTCATCAATCGATACTATACTCAATTTCATCCTAATTACTTCTTTTTTAATTTTGTCTTCCATAGTCAATTCACGCATCCATATAAGCATTCTCATCTCAGCATGCTTCATTTTTTGGATGTGTTGATGCTTTTATTACCTAACATTATATTCAATAAAGCATTGCAAATCTCACAGCGGTCTTACAAATCTGTCTTTTAAGTTTCAAATGAATGTTGCGATTATATAATACCACAAATGCACATCTCCATTTTCTCCAGTCTTTTTGAAATCTATGTGTAATATCCCAATCAATTTCCCCATCTTTTACGGACCTGAGGAAATTAAAACACTCATTACTTGATGTTGATGGTGTATTTTGACGAGTACATTGAACATCGCGACCAAGGGGCAGAGATGGAATTTCCCCTTTTTCAAAAGGGACGGGTGTTCAGAAAATATTAGCCACTCCTCGGCCCGGCAGAGAGTCCGGACACAATCTCTCGGATTTGGCCGACCAGAGTATATGATTTGATACAGTTCCCAGAAGCCGACCACATCAGAGCTTCAGCCGACCACATTAGGTCGAGAAACTAGGTCAGATCCATCCAGTCCTTGTAACAGGGTGATGAGTTTGGTTAGCTCGGGCCAGGGCATAAGTGATCTTGGGAAGCTCGGCAACTTGTTTGGCCGACCACTTGGCAACCGACAGAAGATTAGAATCAATAAATTTCCTTCACATGTGTCATCTCCCGGAGGCACCTTCCAGGCTGTCATCATTATTGTTGCGTGTGGCATAGGAGAAGAGGAGAAGCAAGAGTGACATGAAAACCGTCAGGCTACATGCTTACTTTCGGCAAGGGCAGGCCTAGGGCAGAGAGCTGTCAAATTGGTCAGGCATTACATGGGTTTCATTGCAAGTGGGAAGAACAATATTATAGTTTGAGGAGTATATAAAGGGAGGTAGCCTCATGTTTTATGAGGGGGGCCGAATAGTAACTTGTAACAAAAGAAAAATAGCAATTGTAATCTCTTTCAACTGCTCGGCCACATGCCGGCCTTATTCAAAACAGGTCAACCGAGCACATTTTAGTAATAAAACACCCATCCGTTTTGTGCCCGTGGACGTAGGTTGGATTCAATTTGTCGAACCACGTTAAAACTCTGTGCCAATCTGTGTGTTTTTCCACCTTCCACTAAGTTTGCTTTTGGTTTCCCATAACCAAACAAATTCATTATTGAATGAAGGTTATCCCGGGAGCGGTATTTCCCTTATTACCCCTGAGACAAAAATCAGCCGTCAACATTTGATATTGGTTGATAGCCAATTCTTATTTCTATCATATTATCTTTATGGCATTTGTTAAATTCATACACAAAATATACCATTTTTAACCAACTTAGTCGGAGGCCTTAAACTTCTAAAGTTTTTTTCCACATCTCAAATTTAGCCTATACATGTTCTTTAGACTTATCCATCAATATTATATCATTAGAAAATAACATATAACATGACATCTCATCTTAGATATCCCTAATAATTATATCAATCACTAAAAGCAACCTGAAATAAGAATATAATTGTTGACGGCTGATTTTGGTCTCGGGCAATATGGGAATATCACTCCCGAGACAATCCTCCCTCAATAGTGAATTTGTTTGGTTATGGGGGACCAAAGGCAAACTTAGCAAAAGACAGATAAATGCACCAATCAACAAGGAGATTTAACGTGGTTCGGTGGATTTGGATCCGACCTACGTCCACGGACACAAACAAGATGGTATTTTTATTACTGAAATACGCTTCTCGGATCTTTTTTGTGTTTACAAGTCAGAGCTTGATGATTCTGATCTCAACTTTTTTTAACCTTCACTGTTCTCAACTTGTTCCTCTTATTCTCTCTTTTGTTTTTTTTTTTTTTCCTTCACTCTACCCTCCTATTTATAATGGTGAAGAAATCATATTCCTATTTGTACAAGAATTCCTAGTTGAAACAATTTCATTTCCCATAAGGATTCCTAGTCAAAACTATTCCCTTTTCCCATAAGGATTCCTAATCAAAAACTACATTTACTTCATTTATCCTATTAGGATATTAACTCACCAGTTTTCCTCATGAAAATAGGATAACTTGTCATATTATCCACAATGATAGGGTGTTATCTTCAGGAGCACGCCTCGCATATATGGTCGGTCTTCATGAGGTCGGTCACAATAGTTTTTTGTACTGAGAGTGCTGCTGTCGACCTGATAATTGCCCGGTCATCCAATCTTTAAGTGGTCGGGTTAACGATCTTAAGTGCTCGGCCCCTGACTCATGTGGTCGGGTCGGTATTAATGATCCGGACCAATAAGGGAATTACCCTTTTACCCATGTCGTGCTGCTTAAATGACATAGTGCCCGGAAAACACCATCAACATCTGTCCCCTAGTTCTCGGTAACAACGAGTTGTGAGTTGATGCCGGGAACTATAAAAAAGATGGTGTGTCAATGAATCTGTCGGTGGTCACTTCAGGAACTGCAGAGAAAAATGCCTCGGTTGCAAATCTGGTCATTCATGCCATCTTCATGAGCTCAGTTAACGAGGATCCCGATATCTACCTGTGGAAAAAATGCTCTGCCCTTATGCTGATGACGATCGACTCGGTGGGATGTAACCCGACCCCGAGCTGAGAAGAACATTTGGCTCTGGGGGAATGTCACCTCCTCAGACCAATAGAGGGCCGACCATGAGGGAGATGCTCGATCTCATGTCAATGATAAGTCTCTCGGTGGGACGTATCCCGACCCCGAGCTGAAGAAAGACTTGGCTCTGGGGGAATATTACATCCCCAGTCCAAAGAAACCTACTCGGTGGGACGTAACCCGACCCCGAGCTAAAAGAAAGACTTGGCTCTGGGGGAATGTTACATCCCCAGTCCAAAGAAGCCGACTCGGTGGGACGTAACCCGACCCCGAGCTAAAAGAAAGACTTGGCTCTGGGGGAATATTACATCCCCAGTCCAAAGAAACCAACTCGGTGGGACGTAACCCGACCCCGAGCTAAAAGAAAGACTTGGCTCTGGGGGAATGTTACATCCCCAGTCCAAAGAAGCTGATTCGGTGGGACGTAACCCGACCCCGAGCTGAAAGAAAGACTGGTTCTGAGGGAATGTTACATCCCCAGTCCAAAGAAGCTGACTCGGTGGGACGTAACCCGACCCCGAGCTGTGAAAGAACATTTGGCTCTGGGGGATGTTACATCCCCAGTCCAAAGAAGCCGACTCGGTGGGACATAACCCGAACCCCGAGCTGAAAGAAAGACTTGGCTCTGGGGGAATGTGACATCCCCAGTCCAAAGAAGCCGACTCGGTGGGACGTAACCCGACCCTGAGCTGAAAGAGCAGTTGGCTCTGGGGGAATGTCATCTCCCCAGGCCAATAGAGCCGACTCGGTGGGACGTAACCGACCCCGAGCTGAAAGAAAGACTTGGCTCTGGGGGAATGTTACATCCTCATCCAAAGCCCAAAGAAAACCGACTCGGTGGGACGTAACCCAACCCCGAGCTAAAAGAAAGACTTGGCTCTTGGGGGAATGTTACATCCCCAGTCCAAAGAAGCCGACTCGGTGGGACGTAACCCGACCCGAGCTGAAACAAAGACTTGGCTCTGGGGGAATGTTACGTCCCCAGTCCAAAGAAGCCAACTCGGTGGGACGTAACCCGACCCCGAGCTGAAAGAAAAAGACTTGGCTCTGGGGGAATGTTACGTCCCCAGTCAAAGAAGCCAACTCGGTGGGACGTAACCCTACCCCGAGCTGAAAGAAGGACTTGGCTTTGAGGGAATGTTACGTCCCCAGTCCAAAGAAGCCGACTCGGTGGGACGTAACCCGACCCCGAGCTGAAACAAAGACTTGGCTCTGGGGGAATGTTATGTCCCCAGTCCAAAGAAGCCGACTCGGTGGGACGTAACCCGACCCCGAGCTGAAATAAACATCGATCTCGGCGGTACAAGAGCAGACCCGAGTCGGAAAGAAACATCGGTCTCGGCGGTACAAGAGCATACCCGAGCCAAAGAAAGAAACATCGATCCGGCGGTACAAGAGCAGACCCGAGTCGGAAAGAAACATCGGTCTCGGCGGCACAAGAGCAGACCCAAGCCGGAAAGAAACATCGATCTCGGCGGTACAAGAGCAGACCGAGTCGGAAAGAAACATCGGTCTCGGCGGCACAAGAGCAGACCCGATCCGGAAAGAAACATCGGTCTCGGCGGCACAAGAGCAGACCCGAGCCGGAAAGAAACATCGGTCTCGGCGGCACAAGAGCAGACCTGAGCAGGAAAGAAACATCGGTCTCGGCGGTACAAGAGCAGACCGAGCCCGGAAATAAAATCGGTCTCGGCGGTACAAGAGCAGACCCGAGCCGGAAAGAAACATCGGTCTCGGCGGTACCAGAGTAGACCCGAGCCGTAAAACATATATCAACAAAACGGACTCGGCGGTACAAGAGCAGACCTGAGCCGTAAAACAAATATCAAAACTATTGTGTGGACCACAACAAACAAGCATAAATAAATGTCAGCCTAAGACAGAAGAAGTCTTACTCACATTTTTGGGATCCGTTGTCTTTCTTGCAATTCTACAAAGGTCACTACAAGTAAGGCTCTTCTTAATACATCCTCTCTGCATCTCAGCATTCCATGCATCCGACCGGATGACTTCCGCTATCAACTTTGGTCGACCTCAAAAACAGAATGGTCTATGTACTCACTGAGATAGCCTTCTTTCACCAAGTCTTCCACCTGCTCCCGCAGGTCTCTGCACCCATTCGTGGCATGTCCCCTTACGTTATGGTGGTAGATACAGTAAGCCCTACTATTTCCCTCCTCAATCGGGAAACTTCTCAAATTAGGTTCGGCCAACAGACCTTTGTCCTGGATTTCCCGAACTATCTGGGTCATAGGTTTGTTCAGGGGGGTGTATACTGTCATCCCCGCGACACTGTTGACTTGGACATATGACTTTATCTCTTGAACATTACTACTCGGAGGTGTCGGTCTGAGTTTCTTCTGCTCCGGGACTGGTCTCCTCAAATTTCTGATTGAATCCCACTGATTGTCTGACCTGAGTATCTTAGCCTTTCGGGTGTCTACTCCCCGGACAATCTTTTTCTCCTCCTCTATTAAGATAAACTTCCTGGCCAACTCCAGGGCAGTGGCATAATCCGATACGTCTTGAATCCTCAGGTGAGTCCACAACTTCCCGACCTTCAGACCTCCCTTGAGACTTTCTAGCGCTTCCGATGACTCGTACGCTCCGACCTCGAGCACCAAATTGTGGTACCTTTCAATAAAATTCCTCTGGGGCTCATCATCATCATGCTTCATCAGTCTCAATTCTCCCACCATTTTCTTTGGGACGCATGCCCCTTTGAAGTGCCGAACAAATGACTTCCTGAGTTGCACGAAGCTTCCGATGCTCCCTGGGGCTAGACTTCTGAACCACAGAACGGCAGATCCTCCCAAGGTAGAGGGAAAACTTTACAAACGGCATCCCCTACTACTCCTTGGACCTCCATTAATAGGACAAAACTTTCAATGTGAGACTTTGGATCTGAATGGCCTTTGTAGGGCGTCATGGATGGCATGTTGAAATGTCTTGGGAATTTTGCCGACCTTATTCTCTGTGAAGGGAGATTCAACCTCGTCATCCCGAGCATCTGATGTATCAGTTTTGGGGTTTACTCCCCACTTGGCCATTTCTTTTCTTAACCAAGACTTTATACTGCCATCTGTGTCACTATGCTGCCTCCCGCGGCCTCCTTCGCGTCGGTCACCACGGGTGCGGCGTTCCTTATGACTTGAGACTTCCCGTCCAGTTTCACTATCCTTCATGTTTTCCCTTCTGGTGTCGCGAGGGCCATCACATGATAAATCTGGCGACTGTCTCCCCTCTTCTTCTTCCCACGTATCCTCCGTTTGTAAATCTTTTTCTACCACTACGTACCTCAATCCGTAGGGACCCTTCCTCATCCGTTCTTCGTCATCACTCACATCTGCGACCCTTTTTCCTTCCGCTATTTCGCCTCTCCTCCGACTGGTTCCGGCTTCAAGTTTCTCATATTCGTTTCTTCCATCCTCTCCAGTTTGTTCATCATGGATTTCAGAAGGATTTGATTTTCCTCCTATCTTTCCTCATATTTTCCTCCATTTTCTTCATCCAATATGCAACCGAGCTCCCTGATGATTGGTGGTTTCCGCCTTCCGCCATCGTCTCACTACACGAGTTGCTTTTTGTTCGATTCCCCACAGACGGCGCCAACTGTTGACGGCGGATTTTGGTCTCAGGGCAATATGGGAATATCACTCCCGAAGAAATCCTCCCTCAATAGTGAATTTGTTTGGTTATGGGGGACCAAAAGCAAATTTAGAAAAGAAAACAGATAAACACACGATCGACGAAAGAGAGATTAACGTGGTTCGGTGGATTTGGATCCGACCTACGTCCACGGGCACAAAAAAGATGGTACTTTTTATTACTGAAATATGCTTCTCGTATCTTTTTTGTGTTTACAAGTCAGAGCTTGATGATTCTGATGCCCACTTTTAACCTTCAACTTGTTATCCTTATTCTCTCTTTTTTTGTTCTACTTTTCCTTCACTCTACCCTCCTATTTATAATGGTGAAGAAAGAAATCATTCCTATTTGTACAAGAATTTCCTAGTTGAAACTATTCCTTTTTCCCATAAGGATTCCTAGTCAAAACTATTCCTTTTTCCATAAGGATTCCTAGCCCAAAAACTACATTTACTTCATTTATCCTATTAGGATATTAACTCACCAGTTTTCCTCATGAAAATAGGATAACTTGTCATCTTATCCACAATGATAGGGTGTTATCTTCTGGAGCACGCCTCGCTATATGGTCGGTCTTCATGAGGTCGGTCACAATAGTTTTTTGTACTGAGAGTGCTGCTGTCGACCTGATAATTGCCCGGTCATCCAATCTTTAAGTGGTCGGGTTAACGATCTTAAGTGCTCGGCCCCTGAATCATGTGGTCGGGTCGGTATTAATGATTCTGACCAATAAGGGAATTACCCTTTTACCCCTGTCGTGCTGCTTAAATGACATAGTGCCCGGAAAACACCATCAACATCTGGGGATGTAACATTCCCCCAAATCCAAGTCTTTCTTTCAGCTCGGGGTCGGGTTACGTCCCACCGAGTCGGCTTCTTTGGACTGGGGATGTAATATTCCCCCAAAGCCAAGTTTTTCTTTTCAGCTCGGGGTCGGGTTACGTCCCACCGAGTCGGCTTCTTTGGACTGGGGATGTAATATTCCCCCAGAGCCAAGTTTTTCTTCTCAGCTCGGGATCAGGTTACGTCCCACCGAGTCGATCGTCATCAGCATAAGGGCAAAACATTTTCTCCACGGGTAGATATCGGGATCCTCGTGACTGAGCACATGAAGGTGGCAGGAATGACCAGATTTGCAGCCAATGCGTTTTCTCTGTGATTTCTGGAGCGACCACCAGCAAGGCGATCAGCACACCATCTTTTTATAGTTCCCGGCACCAACTTGTATACTCGTTGGAACCGAGAACTAGGGGACAGATGTTGATGGTGTTTTCCGGGCACTATGTCATTTAAGCAGCACGACAGAGGTAAAAGGGTAATTCCCTTATTGGTCCGGATCATTAATACCGACCCGACCACATGAGTCAGGGGCCGAGCACTTAAGATCGTTAACCCGACCACTTAAAGATTGGATGACCGGGCAATTATCAGGTCGACAACAGCACTCTCAGTACAAAAAACTATTGTGACCGACCTCGTGAAGACCGACCATATAGCGAGGCGTGCTCCAGAAGATAACACCCTATCATTGTGGATAAGATGACAAGTTATCCTATTTTCATGAGGAAAACTGGTGAGTTAATATCTAATAGGATAAATGAAGTAAATGTAGTTTTTGGCTAGGAATCCTTATGGAAAAAAGGAATAGTTTTGACTAGGAATCCTTATGGGAAAAAGGAATAGTTTCAACTAGGAAATTCTTGTACAAATAGGAATATGATTTCTTCACCATTATAAATAGGAGGGTAGAGTGAAGGAAAAGTAGAACAAAAAAAGAGAGAATAAGGATAACAAGTTGAAGGTTAAAAGTGGGCATCAGAATCATCAAGCTCTGACTTGTAAACACAAAAAAGATCCGAGAAGCATATTTCAGTAATAAAAAGTACCATCTTTTTTGTGCCCGTGGACGTAGGTCGGATCCAAATCCACCGAACCACGTTAAATCTCTTTGTCGATCGGTGTGTTTATCTGTTTTCTGCTAAATTTGCTTTTGGTCCCCCATAACCAAACAAATTCACTATTGAGGGAGGATTTCTTCGGGAGTGATATTCCAATATTGCCCTGAGACCAAAATCCGCCGTCAACAATAATAAAATAAATTACAGAACATTATTTACTAATTACATGAAATTAATCACTATGCGTTAAATCACATAGCATCAATATTCATATCCATAATTTTCTCATTTACATAGATTCAATAATCATATCCATAAATTTCTCATCTACTTTTTGAACAATCAATGCAGCTGGGCCTCTTAACGAAATATTAATCGGGTCGGGCCTAGATAATACGGGCTTATAGTTGGTGTTAGTGAAGCCCGTTTTACCTGGTCCACAAATCCATACGGCCCATCAAAATACCTAAAATGTCCTCTTCTTTTCTTTTCTTTTTTCTTTTTTACGAAAACAAATTTGATTTGAATAGCTTTCAATACACCAATATAAAATTTATTGCATTCACATGATTTTGTTAGTGAAAATTTTCAGTGGTCACAATAGTTGGCCACTTACAGCCATCACTTTATTTATTAACACGACCTTAACACTAATTTTTGTCCTTTCAAATTTATACCCAAAATTAAAAAATAAAAAATAAAATAAAAAAATCCAAAACTTTATGATGAGGTGTTAGCCGAATGGCTGGTATTATTATTATTTTTTTTAAACGTTAAAAATTCCGCCGCCAAACCATCCAACTTAAATTTAAGTGGAACAAGTAAAATACTATGATATAAATATTAAAACATTGACAATTTTTTTTAATAGTACATAATAAGCACGAAACCATAAATTTGTAGAAATTATATTTCCATATTACACCTACTATACCTAAACACTCGACCTTAATAATAAACACGACGACTTAAAATAGATTTAAATTCGGACTCGAAAATGAGTTCCGAGATAGTAATATGACATTTCAACTGTGCTATAAAGATAATTAATCTAGTAGATATGAAAAATAAATAATTAAATTAAACTAAGGGATATTATCATTCATCCACCTGTTATTTAGTTAAAATCTAAAAATATACTAAGTTTTTTTTTTTTAAAAAAAAATTCAATCCACTCAAATTATGAGAAATAAACATTTTACATCAAAGTTTTATAGGTTTTTGGGAAATTTACAAAATTGACCAATTAAATTTTTTTTTTTTCATTTTAAAAAATAACCCATATTTTGAGAAATATGTTTAATGATTAAATACAACTCTTTCTTCCCAAGTTATCCCTAGTTACACAACAACCAACCATTTTTTTTCCCAATTAGAAGAAAGATCAAACCAAGATTTGTATGGCTAATGATGATTTTATTAGTTGGGTTTTGTTGTTATGATAATTTTGTATGATTTATTAAGTTAGGAAATACTTAGCATGATCAAAACCAGAAATTAAAGTGAACTCGAGAAAAAATTTGATTTTATAAGAAAAATATAATGTAGAAAAATTTACATATTAATGTTAATTTTGGGTATTCACGCAAACATTCATAGGGACACTAAGCGCTCGTTAAGGCTTTGAGGGTTTTGGGAGCTCGCGTGGGCACCCGTTGAAGCATTGAGGGCTATGTATTCGCTAAAAACTGACACTCACATGTATTTTTAAAAAAAATATTTATGATTTTCTCATAAAATTAACTTTTTCATAAATTAACTTTAATTTTGATCTATTTTATCATATTAAGTATTTCCTAACTAATGATTGAGGATTATGTCTTTTATAATGGTGTTTTTGATGAATTTATGATAGATTATTGGAAAAATAATAAGATTGTGTGGTGATTTGGTCTTCAATATAAACTTAAGTTCTCTAATCAACTTGTGAAGACAATTTGGTCTGAAAATTTTATTTTTGGTTCATAAAAATATTTTTTCAAAGTTGGTTTTAATTTTGAGAATGAGAAAAATTAATAGGTCAATTTGTTATTCTAATTTTTTTTAATGTAAAATGTTATTTTTCATAATTAATTTTGGATATAAAATGGACGTTATTATTAATTTGTGAGTTTAAAATATCAATTTTTTATAATTTAATTGAATAGATAAAAAATTTTAAAAATCTGATACTGTTTCGAACTAATAATTTCCATGATGAATAACCTCTTTAAGTCAAAAAGAGTAATTAGTGGCTGTCCACAAAAGAAATTGGCGGTGGAGTGGCAGTTCCGTAAATATAACTGAAAATCAGTGGCATTATTTTAATGCCCTTCACTTAAAATCTAAACACTGCCCTTTTTTTTTCCAACACGAATTATTTTTTCCCAAAAAATGAGAGCCTCGAAGTTCAGCGCCTTATTACTCTCGACATCAGTGATAATCCTCGCCGTCCACGTGGCGGCCTCGTCATATTCAGCCATTGATTTCGAAGGCGATCACCAGCTGAGCTTCATTCCGGTGAAATCTGAATGCGGAGGATCGATCTCCGAGTGTATGTCGGACGACGAGTTCGAAATGGAGTTAGAGATGGACAGTGAGATCAACAGGCGCATTTTAGCGACGAGGAGGTATATCAGCTACGGTGCGCTGAGGAGGAACACTGTACCATGCTCGCGGCGCGGCGCTTCGTATTACAATTGCCGAGCTGGCGGTCAGGCTAATCCTTACTCTCGCGGCTGCAGTGCTATTACTCGTTGCAGGCGTTGATTTTTCTTTAGCTCATTACTTTATTTTAGTATTTTTTAGTTTTATTTTCAAATTTGTTAATTTGTATTTTGTTTTATTGGGAAATGTTTAGAATTTGATTTTCCGTTATTGGGTTCGAGTTTAAATATGTATTTTTTTTTTAAGAATTTGAAATGATAAGTTGTTATATTTGTTCCGTTTAAATTCGGGTATTATAATTTTGGTGATTGGTAATTATATTGATTTGCATTTGCATTTTGTGGGTTATTATTACATGATATTACAAAATATCTTCAAGTTTATTTTGCTTGATCGGTGATTATGATGAGATTTGTAGTTCCTACTTGTTAGGTTTCAGACAAGAAATGTCGTTTGATGAAACTAAGGCCCCATCTTAATGAATTAAATAGCTTAATTAGTGGTGATTAGGCTATTAATAAACATGATTAAAATGAGATGAAATAATACCTTCCAAATGTAAACAACACGCGTAATACAAATCAAATACAAGTGGATTCTGGCATTCCAAATTCTAATTAAACAGTTTTACAAATTCAACATGAGTTTTGACTTGATTAGTCAATCTTTGTAACAGCTTTATATGTGTATTAGTATAACACCCAATAACAATTTTATTGACATATATTTTAAACCTACCAAGTCCGCTATCGGACACGAGAGATGGTATTAGAAATTGTCTATACATATATATATATGTTTTATCATTTATCTTACAATTTAAGAACTCATTAACACCTCCAAAATTTAGACCAACCTAGGCCTTTGGTTGGGGCACTTTAAAATTGATTAAGTTGTTAACGTCACAACAAACACAAACGATAAAATCTTCTATCCAACAGTGGTACCACGTCATTTATGCAACAAGTTAATTATCCACTGCCACGCGTGCTAAAAAATTAAAAAACAACTAAAAAATAGGTGAAAAAACTCTACATGTCATTTTTTAATTCGCTTGTGGTACCACGTCACTCATACCATTGTTGCACCAAAGAATCTCTCGAACACAAACACAACTTGCGAACATGTGATTCGAATCAAATGCAAGATTTTACGAAATGAATACCCAAACAAAATAATAATAATAATAATAATAATAATAAACACGTTAAGTGGCAACTACGTGGTGCTTGCCGCAAAATCTAATAATTTGTGCCTCCATCGATTCATTTCCTTTTATTACAATGAATATGCTTACTCCCTTTTTTACATTTTGTTTTGATTGTTACTTTTTCATTTTCGTTAATCTATGTCATTCAAGTCGTTTTTTTTTTTAATTTAAAAAAAAAAACGTTTGATATGAATAAGCTATTTTTTAATGAAGGCCAAAACGAGAAGCGTGATCCAAACACGCCGTATTCGCTCAGCCCGAAAAATTATGTTAATGGTGTATTTACTTGATCGTGAAATGAGAATGAAAGAAATATTTACTTACTAAAAATTAAAGTGAGAATGAGAATGAAAATATGGGTCCCACTTGAAAACGAAAAATGAGAATTTCAATCACACCACCACATGAGAATGAGATTCTCATTCTCATTGTTGATAAGAAATTATAAAATTATTCATAAAGTAATTAATTACTAAATTAATATTAATTTATAAATAATGAATAAATTTTATTAATAATTAGTAATGAATAATTAATATAATTAATAGGGAATGAAAGATGAGAATCTCATTCCCACTACCCATTGGAATGAGATTCTCATTCTCATTATTGATGAGAAATCATAAAATTACTCATAAAGTAATTAATTATTAAATTCATATTAATTTATAAAAAATAAAATAAAATTGTATTAATAATTATTAATAAATTAATATTTAATATTTCAATAAAATAATATTTAATATTCAATAAAATAGTAATTTAATAGAAGAATAAATTAATATTTATTGATTTAATACATCAATAATTAGTTAATAAATTTATAAATAATGATTAATTAATCATTATTAATTAATTTATAAATAAAAAAAATTAATCAATAATTAATAATAAAATAATATTTAATATTTTAATAAAAGAAAAAATCAATATTTAGTAATTTAATACATTAATAATTAATAAATAATAAGTTATAAATTAAACTGTAATTATAACTAATAGCATTTTTGTAACCTATTAACAATTCATTTCGATTACTGGACAAAGTAAACACATCAATGGTAATATTAATTCATTTCAATTACGATTTATACAGTTTAGTAAATAACTTATTATGATTCCGATTTACTATTTCGATTAAATCTTATTCCGATTACGAGTGCTTAAACGCACCATATGTTGGGGTTTTGGGCGATGGGAGCAGCGGAAGAGCGGGTTCAGGCGAAATCATATTTTAAAACTTTTTCAAAAATACCGAATAAATTATTCAATATCTAATATGAATAATTTATTCATATTCCACCTTAACCTATTTATTCAACATCATATATTGACATAAATATTGTTGAAAACTCGTGAAACTTTTACGAAAACAGTTTTTCCGTAAAATGGCCTAAAACACGTTTTTGACTGAACCGACTACCTGACACTTATGGAAACTGCTCAGGTCAGTTTCAATAGTCTCGGAGGCAGTTCATGGGTTGCCTGAACAGTGACGGATTCACTGTTTGGGCAGCCGTCACCCGGTTGGCTCAAAATCCACCTGGTAACGCCGTTTTTCGTCGTTTTCGCTTATTTCAACTCTGAAAGACATTCCGAAAATTGTTCATACTCCCAAAACACATCAATTACATTCATAAGACATCAAATGCATCTCAAAAATTCCAGTTTTAACAGATCTGATCAGCAAACCAAAAATATCCATTTTTCATGCTTAAATCTAATTCTTTCAAGATTAATCAAATTAATCAAACACCAATCAAAGTCACCACACATGAAGCGGCAGAACCCATAATCAGCCCACTGAACTTTTATCCGACATCTCAATAGCCCACCAAACTTTTATTTTCACCTTTTAGCCCACTGAACTCTTAAAAACGGTGTAACAAACCCATTTAGTGTAACGTCGTTCCGTTTACCGTCCACGTCAGATTTTTCCGTTAGGAGTTGATGACGTGGTAGCCAACAGTGCAAATGCCAAATATAACATAACACGTAATTGACCCCCTGAACTTTTATAATACATCCCATTAGCCCCCTGAACTTCAATATTTTACCTATAAGCCTACATAACTCTCATAAATGATGTTAAAAACCTTTATAACTACATAAATCATCATCAACACAATCATGTCTTGAAAAAATTGTAAATGATCTATTTAATTTCATTTGAACATTAATCAACACTACTACAAAAATAAATTTTCAATATTAAAAAAATAATAGTAAAACACAATCATATCTAATTTTTAATAAATAATTTTAGAATAAATGTGACGCAACATATTAAATGGTCCACAATAACAACACATAAAGACGAAAAAGAAACATAATATTGAAACGAAAAATACAAAATAATAGTAGATTAACCAATAGTAGCTAGAATAATGATATTTGTTTAATTTAAGGTGTGTAACAAACATATTTAGATCAACAAATAATGATATTTGTTGATAATTTAAGTACCATGAATTTGTGTTTAATATGTTGCGTCACTTTTATTCTAAAATTATTTATTAAAAATTAGATATGATTGTGTTTTACTATTATTTTTTTAATATTGAAAATTTATTTTTTTAATAGTGTTGATTAATGTTCAAATGAAATTAAACAAATCATTTGTAATTTTTTCAAGACATGATTGTGTTAATGATGGTTTATGTAGTTATAAAGAGTTTTTAACATCATTTTTTAGAGTTATGTAGGCTTATAGGTAAAATATTGAAGTTCATGGGGCTAATGGATGTATTATAAAAGTTCAGGGGGTCAAATATGTGTTCTGTTATATTTGACATTTGCATTGTTGGCTGCCACGTCATCAACTCCTAACGGAAAAATCTGACGTGGACGGTAAACGGAACGACGTTACACTAAATGGGTTTGTTACACTGTTTTTAAAAGTTCAGTGGGCTAAATGGTGAAAATAAAAGTTTGGTGGGCTATTGAGATGTCGGATAAAAGTTCAGTGGGCTAATTATGGGTTCTGCCCACATGAAGCACTCAAGAACAATTCTAGGTGCCATAAGAGTGGTCACAACACTCTAGAATAGCAACTCCTCAACAATTGATAGTTTGGAAACTAATTACTTCCAAATCTACTTCACACATACATATAAGCTTCCAATCCATCATCCACAACCTAAAGCCCTAATTTTTCAGATTTTAATGAACCCTAGAACAATTCTAGATCATCAAGAAACAAGAAATCAAATTTCTAAGCTTAGGGTTAAGTAGATGGCCTTTTAATCACTTGGAATCCTAAACTTTTTTCTTGATTTTCCTTCAAATCTTCATGGATTCTTCAAACAAATTTGGAAACCCATTTTCTCTCTTTTTTTTTTTTGCCATGGAGGTGATGAATGAATAAGAAAACAATTTTTCCCTTTTTTAATCATCAAAACCGACTTTAGTATTAATGAATGGGTATTTTGGTCATTTTGATGATTTAAATCAATAAATCAATTATTAAGCTTTAATTTTTGGCAAATCAAATTTGGACAAATTTAACTTAATAAATACATGCCATACAAACCAATAATAATTGGATAATTTTCATAACCATTATGAAAAAAGTGTAATTAATTAATTATTCAAATATTTAACAATCAAAAATCCAAATAATTAATTAATGTAAATATTATTATATATGTATTTTTATTTACAATAAATAACAAATACATATATTTATGGCATATGTCAAAATCTCATTTGACGAATAATTAATATGTATATAATCGTATTATGTATCAAATACAAATACACAATAATTATTAAATGACCAAAATCCCTAAAAATATGTGTTATCGTTTAATCGATTAAACGATCCGAATTAACTCATTTAATTCGGTGAAGTACTATGAATAATCCGTATTATTCATATCGAGTTGCCCAAGTGCTCAACGAGTACACTTCATATTGTGGGACTCTCTAAGTTTACGTTTATCCGTCACGAAATCCAATTTCGTGTCCATAATCCACCCACTCATAGATTATGACGACCACATATAATCTCGCTAAATTATGCCAGTCGAGGTCATTGCATACGTATAATCCCTCTGTCACAGGCCATCCGTATTATACCTGGGATATAGATGAGAACGTCAAATCCGTTCGGTATAATACAGTCGACTTTTAATTTACGATTTCTAAATAACACTCGGAATTTATTTCCGAAGTTATACCACGACCATGGATTTACTAGATCGTAAACATGTGCTGGATGCCTATTCCATGTACACAGGACTGACAGATCCTATCATAATATGTACATGATATCATGAGCATCGGTCCACACCCAACGAACAGACGGAGGTCTGATCATGACTAGATCGTTGACGTGACTGTAATTAAAGTGTGGAGGATAGCTCATATATCCACAGTGTTATATCAAGTCGAAGGACCACTATGCTCGCTCAACTGGAGAAGGTTCTTATTGACGTTGGTGTACCATCTATTAGGAAATATTCAGTGATTCATTCAGTGTCTTATCAAATAAATACCTACATGTCTATACGAGTCTCCCGAGACTCACGGTTCACTAGGATAAACCATCGGACCAAGTCATGATATACGACATGTAATGGTCTCAGTGGATCTCTACTAACCGACCCGTGTTAGTAAATATTGACCAGGAACTTTATTTAAGGATATACATCTTATAGCGCGCTTATGTCAATTACAAACTACGTTGTAACTGCACACTAAATTGTAAATCATAGGGTCTTTGTTTAATGTACACGTATCACTGAACCAGATTCAGTTTCGATCTAATCGTAATCAGATATCTAATCGCAATTAGATCGAATAAGTGTATAAAAGAAAAGGGTGTTACCACTAAAATTGGTAATATTATGGAAAATACAATTGCTCGTATTCATGAATCAGAAATAAATACGATCGAGATTGGCACTCTAAGCACCAACCCTAAAAATTTCTCTCACTTGTTCTAATGCTAATCAACGATATCATATACACATCCTAATACGTATCATATACTCATGGCCCTCAAGAGCTCACCAGCACTCAAGAGGTAGGCAACAACAAGTAAGCCTGCTTTTAATAAATCGAGTCTGTCCAACAAACTCAACCGTTTTCCTAAGCCAGCATCATTCATATTTTTCAGAATCCAAATTCCACATCAATATGACTCAAACGTTATATCAGTATTGTGCTTTAGCTGCTGAGTTGTCTATGTATTTAAAGATCAAATCCAAATAATTTAAGACAACCGCAATCACAAAACTAATATCAACACTTCTAATCATTGAGGTCACTATGCAACTTCATAAGTTGCAATTGATTCCACTAATTCAGTAGAATCAACGGTGACACTCCCACTGCGTCTTTTCTGACTTTATATGACATAGACCATCTAAGGTCATAATTAGGATCAAAACTAATCTAACCTTATGGTTGCTGACTAAATTCTCCATAAAATAGAAACTCGTTCTTAATATCTCAAAGATCACAAAGAACATGTTTCTAGAACCATCATATGGTCTACAATATATCAAAATAACTCGTAACAATTATGATTAAATTGACATCTTTAATCGCACATAATATAGTACTCATTACGCCATCATCTTGTGATGCATAAGATTGACTAGAAATTCCAATCAATCTATCTTTCGACAAATGAATCATCATTTACGAAAGTTTAATACTATATACATAAATGACACGTTAACTGTCAAACAGTTATACTAACTGTCATACAGATAGCCTAACTGTGTCCTTTATTAGACCATATCTAATATGTGACTAATGAGAGTATCTCACAAGTCTCTCAGTTTTATATCTTATATAAAACTTTATATCAAATATAACAGAGACTACTCTCACTGCTTCCACGGAGAAAAGAAGACTCAATGATATATAACACTAGAGAGAAATTTGTACGAACCCACTGACGCTACTGACAAATACGTATTTTCTATACTTCGATAAAACCAGATAGTCTGACTAATATCAAAAACAGAGAGCATGAATTTCCAGAAAGCTTATCTGAGTCTACAATATGCTTCATAAGCTAGTATATCAAACAGTGATCTTGGCAGAATACAAACTCTAGGGCAATTCTAGAATGAACTCTTCAAACAAAGAAATCACGAAGGATCTCTCATTCGAAGAAATCACTCAAGAACGTCATTTTGCATTCTTTAGCCAAAATACATAGTTTAATATCAACATTAACCAACATATCCTTAATTGTTCAATTAGTACGACAAGAGACAAGCTTCCTCAGAATCTTCAATAGACTACTGAGCATAACCTTTCTCATTGTCATACTATAAAGGTCAAACCTTTATCAAGCTCACTTTTCTTTTGCTGTGCAAATAATTTGCACATTTTATGAACTATTCATAATGAAAGCCTAATCAAGTTCAAAACTTGATCGTAGTAAGCCATGAATAATTTTAGATCTATGGTTCAATGCTAACTTCCGAAATTGATATCAAATATCGCTCCCACTATAAGTTATATGATAATTTTCTTCAATAAGAAAACTTCAGAATCATTAAGTATCAGATACTTTGTAAATGATTCTGACATCCTATAGGACT
Organism: Zanthoxylum bungeanum; assembly: GCA_019454045.1. Taxonomy (NCBI): domain Eukaryota; kingdom Viridiplantae; phylum Streptophyta; class Magnoliopsida; order Sapindales; family Rutaceae; genus Zanthoxylum; species Zanthoxylum bungeanum. The sequence goes on from SKCR01006526.1 coordinate 490,853, forward strand.
TATACGACAGTTGTCTAAGGGTATTTTCATCTTATTAATTACGTAGTTCCATTACAATTTATCATTTTCACATTTAACTTCACAAAGTCAAATCTTTTCTACAATTGTCAACATCCAATGTTAATCACCAAGTAACAAAATAATTTTATTACTCGAGATCGTAGAAAAATATTCTATCAAATAGAATACAATATTCCATTAAATAGAATAAATGATAAACCTATCAATCGCACCTCTGAGGCACAAGTACTTTCAATTATATAACTATTATATAAAAGAAAATCTCAAATCTCAAACTTTTCAAGATTTGAATTTTCTACCTATATGTGGGACACATGATCTGGGGCGACGCATGCTGTCCCGGGCTCACGGCCCGGTTGGGAGTACGGAGTAGCCACGGGGGACTAAACCGGGGAATAATGGAGTCGCCACCTGGTGTGAACCGGGAAAATGAGATTTAAGGCCGCATTCACCCCTCGCAAAGGAAGACCTCAAACCGTTGGGTTCGGAATGGTCCCTTACTTATGTCACTTGTAATGAAAGGATTTGTGTAATAATTTAATCAGACCTAAGTAACACTTATTTCCAAGAGTATCATGCTTCTAAATCCACATGCATGAAATTAATCATCACAACATGCAACATCACATGGCAATCTCACGAACATTTCTCAATCATATGATAGGGAAAACTAAGAACAACCTAATCATGTTTGAGTACTATCTCATGAATATATTAACCAAATAACATGCTAACAGCCTAATCATGCTTGAATATCATCCCAGGAACACATCGAATGGATAAATGCAGGAATACAAATAATATGATTGGCTACATAATGCAAGGGAGATCACCCAAAAGGCAGTTGTGCATGAAATATGATGAGACAGACTTAGTTTGGTGTGTGCGCGTTCGTGTAGCGTTCGTAAACGCGTTCGAACGGTAAACAGAAGGTTCGCGTTCGTGTAGCATTTGATAACGCGTTCGAACGGATCCAGACCTGATGAAACAAAATGCATGCGCGTTCGAGTAGCGTTTGTAAAACGCGTTCGAGTAGCGTTTGTAAAACACGTTCGAACGGGAAACATAAGGTTCGCGTTCATATAACGTTCGATAACGCGTTCGAACGGGAACAGACCTGATGCATAAAATGTGACACAATACATACATAAAAAGCAAATAGCGAAATACGAAGCGCGGCGAAACATCGTGGCGAAGGATTTTAACCTCTTCAATTAGAGGACCTTTCATCGCACTTACTAAGCCCATGCACTCGATCTCAATGCATATAAAAATAAAGACAATAACCTTAGACTTCATGTACCCGTTTGAACACATCTTACATTCAACCGAATATACGTTAATCGGCACGGCAAAGCATTATGGTAAAGGATTTTAACCTCTTCAATTAGAGGACCTTTCATCGCACTTACTAAGCCCATGCGCTCGATCACATCATGCATACAAAAATAAAGACAATCATACCAAACTTAGTATATCCGATTGAACATATCTTATATCCAACCGAACACACATCAACCGGTGCGGCATAGTATTGTGGTAAAAGATTTTAACCCCTCCAAATAGGGGACCTTTAATCCGACTTACTAAGCCCATGCACTCGATTGAATCATGCATACAAAAGTAACATGCATAATTCAAATAACGAAAAATAAATAAACCGAAGCAACATAAAACAAAAGAGTGTGCCGTTTACTCAAGTGGTACGTGGAGTTGTATCCCGAGTACAGATCATACTACCGTCCATTCGGAATCGGCTATGAAATTTATGTCCGGGTTTCCATCTTATATACCACAAGAGGCAACACATTTTCCATTTCATTCAAGCCATAACATACATCCACAAACGACTCTCATGCGAATAGAATTCAATAAACAATCAAAAGACGAATATAAACTAATGAGAAAAATGCCCTCAGGTCTAACCTTTTAAATCACCTCTCGGATGTACGGTACACGATCGTCGGAAGGGTGGATGCTCCGCAACTCTTCCGGTTCACTGCTCTCGTTCGTTGTCTTACTGTTTTGAGTCGTCGTTCTCCATCTTTTGCTGCTGTTTGGCCTCCGTTTTGCTGCTGTTTCCTCTGTATTTTCCACTCACTGTTCAGGTTACTGTTTTGGCGTTTCCACGGACTGTTTCGAGTGTTTTTTTGTGGGTTTTTAGTGCAGTCTTGTGTGATTATTTTAAGGATTATAAATGCAGTTTTTATGTTACTGTTTTGAGGATTTTAGGGACTGTTTTAAGAGGATTTGGCTGCTGTTTTGGGGGTGATTTGGGCTACTGTTCAGACGTGTTTTAGAAGGTGTAGGGGCTGCTGTTTTCGGTGGAAAGGGGCTGCTGTTTGGGGGTGTATTTTTGGTGATGTGTGGAGGTTTAGGGGCTGCTGTTTTCGGTTGTGGAGTGGGGGAGATGAAGAGAATTATTTGTGTTTTTCTTCTTGCTATTGCCGTGAGTGGCTACGGCTCTTGGTGTTGTGATTTTCGTGTAAGTCTTGTGTATGAGCTATGGGAGTCAAATATTGAGGGGGGGACAAATTTGGTTTAGATTAGGAAGTCAATATCTTTAATTTGTTATAATTGATTTTAATTAGGCATGACATCTTTTTAATTTAGTATGTGATTTTGTTTAGTTAGGAAGGAATCTTGTGTAATTGGTGGGTGAATATCTTAATTAAGGAATTAAAATATTTGATTGATTTCAATGTTTATTTTAATTTGGTATGTGATTTTTAGATTTGTTTTGATTTCACAATGTGTTAAATATGTGTTTTAAGTGGGCTTGGGCGTGTGGGCCAAGGCTTGGGCGAATTGGGCTCGATGTGAGGCTAGCAGCAAAACCAGAATTACCGACACCGTTCGAACGCCTCTTCGAACGCGGCACGAACGCCCGCAATCTGTTTGGAGTTCGAACGTATACACGAACGCAGCACGAACGAAAACAGTGAACCTTGTTTATTCTGAATTTCCCCTTCCGATGTCCGTTTTCCGTGACCTTCGTGACTTAAAAGGTGGTGTCTCCATACGAGACTCATCATTGGGCTGATATGCAAAAATGCAGTGCCTACACTATACATATCATATATGTGACTGTAGACACAGATGAAACATGAATTAAATAGACGAAATTAGTGTTACAGGAGCATAACCCCAAGAGTATTGAAACTAATTCGGTAACACGAAATATCAACGAATCAAATCATATAAGATCCGATAACTCCCACTGACCAATTCCATCACAATGGAATCGTGGAAGTTTAATATTGAGTAAAAATCATATTCATTAAATAAATTTAGAACTAATTGCCTTAAATTCATGCGTTTGATCATATCAAACATCTTCGAACAATTCAAAGACTCACGATGAATTTTATAGTTTTCAACACTTCAAATAGAATATCTTTGAACCAGTCAAAATATTCTATTTGCATTTCATAAGAAACATATTGAAAATTCTCGAACCATTCTAGACGTTCAACATGTTTTCTATTAGAAACACGTAACTAAGTAATGACAATTCATCAACAAAGTTACAGAGTAAAGAAAACTATCTAAGACAATTTCTAATTCATTAAACTACATACATCCAATGTATTAGTTTAATAAATCTTTGGTCCAATGACAATCATCGGTTAAATGAGATTTAATCACAACCTGAATACAATATTCATTAAATGGATAAGGATATGTGGTGTGATCTCATATCAGACCATCATTTACCATAAGGAACAAGCATCTAATGTCTTTATGATAAAATCTCATAAATCACGGTTCTAAGTTATTTATTCTATCGGATATTTTCTTAATGTTTATCTTTTATTAAAGACATTACTAGTCGCTTTAAAATATGTAAAAACTGTTTATACAGAACAAGTAACTATCCAATAGTCATAAGTTCTGATATCAAATATCAAAATAGTTATTAAACATTATTTTAATCAACTAGACGGGAGATCCGATATCCAATACCTATAATTGTCATATTGTGATCATCAAAATTCTCTATACACGATTATACGCATCTCATTTATTAAGCCTTATAATTTGCGTTCAATTATTCACAACAATTGCAAATAATTGATTAGCAAACTGTGTCAGACACACGACTTCTAACAGTCGCTAAAGCCAAGAGAATACATTATAAGACAAACAAATACTAAAGGGATTTTCTTAATGACAATTAAGAATCTCGAGACATGAACTATTCAAGTCAATTCTTACTGCATAAGAAACTATTCTAACTAGATTACTATATCCTAAACCAGATATCCATTTAGATTACCTAATCGTGACTTAGAAACTAAGTCACAAACCATCTTGATTTTCAAAGAAAATCGGATCAACAGTTCCCGATGGTTTCAACTAATCTAACAGTATCTAAGTCTACTGTCTTTCTAGAACCTATTCTAGAACTAAGCAACCATAAGTAAAGTTAGAAAATATATTCAAGTAATATACTATGCAGTGGATTAGAAATGTAAATCTATAAGCAATATAGAATAAAAGGAAAACGAAAGCAGTAAATTCCATAAAATTACACACTGCTTAAGTTATGGATTTTAAACTCAGCAGTGTCTTCTACTACTTTATGTAATACCGTAATCCCCAACGGACAACGGGAATTCAATAATTAAATCGAATTCCATAGTGAGAGTAGGATCCCATGAATATATTTCGACTCACAGCTTTGACACGATCTCGCCTACGTATTCATTAGGTAGACAACGCTTTGTCAATCACTCACCAGTGACTCCTGAATTTGGTCCTGACCGTTTCTCGATGTGACAGCTTTGGCACGTTCACAAGGAGACGTATCAAGGCTACACTTGCCAATGAAAAACTCAAGCTACTGATGTAGTCCTGACAACTTTGGCACGTTCATGATTTCCACTTTCACTTGAATTTGTCTAGTATCAATATACAACTGGTATGTATAAAATTCTATCAACTACACCCTCACTGCTTTGGCACGATCTCGGATGCAGCCATAAAAAGTTACCCACAATCCGTATTGACAAGACGGACCAAGAAATATGTATCCAATACACGTTACTTTACAGTCATATTTAAAAGCGGAGATTTTGCTATGGAAGTTTTACTCTACATCCAATGCATAATTTAATCTAAATCATTTTCTAAGCAATTCAATTCTACCTTAGAACATATAACTCAATCTAATAATTAAATTTTTGTTACATATTCGTTAGCGAAGAACCGAACAGTTAAGAAACATATCTAGATTCCTAGCATGTGCGAACATTAAAATTGGATTATATATCAAATATCAAGAATGAATAATGTAATGGATGAAGCATCAGACCCGCTCTGATACCAATTTTGTTGGGGTTTTGGGTGATGGGCGCAGCGGAAGAGCGAGTTCGGGCGAAATCGTATTTTAAAACTTTTTCAAAAATACCGAATAAATTATTCAATATCTAATATGAATAATTTATTCATATTTCACCTTAACCTATTTATTCAACATCATATATTGACATAAATATTGTTGAAAACTCGCGAAACTTTTACGAAAACAGTTTTTCCGCAAAATGGCCTAAAACACGTTTTTGACCGAACCGACTACCTGACACTTATGGAAACTGCCAATGTCAGTTCCAATAGTCTCGGGGCAGTTCATGGGCTTCCTGAACAGTGACAGATTCACTATTTGGGCAGCCGTCACCCGGTTGGCTCAAAATCCACCCGGTAATGCCGTTTTTCACCGTTTTCGCTTATTTCAACTCCGAAACACATTCCGGAAATTGTTCCAACACCCAAAACACATCCATTACATTCATAAGACATCAAATGCATCCCAAAAATTCCAGTTTTAATAGATCTGATCAGCAAACCAAAAATATTCATTTTTCATGCTTAAATCTAATTCTTTCAAGATTAATCTAATTAATCAAACACCAGTCAAAGTCACCACACATGAAGCACTCAAGAAAAATTCTAGGTGCCATAAGAGTGGTCACAACACTCTAGAATAGCAACTCCTCAACAATTGATAAATTTGGAAACTAATTACTTCCAAATCTACTTCACACATGCATATAAGCTTCCAATCCATCATCCACAACCTAAAGCCCTAATTTTTCAGATTTGAAGGAACCCTAGTACCATTCTAGATCATCAAGAAACAAGAAATCAAATTTCTAAGCTTAGGGTTAAGTAGATTACCTTTTAATCACTTGGAATCCTAAACTTTTTTCTTGATTTTCCTTCAAATCTTCATGGATTCTTCAAACAAATTTGGAAACCCATTTTCTTTTTTTTTTTTTGGCCATGGAGGTGATGAATGAATAAGAAAATAATTTTTCCCTTTTTAATCATCAAAACCGACTTTGGTATTAATGGAGGGGTATTTTGGTCATTTTGATGATTTAAATCAATAAATCAATTATTAAGCTTTAATTTTTGGCAAATCAAATTTGGACAAATTTAGCTTAATAAATACATGCCATACAAACCAACAATAATTGGATAATTTTCATAACCATTATGAAAAACTGTAATTAATTAATTATTCAAATATTTAACAATAAAAAATCCAAATAATTAATTAATGTAAATATTATTATATATGTATTTTTATTTACAATAAATAACAAATATATATATTTATGGCATGTGTCAAAATCTCATTTGACGAATAATTAATGTGTATCTAATCGTATTATGTATCAAATACAAATACACAATAATTATTAAATGACCAAAATCCCTAAAAGCATGTGTTATCGTTTAACCGATTAAACGATCCGAATTAACTCATTTAATCCGGTGAAGTATTATGAATAATCCGTATTATTCATATCGAGTTGCCCAAGTGCTCAACGAATACACTTCATATTGTGGGACTCTCTAAGTTTAGGTTTATCCGTCACGAAATCCAATTTCGTGTCCATAATCCACCCACTCATGGATTATGACGACCACAGATAATCTCGCTAAACTATGCAAGTCGAGGTCATTGCATACGTATAATCCATCCGTCACAGGCCATCCGTATTATACCTGAGATATAGATGAGAACTTCAAATCCGTTCGGTATAATACAGTCGACTTTTAATTTATGATCTCTAAATAACACTCGAAATTTATTTCCGAAATTATACCACGGCCATGGATTTACTAGATCGTAAACACGTGCTGAATGCCTATGCCCTATACATAGGACTGGCGTATCATATCTTAATACGCACAGGATATCATGAGCATCAGTCCACACCCAATAAATAGGCGGAGGTCTGATCATGACTAGATCGTTGATGTGACTGCAATTAAAGTGTGGAGGATAGCTCATATATCCACAGTGGTATCTCAAGTCGAAGGACCACTATGCTCGCTCAACTCGAGAAGGTTCATATTGACGTTGGTGTATCATCTATTAGGAAACCTTCAGTGAGTCGTTGAGTGTCTTATCAAATAAACATCTACATGTCTATACGAGTCTCCTGAGACTCATGGTTCACTGGGATAAACCATCGGACCAAGTCACGATATACGACATGTAATGGTCTCAATGGATCTCTACTAACCGACCCGTGTTAGTAAATCTTGATCAGGAACTTTATTTAAGGATATACATCTTATAGCGCGCTTCCCAATGTCAATTACAAACTACGTTGTAACTGCACACTAAATTGTAAATCCTAGGGTCTTTGTTTAATGTACACATATCACTGAACCAGATTCAGTTTCGATCTAATCGTAATCAGATATCTAATCGCAATTAGATCGAAAAAGTGTATAAAAGACAAGGGTGCTACCACTAAATTTGGTAATATTATGGAAAATATAATTGCTCGTATTCATGAATCGGACATAAATACTATCCGGATTGACACTCCGAGCACCAACCCTAACACCATAAGGGTTTTAACAAATTCACCATGCATTTACTGCAACTTGTGTTCTGCCACACATCATCAGCATATGTCACAACTCTACAAGTTCAATCAAAAGCTATATGTCTCCTACAACTAACTGTATTTGTATTTATGTGTTGAATTATTGAATTTGTATTTCACAGTGAACAATTATTTTCTCATATTTAGTTATCTTTCACAAAAATATTTCCTCTTGATAATAAATTCCCATCTATTATTTTCAAATTATGGTGATACAAAATGAAACAAAATTTAAGGAAGTTGTGTTATAATCTTCGTCAGAGCTTTCTTCCAAACTAAATATATGTTGCCAGTTTATGTCTGTAATGCTGATAGTCACATAAATAGTTATGCATGTGTTTGTGAAAAGTGAAAGAAATAATTACCTTCAATTCGTTGGCTTTGATTTTATCACGATTTGGATTTTAATGTTGGGCTTGATAATGAGTTTTTTTTCTCTCTCATCAGATCTGCACACATAGAGATGGCAAAAATACCCGGACTCGGCCCGGGTCCGCATGGACCCGGACGACCCGGGTCCGGAAAAATTAAAAAAAATAAATTAAAAAATTAAAAAATAAATTAGATTTTAATAAAAAAATATAAATATATATGGGCATATATATATATAAAAATAATAGAATTTAATAAAAAATTAAAAGAATTGAAATAAAACTAATAAAATACAAATATGAATATAAAATAATACAATAAAAATTTAAAAAAAATTAAAAAAAAAGAATCCGGGTAAACGGGTCCGGACCGGGTCTACCCGGATCCGGACCCGGGGAAGTGAATTCTCTTCCGGATCCGGACCCGGGTCAGGCCGGACCCGGGTCCGGATCCGGAAATTGCCATCCCTATGCACACACGAGTCCCTTATTAGTTCTCTCTTTTCTCTTCTAATTCTTTCTCGGTGTGTTTTCTTTTTTATTTTTTTAATTCTTTTTTTTAGAAAATCAAAGAGCGAGTCCTTCTGTCGTTATGTTTTATTTGCTTATGTAGGGGGTTTTTAGGTGTAGGTGTCAATGATTAGATGATTTATTAATTTACATTGTTTACACTTATTATGGTGTGTCCTCGAACATTATGTGACAATACACGTGTCAGTTTGCATGTTAATTAATTCCCCATGCTAAGGTTATTAGATCGTTATTATGGCTATTGAGTAGAGATATCAATTTTGGGCAGAAATACAGATTATAGAGAGATTAGGCATGTGCGCACCCGCGCACACACAAACATATATGAGAAAGTATTGGGTGATCATGTCATTTGGTGCATTGTATGATATTCTGGAATGATCATCTGGATCATTCTGGAGTATTCAGGAATGTTCTAGCTTGCGTGTTAGATATTTCTGGTATGCTATCTGAGTTTCCGGTGTAATATTTTTTTGGAGATCACTTCTTTTAATTCTAAGATTTATCTTTGATCATTCGGTCCTCCTAGATTCCAGAGTATTGTTACTCTGAAGTAACATTCTTCCAGGATTCTCTTAGATTTATGAGATAGGTTATTTCGTTATCACGCCCTTAGTATGAAGGTAATCCGACATGTGTCACACAACACATGTCACATTCCCTGTGGAGTTAACACTGTTTTATAGCAATTCCACTAATGAAGCATATGTGAGAATGATTTCCTTGGTTATTGACACGTTTCTCTTGTAACAACATCAATTTTAAGCATCTATAATGCAGAGAATTACAACTCAAACCAACAATTGCCTTACAAAAGAAATAACGATAGAAACACCTAGACCTGGCCAAGGTTTCGGTTCGGAACCGGAACCGACCCGGAACCGAACCGGTTGGAACCGGACGCATCCGGTTCCAACCGGTTCCGGAATCGAACCGGAACCTAACCGGTTCGGTTAGGGTTCCTCCCCTAGCCGAACCGGTTGGAACCGTTCCAACGGTTCCAACGGTTCCGGTTGGAACCGGTTTGTATATATATAATAATATATTTTTTTAATTTTTTTAATTAAGATTTATATTTGTAATTTAGTGTAATTATGTAATGTAATTTAACTTAATTTGTAATTTACATAATTTTATTTGTAATTATGTAATTTTATTTGTAATTATTTTCAAAATAATAATTTAATATAATTATTTGTAATTTGAGTTTTATTTAAAAAAAAAAAAAAACCGAATGGAACCGGAACCGAACGGTTCCTGTTCGGTTCCGGTTCCATTTTAATACCGCCGGCCCGGTCTAGAAACACCCCCATACGTTAATGAAACGAAAAATATTGAAAGGTACCGACATTAGACTAGAACTAGTAGATAAAAAGCACAAAGAAATATGGACAATTTTTTTAGCGGAATATGGTGGGAGTGGGACCGTTTGATTTAAACTAAAAATTTCACACGCGCTTTGCTACAATATATTTATTTTTTCCATGGAACAAATAATGTATAAATAATCATGAGAATATCGATACAAAAGCAAGTACTAGACAATTCTCACATTTTGAAAGAATGCAACTTTATATTCCCTTTCGATATGTGGAAGGCAATAGCATAATGAACTTTAATCGTAAAGAGAACAAATTCCCAAAACCATGCCCATATTTTTTGTTACTTAATTAATTTGATGTTCTAGCTACTTGGTTATAAATTGTCCATCACTCATCCCGCTTGTATTTAAAAGCTAAACAATTATATTTATTGAAATTTCAATTAGTGTCATTCATGTATATCGATACAAGGATTGATGCTTTGATTTTGAAAATGACGGCTATACAATTAATTTGGATTCTGTATGTGATTAATCTTATGATTACGAAATAATGAATCATGTTTTGTCAAAATTAGTTAAAATGTGAGACATTCAATTAATGGCAATGAAGGGTGGCAGCTAATATAAGGAAATTAATTATCATAATTAGTAAATATTAATTAATATAGATTATTGAAATTATTATCATAATAAGTAAATATTAATTAATGTAGATTATTCATTGTAATGAAATTTATTATCATATTAAGTAAATATTAATTATTGTAGGTTATTCAAATTCAATTGGGCATATTCAAGAGAATTTATTATCATAATAAGTAAATATTTATTCATATTATATTCATTTTTTGGAATGACATGTAATTATTAATTAATGTAGATTATTGAATTTATTATCATAATAAGTCATAAGTAAATCTTAATTAATGTAGATAATTCATATTCAATTAGGTAAATATTTATTCATATTCAAATATGTATATCTTTTTTTGAAGTGACACATAAATATTGATCAAGATAGATTATTGAATTTATTATCATAATAAATAAATATTAATTAATATAGATTAATATTAATTTATTATCTTTATGGTATTATAGTAATTTATCATCATATTTTTGATGTCACATAGAGAGGACAAAAATAAAAGTGTGTATGATGATATGTTTCTGTAATAAAATTTAAATTGGGAAATTTTTAAAATTGTGCACTTTCAAACTCAAATATTAGGCACCCAAAACTTTTTTCAATGCAGTTCTTCTGGACAAAAATGTCCTTTTCCATTTTCCTCTAAAACTTTAAAAAATAAAAAAAATTCCTTTTTTCTTCAATGTAAAACCTCCACTCTCCCGTAGTGTTGTGTAACTCTAGAGTGTTGTTATTCGTTTAAAGATAAGAGACTGTAGTGTAATATCTCCATGAGGATAAATTCTATAATATAATGAAGTTATCTGTATAATAATTCAATAATTAATTGCGGTTAGTAGATTCGGCCGGCGGTTTGGTTCCGGTTCGTAACCGAACCGAACCGAACCGGCCGGTTCCCGGTTCCACAAGTGTGGAACCGGAACCATAAATCGAATCGGAACCAAATGGTCGGTTCCGGTTTGGTTACAGTTCCCCTTCCGTATTTTTTTAAATTTTAATAATAAATTTTAAAAATAGAAAAAATTATATAATCGTAATATTTTTTCAAACTATCACATCATTTTTTATAAAATTCTTTTAACATAGAATTCTTTTTATAGCCAACTCTTGGCTAGTGCTTTCTTCATATAAGTGATATGAGATATTTGTTACTTGGCTATTGTGTCCCACATCGCTTATATGAAGAAGTCAATAACCAAAAGTTGATTATAAAAAAGATGTGGACATTTATGTTTTAATATTACAATTTTAAATCTCATTATTATTAATAAAAAAAATTGAAATTTACTTGTGGAACCTTACGTTTCCAAATAAAAAAAAAACTTTTTTTTTTTACTTCCGATTCCAAGAGGAACCGGAAGCAATATCACATCACTCGTGTCTCCGTTATCTACTCCTCATCCCAAATGAAAAGACTTAACAAATCAAACGGTCGAGATTTATTTTCAAACCACCGCCATTGAACAGCAAAAGCACTATTGGTCAGAGGTTTAGCAGTTGGCACTCTTCGCATAAAACCCTAATTCTCACAACAAATAAACAGGAATACATATAATAAACACAGAATAATAATATTGAAAATATTTCGGGAAAAAAAATCACGATTTAAAAATTTCCGAAATTGCGGTTTTGTGAATAATGGAGCAAAAGCAGACACAACAGTTCGCTCTGGCTTCGGTGGCGGAACTTTCTTCTTCTTTGTCTTCTTCATTGCCGCAATCTTCACCGGTTTTTGCGCGGTTCAGCGCCGGCAACGGAATCGCGGAGCTTCGATTTTGCAAAGAATCGGAGGCCATTGGTTATAGTGTCGATCTTTGTACTTCTCTGGTAAGTGTTTTTTTCTTTGATTCTTGTCTTTGTTTTCAAGTAGTGATTCGTTGTGTGTTTGGATGCTGAGAAAGTAGAGGAAATGATCAAAAGCATAGAATCTTTAGTTTTTTTTCATAGTTTTCTTTTAGATTTGCTTGGCAACCTAACGCTCGGATGGCACTGCATTCATTATAGTCATGATTAATGTTGATGGCAGTTTTTCGTTCCAATGGTAATTTGGGAAATAACACCTCGAACAAACCTCTCTCAGCATTGATTTTGTTTGGTTAGTAGGGAACCAAAGCAAAATTAGCAAGCAGGCAAATAATCACAGAGATAAAGATTTACGTGGTTCGGCATAGATTGACTCCAACCTACGTCCACGAGACTAAAAATGGGTATTAAATTTATGCTCGAGGTCAAGACCGACCCGAACTACAAGTGAGGTAGTGTGCTTACAAAGAGTTGACAACACCTCGGGTTTTACACTAACCCGTTACAATTCACTCACTTGATCAGGTAACCGAATAATTTTCTCTCTCTATCACTAGTTTTAAGCTTTGAGCTCTTTTACAAGTTGTGAGATGTGAAAATTGCTAATTTAAATCTCATATGAATTTGAATCTTCAACCCCTTTTATATAGACTTCCAAATTCACTATTCCACCGCCCATGACGTCAGCTCATGTCACTGCCATTATTGTAATAACAACTCTCCTCAACTACCCACAATTTAGCCAATCATATCAGCCCATTTTACTGTCACTGCACCCTATGGCGGATTTGCTATGCCTCTTCCCTGCCAGTATTGTACCACCCTATGGCGGCTAGCAAAGACTACTTACAATGAGAACCGTTGCTTTTCCCACAATCATCAGTAGTCTTCTTAGAAGCTTATCCTTTCAACTAGAGCATACGTCACATGACCTCAAGCAGAGACTGATCCCAGCTCCGTTCCTCGGGTCGGCATACCGAGATGAATGATGCTTAGTCAAACCTCACAACTTCTTTAACCAGGTCGGGTTCACAACTAGTGACCACCTCTGGTCGGCTTCCAAAAATACTCAAACGAGCCCAAACCTAGCACTCCTTCTTTAGGTCGGGTCGGTACACCAACTTGCTTCAGCATCAGCAGGTTCCACCATCAGAGGGCCCCTCTGTCTGACTTTTGCCTCTCCAGGCCCTTGGACTTTCATCATCCTCTCTTGGCCAAGTACAAACCCATTATACCCACCTCGGTATTTAAACTTCCTCGGGGTAAAAAGCCACCATCAACATCTGTCCCTTAGTTCTCGATATCAATGAGTTGGTGAGTTGATGCCGGGAACTTTAAAAAAGATGGTGATTCTTTCTCATGTTGACGCTCAATCTTGATCAAATCCCAATCTCCTCAGGGCGGATAGCACAACTAGAAGCTTCAATGTTTGTGCTTTTCTGGAAATCCGTATCGGGCTCACAACCCTGAACCGACACCTATGCCTCTGATTCATGACTTGGTCACCTTCTCTACTATGCCTCCTCAGATTGATTATGCTGGCCCTGAGCTAACTATGGTCATTCCATCCACTGGTTTCTCTGATTGAAAAAGCTCATGCATCCTAAAATCACGAAGGGGAATGATCTGCAAAAACCTGCACACCACGAGGAAAAGCGCATCTTCTCGGGCTATAAATAAAACAACAAGGCATTGGGGAGAGATTCCGACCTTGAGTCATCTAAGTTATTTGGCCGCAAGGGAACGAATCCTCCTTCCTCCAACACACAACAATAGGCCTCAGCGGGACGTAACCTAGCCCTGAGCCATCTGACAAAGAGAGGCCTTGGGGGAAAGATTCTGACCCCAAGCCATCTCGCGCACGGGTATAAGGGAACGCTATCCTCCTTATGCTAATAATAAACTAGGTCTCGGTGGAACGTAACCCAATCCCGAGGCAGCATAAGCACTTGGCCGCGGGAATCAACTCTCATTGAGCCTCTCAAATTGAAGAAGCTCATGCATGCTCACACATCCTAAAATCTCGGAGGGGGAATGATCTGCAAAAACCTGCAAAATTAAAAACAAACCATGTGGGAAAGCTCACCTCCTCGGGATATGAATAAAACAAGGCATCGGAGGAGAAATTCCGACCCCGAGCCTTCTAACCCTTACGAGCTACAATTAGCCACGGAGGTTCGGGGACCTTAGGCGCTATATACCTCCCATGCACGTCTCTCCCCCTGGTTCGAAGCTCTCTCCCCCTTGTCACGAAGGTAAGCTCTCTGGTTTCTAGCTCTGTTTTCTCTCATGCGCCTCTCTCTCTGGTTTCAATTTTTTTCCTCATGCGCGTCTCTTTCTCTCACGAAGGTAAGCTGTTTTGGATCAATCAATTGGTTTCTTTTCATGCGCCTCTCTCTTTCTAGTTTCAATCAATTGGTTTCCTTTCATGCACGTGTCGAAGTAGAAAATGAGCAAAACAGGAGAAAATGAGCAAAGTGTTTTGTCGAAGTAGAAAAGATGTGGAGTAGAGAAGAAAATGAGCAAAACAGGAGAAAATGAGCAAATAATTTTTAAATTATAAATAATTTTTAATTTCGAAGTAGAGATGATGGGGGTTTTGAACCCAGGTTTCATGCCGCTAGACACAAATGATAACATCTTTAGGGATTAGTTATCAATTGTTTTTTTAACATACTATGAATGATGGATAAATGAATATATTTTGGATTGTTGATGTTTTTATTATGCTGATATTAAAATTTTAATTTTTGTTTTGATTTTCGAATCGAGGCGCCCGCCTCGCTGCCTTGAGGCAGTTCGCCTCGCCCCTCAACGGCAGATCGCCTCGAGGCGTTATCCGTATTTTTAAACATTGCTCCCACCCGACCATGCTATATAGCTCGCCTTCCAAGCTTCCTGTTTGATGTGCCATCCAACAACTCCTCATTCCATCAGGTGTCGTCCAACTGCTCTAAACGATTGGCATCCGACTTGATGATCTCTGTCATTCATGCATCCACTCTTCTACGGATGCTTCCTCAACTCTGTGGCTTCCATCTCCTGCCATTGTCTTATTGTGTTGGCTGTTTTTTGTACTGATCCTCACAGACAGCGTTAACTGTTGACGACTTTTTTCGTTCCAAGGTAAATTTTGGAAATCAACCCCTCGAACAAATCCCCCTCAACAGTGTATTTGTTTGGTTAGTAGGGAACCAAAACAAACTTAGCAAGCAGACAGATAAATCATACAGACAAGGATTTACGTGGTTCGACGGAGAGTGACTTCAACTTACGTCCATGGGAGTAAGAGGGTATTTTATTATGGCTTGGTGTCAAGACCGACCTGAGTTACAAGTGGAGTGGTGAGCTTAGAAAGTGTGTACAACACCTCGGGTCTTACACTAGCCCGTTACAATTCACTCATTTGGTCAGGTAACTGACCAATTTTCTCTTTATATCACTAGTTTTAAGCTTTGAGCTCTTTTACAAGCTGTTAAATGCGAAAATTGCTAATCCAAATCCCTTTTGAATCTGAATCTTCAACCCCTTTATATAAGCTTCTAAATACACTATTCCACTGCCCATGACGTCAGCTCATGTCTCTTCCATCATTGTAGTAACATCTCTCCTCAACTACCCACAATTTGGCCAATTAGATCAGCCCATTTTACTGTCACTGCACCGCTCTGTGGCGAGTTTGCTCTGCCCCTTCCCTGCCACTGCACCGTTCTATGGCGGCTAGTAGGGGCTACTTCCTATGAGAACCGTTGCTTTTTCCACAATCATCATTAGTCTTCTTAGAAGTTTATCCTTTCAATTAAGGCATACGTCACATGACCTCAAACAGAAACTGTGATCCCAACTCTGTTTCTCGGGTTGGCATACCGAGATGAATGACGTTTGATCAAACCTCATGACTTATTTAACCAGGTTGGGTTCACAAATAGTGACCACTTCGTGTCGGCTTCCACAATTACTCAAACAAGCTCAAATCCAACACTCCTTTAGGTTGGATCGGTATACGAACTTGCTTCATTATCAGCAGGTTCTGCCCCAAGGTTGTTAAAGGCGAGAGGCGTACCGATGCGATCAGAGACAAAAAAGCGAGGCGAGAGGCGTACGCCTCAAACATGAGGCGCCCGTTTATTAATAATAATTTTAAATTTGTAATATATGCATCATTAACTTGTAAATATAAAAAAATAATAAATAGATAGTAATATTTTGACATATAGTCTACTTTTTTAGTACTTCTACTTGTCCAATTCATAATACTTGACAAAATCACAATTCAAAACTTCAAATTCAAGAAAATAATAAAAACAAACATAATTAAAAATATTTAGTCAAAAGAAACATTATCATCATCATATTCTTAAAAAAAATATACATAGTTCAAGTTCAAGAAAAATGAAAAACAACCACCATTAAAAAAACATCTACTGAAAACAAAACTGCAAAAAAATAATCGTAAAAAAGAAAATGTAAAAGAAAGAATCGTACATAAAGAAAATAAAAAAAAGAAGAAGAAAGAAATAGAACTAGAAAAAGTTAAAAAAAAAAAAAACTATAAAAGAGAAAAAAAAAAACCCAAATGTAAAAGGAAGAATCGTAAATAAAGAAAATGGAAAAAAATGAAGAGAAATAGAATTGAAAAAAAAAAAATAGAACTATTAAAGAGAAAAAGAAATACAATCTAAAAGAAAGAATCATAAATAAAGAAAATGGAAAAAGAAAAAAGATTTAAGAAAGTAACAGAACTAGAAAAAAAGTAAAAAGACAAAAAAGACAAAAAAACCGAAAAATCATGAAGCGCACGCCTCGCTGCGCCTCACGTCGCCTCGCCTCGATCAGTTGGATGCGCATCAGCCATCGCCTCGCCTTAACCAGTTGGATGTGCATCAGCCATCGCCTCGCCTCGACCAGTTTGATGCGCATCAGCCATCTCCTCTCCTCGACCAGTTTGATGGGCATCAGTTATCGTCTCGCTGCGCCACTAACAACATTGTTCTGCCCTCGGGAGAACTTCTCTGTATAGTGATGTCAAGCCCCTCTATCCGACCTCAACCTCTCCATGCCCTTGGACCTTAAACATCCTCTCTTGCCCAAGTGCAAATCCTATTATACCCCTCAGTTTTTAAACTTCCTTGGGATGAAAAACCACCATCAACATTTAATTTTACAATTTTTAGGTTTTTCATGTTGATGAATTTACTTGTTCTTTTTTCGTAAAATAGTTCTTTGTTTGGACTGAGAAGGCAGAATTATGAAATAGAAGCACAAATTTTAGCAGTTTGTTTCTGTTTTTTTATCTTGATATGTTATCAAGAAAAATGAAATGGTTAAAGTTAGATTCCACCTAGCCGAATTGGATTGGACTAGTAGCCTTTTGTTTTTCTATTTCAATATTTCAAACTGAATGTGCTTTTTTATACCCCTTCCCATGAGGTCATTTGTCCACTTTGAGATTTCGATGGCGGAGGCGCTCGAGGGTTGCTCTCCAGACGGTCCTGCGTGGTTTTGTCCCTGTAGGGAGCCTCATTCACGTGAGTGGCGGTTATTGGGCATGTGCAGACTCTCACCGTGGCTCCTCGGAGCTTTAGGAATATTTAGTGGCATATAGGCGCTTAGTGAACCAAAGACCTCAAAGTCTTTATAAGGTTCTTAGCCTCTCATATTATGAAGGTGCGTTTTTCTGCGACCTCCTTCCTAAGAAGCCATTTGTCTGCTTTGGGTTTTCTGCTGGTGCGCTTGGGGCTGCTTTCTAGATGGTATCACACGGCTTTGTCCTAGTAGGGAGTCTCACCCCACGTGAGTGGCGGTTATTGGGCATGTGCCGACTTTCGCCGTGGCTTCCTTGGAGCTTTAGAAATATGCATATAGGCCATTGGTGAGGCTTGAACCAAGGACCTCAAAGTCCTTATAAGGTTCTTAGTCTCACCTATGGTACATGCCCAATAACCCCCATGTGAGTAGACCGTCCGGAGAGCAGCCCCTGAGAGCCCAAAGCGGACAAATGACCTAATAAGAAGGGGTGGCAGAAAAACACATCTTCACAAACTGTTAACCAAAATGTTCTTTTTAAGATCAGTGAATATATGAATTGGATGTGACACGTGTAGCAAGCAATAACTTTAAAGATGAGAATAATGACAGGTTTGGTTTGTGCTCTTGTGTTGTCCAGTTATTCAAGTTAGGACCTGTTCAATCAGTTTGCATTTCTAAAGATTCTGATACCAATGAGGAGGTAAGCAAAGTTTTTGCTCTCTGTTCCTTTTTCTTATATACTTTGTGGCCATTATTATTATTATTTTTAATCTAATTTGATTTGACGTCCACCAGGACCTCTGATATATTTTAAGTTTCTGCTCCCTGAAAATCTAAGGTGGCAGATTAAGATTCCCAAAATATTTTTGTTGTGTTACATTTTATGATTAGCATAAGCCATAATGCCATAATGGTTGGTTCTGTTATGTATAATATGGTCCTATGATGTTGAATATAGTTTCCGATTTTTTTTTTAACTGTCACTATTTAACCAGAAATCATATTCAAGAGGAGTTACCATCCAATTTAGAGATGAGGAAGAGAGCAGGGCCTTCCATTGTGCATTTGAGCAATGGAAGAATGAAGTTAATATTCAAGGTGCTCCTTTGGATATCTGCTTATAATCGTTCATTGATATATCATGTCAACTCAGACCATCAGACATAATATCTCTCATGTTTCTCAACTTTTCTTTTTGCTGTTCTTTTAGGCTGTCATGTATTTGTGCTAGTCAATCGTAGTTTATTTGTCAAATTTTTCATGTATCATTCTTATGATCTACCTATATACTTTATATGTGTGTGTGTCCGTGTGGCTGTCACTTGACAATTTAGTGCTTTAACATTTGCCTTCCTAGCCAATTGAGAAAATTTCCCTTGTCAATGTAGTTTAACTGTTTTAAGTCATTTTTGAGTGTGGGATTTGTAAGGGTGAAGTTGCATGAAAGCAAGAATAAAATTAGAAAATACTGCTTTGTAGTGTCTTAAGTCTCATAAGGAATTTGTCTTAAGTCTCATAAGGAATTTAACTGATACAAAATTGCAAGAAAATTCTCCTTTTGACAAGCCAAATCTCCTTAATAGTCCATAACTACTACTATTGTGGTCAATGAATTGGACCTTTGATAGTTAGTAGAAGAAATTTCTTTTCAGCTATATTGGGTCAACCGATTGTTTATCCAATCTAATCTTCTCTTTAAGGTGATTATAGTCTGATTAAAACTTGAAATCGAATGCAAATATGCACCGAGTCATGCCTCGGGAAAAAGTGGGAGGAACAGCTGAACAAGGCTGGATACTATATTACCTTTAGAAAAGGATTGCCAATGTGTGATTGTAAACTTTTTTTCCCACTTCTACCTGCAGTGGTGCACTTTGCTGTATACCTATTCTCACATACTTTTTTTTTTTTGGTCTCCTTTCCAGAAACAAGTTTACCAAATGGAGTGGTTTCTGTCTTTACAAAGAGCAAGTTTGATGATAAAGTAGAGGCATCTTCTGCTAAGATGTACTTCCATTATTATGGACAATTGCTACATCAGCAAAATATGTTACAGGATTACGTCAGGACAGGTTATGTCTCGGACTTTTACATTATTTTTCCCTTTGTCAGGCTTTACACAATTAATTTTGGACTTGTTGTGGAGGCCTCATTAGTCTTCTCATACCATTTTTTAACACCAAATGTATTGTATTAGTACGCGTAAATTACATGTTAGAGAACAGCCAAGACAAGTAATTTCTATAATGAACAACAGAGTTTCTTACATTTGCTGATGATATAGTAGCTATTTTTATTTCAGGAACCTATTATGCTGCAGTTATTGAGAATCGTGCAGATTTTACTGGTCGTATAGTTGTTGATGTCGGTGCTGGTAGTGGTATTTTGTCATTATTTGCTGCTCGGGTATACTTGTCTTTCTAGCAATAAAGCTTTTTTTGATTATAACTTAATGTTTATGTTTGCATCTTGCCTGGATGCCTTTTCTTTGATGAAATTCTAATTTGATCCAGTATTCCTTTTCTTCTGCACAATTAGGCTGGTGCAAAGCACGTTTATGCTGTGGAAGCATCTGAAATGGCAGAATATGCTCGCAAACTTATTGCCGGGAACCCATCACTGGGACAACGCATAACTGTGAGATTTTCTCATATCACAAAACTTTCTGTCGTTTGTCCTTTTTAAGCTGCTATCTTATTTTATTCCGGCACTGTGTCATGAAATTGTAGGTAATCAAGGGTAAAGTTGAAGAAGTTGAGCTGCCCGAGAAAGCAGATATTCTGATCTCTGAACCAATGGGTAAGCAGATATATCATGATTGCTTTTGCCTTTTGTCATGTTAATGGAAATAATTTGTGTATTATTTAACTTTCTTAGTGTTTGAGCCTCAGCTACAGTCAATATTTTATTTGGTGAGGTTTAGTTTTGGTCGATCAGAATGGATCGCACTTTATAGTTGAAATGGATTCCGCATCGCATTGCAAATGTATTTTGAAGCAAGTCTGCTTTTGGTTTTTCTTCACTTGCTTTTGGATGTGGTTTATAGGCACCTTATTAGTCAATGAAAGAATGTTGGAGTCCTATGTGATTGCTAGAGAGCGATTTCTTGTCCCAAATGGAAAGATGTTTCCTTCAGTTGGAAGGTATATTTCGCCCTTGATATCCCTTAAACACCCCTCTTTTTTGTCGAATCTTGAATATCCCTGCACTTAAATACCAAGCGTTTTGATTCATAGATTATTGCTCTTGTAGGATTCATATGGCTCCTTTTAGCGATGAATATTTGTTTGTTGAAATTGCGAATAAGGTATATATTTGGCTCAAATTATATTAGTATGTGTGCGCCATGTTTTCATTTCCACTGTAATTAACTTAAAATTGATTTTTACTATTTATTAATTCTTTTAAACTTCTTTACAGGCTCTCTTTTGGCAGCAACAAAATTATTATGGGGTTGATCTGACACCCCTATATGGATCTGCATTCCAGGGATACTTTTCTCAGGTTATTCTATTTTCATGTTTCTATTTTTTGGTCAGCCTCCATGAAGTTTTTTACTTTGGTGGGAAGTCTAAATAGGCATTAGAAGCTCAGTCAACCACTCAACCCAACCTTGAGATTATCCTCCTCACATCCCTTTTGTACTTTCCGTCTAGCCAAATTCGTGGTTTGGCTGTTCGTTATTGAGGTCTTGTCAAATGTGGAAGCTCTAAACCAAGAGTAGACATGTTACATACATCCTATTATTTGATCCATGTTGGTCGAGTCCAAGCAGCATCCAAAAACTTGAAATTTTTAGTCTCACTTGTGGACCCTAATCGAACAATAGGTAAAACCGTAAAAGACACATGCAAATGTCTTAAAGCATAGAAACTATCTTCTGCTAATGCTTTTTCAATTCTTAGAAGCCTCACTAAGTGGTCAGCAATGGCCTAAAGTGTGTATCTCAGTGCCTTGGATGATCCACATCTCAGGGTTGAGCTATCCATGTGTCTGCTTGTATTGCATTTCATCGACTGTTTGGATGCTTTTATATTCCATTAAGTTGTTTTGGTTACTTCTGTTTGGTTATCTTTGATAATCATGTATTATTTTACTACATTAATTGATGGTGTCCATCTCAACATCTAATGTAGCCTGTGGTAGATGCGTTTGATCCGAGATTATTGGTGGCCCCTGCAATTTCTCACGTGATAGATTTTAATAAATCAAAGGTAATAGTATACCCTTTAGTCTGTATTTCTGATTCTTTGTTTTCTTTCCCTCTTAAGGTGATTATTCTGAATATAATCATAAATTGTATTTAAATTTAATTTCTCCCAAACATCATTGAAGGTCTATATAGACTTAGATTTTATGAAGCTTGATGAAACAAGGATCTCAGATATAGTGTCATGGCGTCTAAAGATCCAAGTAGCCAAGTAGTCGACTGTCGACCCCACCTAGTGGGCAAATGCTTGGTTGGTTTGGTTATCATTGAAGGTCTATATAGAATTGTCTGCATAGGTGCTGATTTACATGTCTCAACTAGTAACTCCGCTCGGACGGCTGTTTGGTATCTTTTAAATGTTATGATTCTTTTGCTGTTATTTTCTGACCATGTGCCAAGCACCTCTCGTGTTGCTGTTTTCTTAAAATTCTTATTTAGTTTCATTCTCATTCTTCAAATCCGACTTGGCTGCTTTCGATACTTATTGGCAAACATAAAAGAAATTATTACAACTTTTTCTTACTCTGATGAGCAGGAAGAAGATTTGTATGAAATTGATATTCCATTGAAATTCATATCTTCCGTTGGCACCAGAGTGCATGGGCTGGCTTGTTGGTTTGATGTACTATTTGATGGGAGGTAGTAAATCAGAAATCTATCAACCAGTCAAATATACATTTTAATATCTTGTGATCACTAGGTTCTATCTAATTTAACTGCTTTAATCAACAGTACAGTGCAAAGGTGGCTAACTACTGCCCCGGGTGCACCTACTACCCACTGGTATCAATTACGCTGTGTTCTCTCTCAGCCACTGTATGTCATGGCGGGACAAGAAATAACAGGCCACCTCCGCATGATTGCACACAGTGCTCAGAGTTACACCATATATCTAACATTATCAGGTTGGTTCTTTTCTTCTATATCCTTAACGTTCGTAGCTTCTTTTCCTGGTTTTCTAACGAGTTACAAGTTCTAATTAACATATTTTAGCTAAAATGTGGGGTCCTGGAGCCGAACAAGGAGGAATAATTCAGACATCATCTTGCAAGCTTGATCTTAAAGAACCCTATTACAGATTGTCCCAACCACTACCCTATGCAATGGCACAAGATCAGCAACCACATCAGCTAATTAATTCACAGGTATTGACCAATTCTTTCATTAGATTTTGCCGGTGCGATTATTGAAATGTAGGAATCTACTATCTAGCAGAATGTTACTAGACTTTATTTGTAGTTGAGCATCACTTGATCAATACATGGTAAAGTTATCCCATTGTAATATTGGTAGCAGTATCAATGGATATTAAATAATATCCATTGCAGTAATTTGTTTTACCCATCTAACACAGGATATACAAATTCAAGCTGAGGATTTAGAGGAACCGGAGTTAATACAATAAGTGATCATCATGTATGTTTCGAAATTTTAATGTTGGATATATATTTTTTTTTGGACAAGATCTTATGTTTGTAACTTAAAAGTTTTCTACAACAGTCGATTGGTCACTTCGACGCAGTCTCTGTCATTCGTGGCAATTCCTGTATATTATTAGTCACATAATTTGACTTTTTATTGTTTGAGGGATGGAATGAGCAATTTGGATGATTGCCTGATGATTTTGCCAGTTCAAAGTTCAGTTTGGTCGTTTTTAAAAATAAATTGCTTATATTGGCTGTGGAGAATGAAGTGGTGGTGGGTTTGAAAGTTCCTGTGTTTGTTAAGGTTTCTGGGTTTTGAGCCGAGAGAGAGGACATTTTTTAAGTTTCTTAGAGAATAAATTTTTGGCTTTTGGAAAAAAAGGAATTTATTTGGTTAACTATTTGGTTTAATCAGATCGTTAATTGGAATTTCTCTTAACTTTTTCTACTTACGACACTAATTGACTAATCGATTGGAATAATCGGATTCTCTTGATTCGTTACATTCTCATCGAGCTCATTATTGTCATACATCACATTTAATTTGTGACTAAAAAATAGTTTCTTAAGAAGATTGAGACCCTCGCCTCTTTCTTTTATTGGTTGAGTTTTGTTGAAAAAAAAGTTCCATATAATTTATTAAATTAGGAAACACTTACTAATGTTGAAAAATGTTTCAAGTAATGTTCGCTTGTAATATACACCTGAAACATAATATAATTTTTCCGAGAGGCAGTTGCTTGAGATGTCTTTTAATTCAGCGTCTAGTCTAGTCTAGTCATATATAGGTCAATCCATGCTGCAAATTCATGGAGCTTGTCTCTCCATTTGGTAGGTGGGATACCATCAAAAGAAAACAAAGGACCACTAGTTGGTATTGAAGAATCTTTAAGGAGGATGGCCTTCCGTATTCAATATTCATCATTGGCATCAATCAATCTGCAAATGTCCTCATGTACTGAGAATCTTTAAAGGTTGAGGATTCTGCGTGATCCGCTTTAAATTCTTTTCAGTTTTTAAAATTATAAAATTAAATTAATAAATCTATTAAATAAAAATCATATTACAATAAAAATTCATATTATAAATTCATAATATCATATTAAAATAAAAAAAATACTATTAAATTATTTACAATTAACCTAATCTAAAATCATATTATAATAATTCTATTATAACAATAAAATATATTATAATATTATATTAAAATAAAAACGTTATTAAATTATCTACTATTAATTTTTTATTATTAAATTATAAAATTAAAATAATAATTTATTAGCATAATAAACCTACTACAATATAAAAGCATGATCTACTATTAAAGTAAGAAACCAATTAATTAATATTAATATTATTATTATTATTATTATTATTATTTATTATTATTATTATTATTATTTATTATTATTATTATTATTATTATACTTTTATAAAATTAAATAAAGAAACATATTATAATAAGAAAACTGTTAGGGTTGGTGCTCAGAGTGCCAATCCGAATCGTATTTATGTCTGATTCATGAATACGAGCAATTTCATATTCCATAATATTACTTATTTAATAGTAGCACCTCTTGTTTTTTATACACATATTCGATCTAATTACTATTAGATATCTAATTACGATTAGATTGAAACTAAATCAGGTTTAGTGATACGTGTATATTAGACAAAGACCCTTGGATTTACAATGTAGTGCGCAGTTACAATGTAATTTGTAATTGACATTATGAAGCGCACTATAAGATGTATATCATTAAATAAAGTTTCTGGTCAAGATTTACTAATACAGGTCGGTTAGTAAAATTTGTTAAGACCAGTACATGTCGTATATCGTGACTTGATCCGATGATTTATCCCAATAAACCATGAGTCTCGGGAGACTCGTATAGACATGTAGGTGTTTATTTGATAAATAATGAACGACTCACTGAAAATTTCCCAATAGATGTTACACCAACGTCAATAGTAATATTCTCGAGTTGAGCGAGCATAGTGATCATTCGACTTGAGATACCACAGTAGATATATGAGTTATCCTCGTGATGAATGGAAAATATATCAATATTTACCGCCCATTTTACCTTATATTTTATTTAGTTTCTCGGGTTTGATGAACGTTTTGATGTGTTTTAATTTATTTTACAGATAAAATAATATTGGGACTCAATGGAATCATTTAGGACGAAATATGGAACAAATAAGGGCGAAAACTGGACTTGATATTTTGATTTTGGTGATTGGAAACTTGAAATGACGTTCTAACGAAGTACAATTTCATAAATTTCAACTTTGCGTAACTGTCGTATTTTGGGCATAATTTTTTACTCCAATATCGGATTGAGGTGATTCAAGTTGCAGATTAAAGAAGACTAAAGATTTACAACTTTGAAATTCAAAATAATTTCGAATTCTGAAGATTTCATGACCAAAATTGATGAAATATCCGGAAGTGTGTTATGTGTAATTATTAAAATCATTTTCAAAGCAAAAAAAAATTAATAATAATACAAATTGTCAAACTTCCACTTGGATGTTTGGTGGAGGATTTAGTGCCATGTTTGGTGCCATGTTTGATGCTATGTTTAGTGCCATGTTTGGTGGAGCAGTTGGTGGAGAAGTTGGTGGAGAAGTTGGTGGAAGTCTTTAGATTTTCCTATAAATATCAAGCTATTTCATTTGTAATTCTTATGTTTTCCTTAGGTTATTGGAAGGAATTTAAGGATTGCATCTTATTTGTTTATTTTTTGTAATTTAAATTATGTATTTTTATTTTCAATAATAGTAGTAGTTTCTTTTCTTTTCTTTTATGTTTTGTAGTTAGATTTCCGCTGGGGGAATGATGAAGCTTTTATTATTTTAGTTTAGATCAATCTCCATTAATTATAATATGGAAATTATAATTTAAATTAAAGGATTACCACCTTAATGGCTGGTTTTATTTATTTGACATAATATGACACCGCCTATATGGCCGGTCTTTAGGTGACAGATGATTACCGCCTATATGGTTGGTTTATGGACAAATAATAACACTGCATTTATGGTCGGTTGGACTTAATTGAAAATCTGACTTAATGAGGATACCGCCTATATGGTCGGTTGGTAATATCACTGATAATTTCTATATTATAATAAGAGAGATTTCTAAATTAGAATTAGTAAAGGTGGATCCTCTAACCCCCATCATTTTATTTTTATTCTAGGGAAGTGATGAAACACAATATTCACATACTTAATAATTGATTTAATTATATATTGGGTAATTATTTAGTTTGTTTATTGAATCTTAAACTTAATGTTCTTGTTGCCTGATCACCAATAAGATTGATGTGGTAAACTTAAAATAAACTTGGAAAAGAGATTTTAGGTTCTAGCCTTAGATTCAATAGCTCACGATCTTCCTTGAGGATAAATAACTCTTTAATAGATTTCATTACAGGATAGGAATATACCTGTCAGGCGGGGGTAGCCATAATTGGAACTTGAACTTAATGAATTCAGGTAACTTGATTAACATATGAATATGATTAATTGAGTTATTTTGGGTATTTGCATTATACATGGCAAAAAAACCCGGGCCCGGGCTGTCTTTGGCCCGGACCGAGGTGAAAAAAGACTGGGTCGGGCTCCAAAATGAAGGCTCGGCCTGGGCTTAACCCAAAAAGCCCGGGACCGGCCCGACCCGAGCTTAAAATAAATAAATAATTTTTTTATTTATAAAATATATATATTTATATAATAAATTTTTTATATTTATTATAAAAAAATCGGGCATTAGCTTAAAATAAATAAATAAATATTTTTATTTATAAAATATATATATTTATATAAAAAAAAATTTCTATAATTTTTTATAATTAAAAATCGGGCCCGGGCCAAATTTTTTTTAGCCGGGTTCGGGCCGGGCTTTGTTGCCATGCATAATTTGCATCTGACCATCGCAATAGGCTTTTGCATATCTTCGTATTCCAGGTTAGCAAACTAATTTATTACACATATATAAGAGAATCAATTCATCATTAGAATAATATTGTGTGGAATCACAACCGTAGATTTTTGTGTCTTTTATTTATTTTTCCTTTGTATTTTCTTTTGTGTATTTATTTATTTATTTAGCAAATCCACATTCAACCAACCAAAAACAATCAATCCCTTCTCCCTTTAATTATATACCTGTAAATAAATAGTATCAATAATTAATAACAACAGTATAAATTCAGTCCTCGTGGGATCGATATTTTTATACTACTTGAACGATATGTGTGCTTGCGTTATACGCATGTGATTACGCCAGTCAAGTTTTTAGCCCCGTTGCCGGGGACTTAATTTTCCTCGAGTTATTAATTTTTAAGCTATCTAATTTACTTGTATCTACTTTTCTTTTTATATGTAATTTTTATTTCCTTCTTTTGTTTTTCAGGTGGTTGACATAGATCTTTATTGTGAGATACAAAGATTACGAGCTTTACTAGAAGAAGATACACCCCAAATCAGTGAGCAACAGTCCGATTTTCTGAGGCATGTTGTCCAGCCTAATTATCACTGGATGTCAGAACTAAACAATATTACATTTGCTCAACAGAACGCAATGTGGAGATGTATGATATGCGATGGTAACCACCCGAGTGATCAATGCATATACATTTCAGAGTGGCAGAATTATAGGAATCAATCAAGGTACGAAGAGCCAGCATGATTCACAGGATCACATTTTCCATCTTATCCACCATCTACCTACGATCTTCATTAAGAACCAGAACCATCAAAGGAAGATCAATTGATTGACATGCTCAAAGATTGGATCAAGAAACAAGATGAAAAGTTGGATGCAATAGCTAAAATGTTTCAGAGTCAAATAGAAGACCAAGAAGCAACCTTATAAAGAATAACAGATCAAGCGAGACAATTAATAGACAACCTGAATATATATCTCACGGAGCAAATGACACTGATGAAGCCTTCGAGTACCCAGAGTTTCACAATGACACCTTAACAGAGGAAGAGGCTGAGCAGTATCAAGAACCAGAGGTATCAGTTCAGGAACCCAAACTAGTGAAGTTTCTGTTTGATTTTTATTTTTCTGACTCTGACGAGGATGAAGAAGCTGAGTTGTTTGTACCAACTGCACCAACAAGGGAGGATCAAACTTTCCATCTTCAAAATGAAGATCTTGAAGCTTCCATTGCACAAATGTTTGAAGAATATCTACCTGAGCCAGTCATAGAGGATGAAGACCTAAAATCAGATACATCTTTACATCATCAGGTCGATACTTATGGAGCATGCATTTCACAGATGACAGATGAAGAATTGAATGCGGAAATCCTAAAATACATATGTGACGAAAAAGTATAGCAAAAAGTAGAGCAAATTGAGGAGCAACTGTCTGACTAAATTGAAAATCTCAAGCATTTAGGAGAAATATCACTGTTTTGGGGAGTACAGATCAAAGAAATCACCCAAAAGCTTGACAGAATGGAACTTCCATTCAAAGTCAAGCACCATACGAGACCTCCTGATTTTCTTTCTTTCTTTTCAGGAACCACTGGAGTGACAAAGATTAAAAAGGTATCACAAACAGAGTATTTAAGGTAAAGCAAGATAAGAGGAATGATGTTTGGCAATCAAAAAAAATGAAAGCCCATTCATTAGTGATGGCTGAGTAAAGAATGAATTCTTGAGACGCATCCTAATGGATTTATACCAAGCGAGTGTCGTATTGCGTACACAATTTTGTTGCCTTAATAATTACTTTGATTTGCTTTTCTGTTGTAATTATCTTTATTTTCGTAGACAGGATCCAGACTTTTTTTTACCTTTTACGATTTCTTTTATTGTTTAGCTATTATCGTCATTTGGAAGATACTAGTACTATCATTACTCACGCTTTTCATGTGCTATAAATTCAACTCATCATTGCACTTTTGAAGGCACCCCGACTTGAGAAAGAAATACATAAAAAAAATGGAAGCTACTTCAAGAATAAGAGTTGAGAACATCTGTGTGTTTTGCGGTACGAGTGTTGGTACTAAGCCACAATATGTAGCGGCATCACAAGAATTGGGTCGAATCATAGTTGAAAGGAATATGCACTTAGTATATGGTGGTGGAAATCTTTGACTAATGGGGATCGTTTCAAGGGCTGTACAGGAAGGAGGTAGTCAAGTTTTGTAAATCATCCCAAAACCTTTGGCATAGGTGAATCTTATAGGACCATCAAACGGAGAGGAACTTATTGTGCCAAGTATATCCGATTGACTAGTGGAATCATCCTAAAATCTTTGCCATGTGGCTTGGGTACGATGGAGGAAATCTTTACAGTACTATCTTGGGCGAATTTGAACATACACTAGAAACCGATTGGACTGTTTAATGTTGATGGATTTTATGATTTTCTTTGTGTATTTCTTGATGATGCCCGGAGGAATGGGTTTGTAACAAAACCTCTGAAAGATCTCATTTTTCACTTTCAGAACTGCCCTAGATTTAATTGACCAAATTTTAGCTTTTGAACCACAAATTGACCCTATCATTTCCAAGATAAATGGTTTGATGATAATCGTGGTAAGAAGCGTCGAATAAATCTGGATCTTAACCTGTATTTTTCCTTTTAAGATGTAGAATTTCAGCTAATCATGTATTATATTCTAAATTCTTCTTCTACTTTTTAAGACAGTAGGGACAATGTCTCATTTAGGTTTGGGGGAGGGGAATAGTTGACTAGTATCTTATTTTTATTGTGTTATTTTTAGTCTAAAAATTTTCGAAAAACTAAAAAAAAAAAAAATTGGTTTTTGTGTTTTTAATTTGATTAATCAGGTGAAATTGATGTGAGATAGCTGTGTAAGGAATTTCCACTCCTGAGATGTATCTCAACCTTTTTCGTAATCAGTTAATTTTTGTTTATTTCATTTTGAATTATTAAATTTGTAAATTCTCCATAATACTGACTAAATTGGATCTTCATATGCTCAATTGACAGGTATTATCAAAATGCATGGTAACATACAGTCATGAGTTGTATTTGAAAAGTTTGTAATATTCAGTACTCTAGTTTAATTAGAGGAAGCATCTAAAAAACAATGGAAAAAAAAGAAAAAAATGTGTATATATAAAATAAAAAAAAAGGTCTAAGATCCGAGTCATTAAGTCCGTATGAGTGTTTTAACACCTAGTGCCCTAAAGCCAACTGGCTTGGGAGTCATTGGCCCAAAGCTCGCTACATGGATCAAAAATGCTATAAAAAGAAACATCTGAAATCCGAGTAATTAAGTCCGTAGGGGTGTCTTAACACTTAGCGCTCTAAAGCCAACTGGTTTGGGAGTCACTGGCCCAAAGCTCGTTACATGGATTGAAGATGTTACTTTCTTTATTTTATGCAAAAAATAAAAAAAAAATAAAAAAAATCCATTGCTAAAAAGTTGTGAATTCTGATATAACTTTAGGACAAAAATATTACTCTCTTTTCAACTACACTTATGAATATTGTGAGTACAATGACTTGATTAATACATTGTTAGTTGCATGTATGGAGAATGGTAAAAATAATCGTAGAATTTACATATTTGGTAATTTAGAAAGAAAGAAAACAACTATTAACTTGGATAAGAAGTTTCACTTGTTTAGTCACTATCTTTTTTAAATTAAAGGATTATCGCCTTAATGACTGGTTTTATTTATTTGACATAATGTGACACCGCCTATATGGCCGGTCTTTAGGTGACAGATGATTATCGCCAATATGGCTGATTTATGGACAAATAATAACATCGCCTTTATTGTTGGTTGGACTTAATTGAAAATCTGACTTAATGAGGATACCGCCTATATGGTCGGTTGGTAATATCACTGATAATTTCTATATTATAATAAGGGAGATTTCTAAATTAGAATTAGTAAAGGTGGATCCTCTAACCCCCATCATTTTATTCTTATTCTATGGAAGTGATGAAACACAATATTCACATACTTAATAATTGATTTTATTCATAATATTTCACCAAATTAAATGAGTTAATTCGAATCGTTTAAATGGTTAAACATAAACACATGCATAATGGCATTTTTGGTCATTAATAACTAATGTGTATTTGTATTTGATACAAAATTTAATTTGATACATATTAATTAATTGTCAAATGAGGCTTTTTCATATGTCATTAATATATGTATTTGTTATTTAATGTAAATAAAATACATATATAATAACAATTATATTAATTAATTATTTAGATATTTAAATAATTAAATAATTAAATGATAAATTTTTTTCATAATAGTTATGATAAATGTTTAATTATAATTGGTTACATGTGGTATGCTTTAATTAAACTTTAGGTGTGCAAATATGATTTAGTAACATAAAGTTTAATTTTAATTTATTGAATTAAATTGTAAAAATGACAAAAATACCCTTCCTAAAGTCGGTTTAGCTTCTTTTTAATTTAGAAAATTTTATTTTCTTCATTATGAAGAATACCATGGCCGAATAACATCCTTAAAAGCTCTCAAATTTTGACTTGATGATTCAAGGAAAAAAAGGAAGGAAAAATCAAGAAAAGCTTTAGGAAAATTAGATATTAAAGGTGATCTTCAATCCCCTTAAGCTTTGAAAACATGTTTCATGTTCTTGATTATTTAGTTTGATTATATGGTTTCTTATTTTCTATAAATTTGGGGCTTTTGGATTTGAGGATGAAATTGGAAGTATATTGCATGTGTGAAGTTGTTTTGAATAATATTATTGTAATATTTATTCAATTTCATCATTTGATATGTTTCCATTTTAGAGTGTTATGACCATTGATGAGCGGAAAATATATTAATATTTATCGCACATTTTACCTAATATTTTGTTTGTTTCTCGAGTTTGATGAACGTTTTGATGTGTTTTAGTTTATTTTGCAGATAAAATAAAATTGGGACTCAATAAAATCATTTAAGACGAAATATAGAACAAATAAGGGCAAAAATTGGACTTAACATTTTGATTTTGGAGATTGGAAATTTAAAATGGTGTTCCAACGAATTACAAATTCGGAAATTCCAACTTTGCGCAATTGTCGTATTTTGGCTATAACTTTTTACTCTGATACCGGATTGAGGTGATTCAAGTGCTAGATTAAAGAAGACTCAAACATCTCGAATTCTGAAGTTTCTATGACCGAAATTGATAAAAAATTTGGAAGTGTGTTATGTATAATTATTTAAGTCATTTTCAAAATAAAAAATAAAAAATAAAAAATATCAAACTTCCACCAAACATGCTTGCATGTTTGGTGGAGGATTTGGTGCAATGTTTGGTGTCATGTTCGATGCCATATTTGGTGCCATGTTTGGTGGAGTAATTGGTGGAAGCCTTTAGATTTTCCTATAAATACCAAGCTAAACTTTGTAAAATTTTCATGATTTCTTTGAAGAAATTTCTCCATGAAAACCTAAAGGAAAGTGTCTTGTATATTTATTTAAGTTTTCTTATATTTTCTTTTTATTTAATTAATAAAATTTTGCGTGTTTTCATTTACAGCATGAGCAGATAATCTCATTCTGCTGAGAAGAAAATGTGAGACTTTTAATATAATAAATTAGATTAATCTCTCTTATTTTAATTAAAATTTGGATTAATTATTTACCGCCTATATGGTCGGTTTAGGTGACAACCTTATTTACCACCTATATGGTCGGTTTTACAATTCATACGTAGTTTCCGCCTATATGGCCGGTTTAGGTAATAACCTTGTTACCGCCTATATGGTCGGTTGGATTTAATTGAGACAAATGGAATTACCGCCTTTATGGTCTGGTTAAATATAATTAATTAATCGTTAAAAATTGACAATAAGAGAGATTTCTAATTTTGAAATATTAAAAGCGGATCCTCTAACCCCCATCATTTTCTTTTATTGTACTTTTACATTTTTAATTTACAACATTAACTTTCCAACATTTACTTTATTTAATTTTTAGCATTTACTTTTTGTCTTTTATTTTATTTAAGTTTTTATTAGCCTTAGATATGTGTCGTAACTAAGTCCGTTATCTGGGGTTGTGATGAATTCCAATATCGCCGGGTTATAAGGGGTTATTTTATAGTTTGGGTAATATAAATGTTTACTTATTAAGTCTTAAACTTAATGCTTCTTGTTAACTGGCCATTAATAAGATTAATTTGGTAGGCCATTAATAAGATTGATTTGGTATACTTAAAATAAACTTGACAAAAAAATTTTAGGTTTCAGCCTTAGACTTAATAGCCAACGATCTTCCTTGAGGATAGATAACCCTTTAATAGATTTCCTTACATGATAGATATATACCTGTCGGGCGGGGGTAGCCACAATTGGAACTTAATTGTAATGAATTCATGTAACTTGATTAATATAGATATATGATTAATTGGGTTACACTGGATATTTACATCCGACCATCGACATATGCTTTTGTATAATTTTGTGTTCCAGGTTAGTAAACCAATATATTACACAAACATGAGATAACTACTTCATCTTAAAAAGATATTGGAAGGATTCACAACCCTAGATAGTTTTATAATATTGATTTTTCCTTTAATTCACTTTCGCAATATTTTATTTACTTGTTTTAAGTTTAAAGTCACCATCCAATCAAACAATCAATCTATTAGATACTTGTAAGAATTTAGCTTCATAAATTAATAGCTTAAGTATTAAGTCCTCGTGGGATCGATACTTTTTATACTAGTTGAATGATACGTGCGCTTGCGTTATACGCGTGTGATTACACTAGTCAAGTTTTTGGCACCGTTGTCGGGGACTTATTTATCTTTCATTATTAGTTTTGAGGTTAGATAGCTTTACTTGTGTCTAATTTCTTTTTACTTATTTTTTTTTTGTTTTCTTGTGTTTCAGGTTCTCAGACACTACATGAGACGAACCATAAGCTTTGAACTCCGACCGCTCGACCCAGAGATTGAAAGAACCATCAGACAGTTGAGAAGGGAAATGCGAGTAGGTCAAGAAGTACTGATCAACATGGAACCTGAACCTTTGGAAGTTGCACCACCAATTCCCATTCGAGACATAACCATTCCAGTGGCTGACAGCTTCATTGTCTGTATTGTACTTCCTCTCTTACCAGCAAATGCGTGTGACATCAAAACATGCATCCAGATGATACAGCTATCAGTTCAGTTTGTGGGGAATGCAACTGAAGATCCTAATGCCCACATCAGTAACTTCTTGGAAGTTTGCGGCACTTTCAATTATAATCGAGCAGTTGAAGAAGCAATGAGACTGCGTGTTTTCCCATATTCCTTGAAAGATAGAGCTAAAGCTTGACTACATTCACTACCAGCAGGTTCCATCACAACTTCGAACACTCTAGCCACCAAATTCCTTACAAAGTACTTTCCAACAGCTAGAACTGTAAAGCTGAGGAATGACATCACATCATTTGTACAACAAGACTCAGAATCCCTATGCGAAGCTTGTGAAAGTTTTAAGGAATTTCTCCAGAAATGTCCTCACCATGAGATTGCAAAGTGACTACAAGTCCAAACCTTATATAATGGACTTTCTGGAATAATGAGAACCACAATTGACGCTGATGCTGGAGGAGCTTTAATGGAAAAAAGAGAAGGTCAAGCCTGAGACTTAATTGAAGAAATGGCCAACAATAATTCTTTTTGGCCAATAGAAATGAGCATGATTCAACGAATCGCAGGAATTTATGAAGTTGGAGCCAACACATCAGTGAATGCCAAACTAGATCAAATATGAAAATTCATGGAAACTCTCACCATGTAAGGCAATATTGGATCCACAAGTTCACCCTATGGAGGAGCACCAGAGCCAAACCAATATAAAGAAACAGTGAATTATGTCAACAATTTCAACAGACATGGGAACAATCCATATTCCAACACCTACAACTATGGGTGGAGGAATCATCCCAATTTCGCATGGAGTAATAATTCGGGGCAAAAGAAATATCCACCACCCGGATTTCAACAGCAAAACAAAGGTCAGGAGTATGAAAAAGAACCAGGAATAACAGAAGTACTGGCCTAGTTGAAACAACAAGAAGCAAAATATGATGCTTTAGCAGCTATGGTTTAAAACCAAGTTGCATTGAATCAAAGCCATTCAACTTCCATTAAAGCACTAGAAAATCAAATGGGACAACTGGCCAATGCTCAGAGTTACAGACCACCGGGAAATCTTCCCAGCAACACAAAACCAGATCCAAGGAACCGAGGGAATGAGCAATGTCAAGCTATTGCCTTGAAAAGTGGCACTGAAATAAAAAAGGATGTTGGAATCAAAGCATCCATTGAGGAGGTTCCAAAAGAAGCAGTTCCACAGATGGAGGAAAAAAGAAGCAAATGGAAAAGATCAAGAAAGATTACCTCCACCTTTTCCACAGTTTGTCCAGAAAAACAATATGGACAAACAGTTTGCTCAATTCCTGGAGGTCTTCCAAAAACTGCATATCAACATTCCATTTGCAGAAGCGTTAGAAGAAATTCTCATTTATTTCAAATTCATGAAAGATATTCTTTCACGAAAATGGAGATTGAGAGATTACGAGATGGTAGCATTGACGGAAGAATACAACGCCATCATTCAGAGGAAACTTCCCCCAAAGTAGAAATATCCTGGCAGTTTTATTGTCCCATGCACCATTGGAGAATATTATATCGGTAGGGTTTTGTGTGATCTAGGTGTTAGTGTTCCTAGAACATGCCAATGATCTAATAAGCATGAAAAATGTTCATAATTCAAAATAAGTTGCGGAATTACTTACATTGAATGGATTTGAGCTTTTAAAAATTTTGAGAAGAAGATCCAAAATGCTTCATTTGTTGATTCCAAGCTTTGAGTTGAAGATCTCCAAGATCC